>OX123205.2:10744113-11344113 GCA_944739405.2 Euclidia mi | reverse complement strand
AGTTAAAGGAAGTTTTTATTTTCCCATCGGTAGACAAACTAAGTTACTTTAGTTTTAATTATAATAGTTTTTATCGATTTATCTATAATATAAAAATGTTTTCTATAAAAGTAATATTTATATTTCTAAGAGGTAAGGTAATGGGTAGTAGGGTGAACCCTTGCCACAGGCCTGGACAATGCAAATGATTGAAGAATTTGTGATCGTTTTTAATGATAAAATGATTTAAAATTTCCTTTAGGTTTATGAACCACGTACCTTTCTTTCAAATATGCGACATTTCGGCACTGTTACGAGCTTCACATTCAATTAGGTACCTAGACATATATAATTATGTTGCAAGACATTTTATTCATATTAAAATAAATCACAAACATATTATTCCGTTAAGACCGTAAATATTATGCTGCATTTTAGTTTATTTGAATACAAGCAATCCTGATAACTTTGTTGTCAGAACTGATCTTCATTATTGTAAAACTTTAAATGTGTAAATAACCGTTGTGTATAAAATGTGAAGCTTTTAATATTTCTGAGAACGTTATAGATAGAACGTCGAGATGCAAATTTTCTATTTGACTAAATATTCTTCAAATGAAAACTCTTTGCAGATACTTTTTCTCACTTCTTTTCTATCTCCTGTGTATGTGTGGCCAACTCTGGTGTCGGATTTTTCAGACCGCCCGAAAACCTCCGAGCTGACCTAACGATCCTTGTCTTGCAAAAAGAACCGGGACAGCTTTACGTGCCCTCCGAAGCACGGTAGCGCTCTAATACAAATGCCACACACGCTCAGCCATCCATGTGGCGATCTGTGCAAGCGTAGCTTATCTTTGCCGACCTATTACGATCGGCAAGGCAAGTGTCGCTATGAGCGCTACAATCTCACCGTCGCTGCAGCTTACAACTTGCACCATAAACAACATTCAGCCGAAGCCCGGAATTAACTGTTGGAAATTCGACTAAGATTCCATCGTAATTAGCGTTCAGTAAAACCAAAACAATGATAAAAAGTGACTACGTTTTTATATCGGGTATTTTCCTCAATTATCTTCGAGAAAAACATCGAATTTTCAATCAGTTTTATTTATAAACCATTTTATTACGAAGAGTTTTTTTAACATTTTGTTTTTAAGATGGATTTTGTTGCGGGATATACTTTTCCGTTACGTATTTTTATAGACTTACGCCTGTATCCCCGAAGGCATGGGCAGAGATATAATGTTTCACCCACATTTCACCTTTTTCTGAATTTGTAGGTCCCACGTATTATGGGCCTATTGCCGTTACGTTATCTTATTATGAGAATTCAATAGCCCATTGCTGGACATGAGCCCTCTTAATTTGTATCCCAAGAGTATTGTGAGCTAATAGGAGGATTTGGCCTACTATACTAAGCTGGCCAGATGAGTTGGACCAGGGTTTAATATCGAGTTTTCCATCTCAAAATACCATTTGCTTCGTGTCGTTTCCTTTTACGTCTCGTTGGACAAACACGTAATGTAATGGAGTAGTGACACTTTGTAGTCTTAATCCGTCGCTACACGGATTATCTATAATATTATCTACCTCATCGAAAATGTTTTAAATTAAATAAGCTTTTTCTAAATCGCTTTTCTTCCTCGCAGTACAATAAAATACAAAATGAAATCATTCACTTTTAGACGGGTACAACACAATTTCTACCCCATCTAAGATCGAACCTCCAACACAACCCACACACTTACTCCCATACTATCTTTTAAAAAAGCGAATAAAAACTTATATTTCAACTCACAAAAATATCTTGTCCCTTGAGATTAAAGCTCTCGACCTTTTCGTCCTCTCAAGTCCGAAGTGAACAACTTTATCCCAACTTGAAAATTTACTTGACATTTTTATGTCAATACTGTGTTATGTATAAAGTTGTGTTGTTGTCAGGAGCTTGTTTGTTTGTTTGGTTGAACGCGCTAATCTCAGGAACTACTGATCCGATTTGAAAAAATATTTCATTGTTAGATAGCCCATTTATCGAAAAAGGCTATATAACATCGCGCTTCGAGTGACGGGAGCGGAGCAGTAGCCTTAAATAACGCGGCTGTAACCGCGGGCATCCTCTAGTATTATATTTTTATATATGGAATATATGGAATGGAGTATAATATACTCATATTTTGTAATGAGGTTGCTGCCTATGTTAGGGGTCATCCACAAATTACGTCACACATATTAATGGGGGTAGGGGATCAGTGAAGTGTGACCCTGTATGAAGAATGAGATGAGAATGTGTATATGACCAGCTGTGACAAGGAGGGGAGAGGGATCGAAAAGACATGAAAATCAAGTCAAAGTCAAAATCATTTATTCATTTAGGCCACAATGTGACGCTTATGAACGTCAAAAATGAAAGTTAATTACTAGATGATTCTACATTTACATTTAATGCCACGTTCACAAGGAGAAATCGAAAATGTTAACATCTTAATAAGGCTGTTACACATTTGTGTGTAGTCGTTCTATACAACTGGAATGACGCCCGGCGGCTTTCTGCGGCAGATGCCGGCGGCACCGACGCCGACGCTTTTGCCGCTTGCTTTTACCTTTATAATATTATTTTTGCTTCAATAGGTAGCCTAAATTCAAGACAGCGATAGCCGAGTGGATATACCAACAGACTGCCATGCAGAGGGTATCGGGTTCGAATCCACGGCGCGCACCAATGACTTATTGGAGTTATGTGCGTATTGAATTGTTAATTATCGCTTGTCCTGTGCCTCGGAGAGTACGTTAAGCCGTCGGTCCCGGTTGTCATGAAGATCTTTGACAGTCGTTACAGGGCGTCAGTACCTTCTAAATAAACTGACACTAGTCTAAACCATGGAATATCGCTATCCCTTCGGGTTGCGGAGGTCAGACAGGCAGTCGCTCTGTGGAAAAGCTAATATTCAGCCAAATCCGGTTAGACTAGTAAGCGGACCCCAGATTGGAACTGGGATAACGCTAAGATAAAGAAGGTAGCCTAAATTCCTATGGTCTCGGATTAAGAATAGAAAATATCACTACCCTGTTCCATTCCGTTGCTCTCGTGAGGGGCGACTACGAAGAACACACGAAGCAAATAATAATTGCGGAGAGACGGAAAGTCGACAACAAACCCTATGCCAAATCGTTTGGCCAGATGGCAAATTCGTGCTATAAAATCACAGTGATACTGTGAAGCAGATTAGGAGAAGCTTGAAGTCCAGCAGTGACTAGCTAGTCCAAAATCTAATACTTTTGTTTGTTTGTTTGCTTAAACGCGCTAATCTCAGGATCTACTGGTCCGCTTTGCAAAATGCTTTCAGTTTTAGATACCTCATTTATCGAGGAAGGCTATAGACTATATAACTAACAACTAACCAAAATCTCAGCGATTTCTTATTCAATATACCTAATAATATTTAATTATGTATATTCACTATTCTTATTATTTAATTATGTATATCATATAAATATCCTTTCAATCATAATACCCAGTAATAAAGCAACATTATGTTTGATATTTTGTCAAGTCAATTAGGTAAATCTCCGAGACCGAAACTTCTGAATATCTCAGCTGAAAGGTCAACGCCCTATCGAGTCGAAAATCTTAAGAAATTGAATATCTTCCAAGGGCAATTTTTACCTCAATATATAAAGAAATATTGTGTACAGAAACCTTCATATTTCCCGAGTTTTCTGTTCACTTTCCAACTAAGTTACGACCTCTGTGGGGATTTAAACTTTATTATTGGAGTACTGAAGTTTATTTTCCCGTGTACATGAAAGGACAAACTAAAGTTGTTTTTTATTAGTCAAGCAGTGTAATATGATTACTGTTCAATATTATAATGCTTGTGTATTAGAATGGATGTGTTTGTTTACAATTTTTTTTACAAATTAGGTTGATTTCAGTATGATGTAAGCTATAAAGGTGAATGAGTGTTGAGGCCACGATAGCTTCATTGAAACTGGACGTATTTAGAATTTCTTATTTGAGTTTTATTTAAATTCATACATATTAATGAGACCCATTTCTTTTTAGCATAATAGCTGCGACACACGTAGTTTTCATAAAATGCCTCTGGAGCTCAAAAAGTATAGTAACTGAGATTCGGCGTAAGATCACCTTTTTGGAAGGATTGAGGACACCTCGGTGTACCTCTCGAATGCCTTTAAGAAAAAGTCTCACACATCTCCCTTGCTTGCACTACATTACACACATAGAGTGATGCAGAAGAAACAGCATGGACGGCACTGTGTGATGAAAAATAAATACGCTGTATTGTAACCAAAGTTTCTGTGCTCTATAATTTTAAGATATACACAAAACAATATAACTATATTCTTTAAATTATATATGAAGTTATCTCAGAACTATGTTTACAGTACTATACCTACGGTACAACGTAGGCTCCAAGTAGGCTGCAAATATATACCTACCATCTCTTTGAAATTGTACCTACTCTAGGCTGCCCTTTGATAATACATGGATGGTCAAATCTACGCGTCGTCTGTGTTGCGTATGTTGTGCAAGCCGTGTGACGCTTGGTTGCCACTAAGTAAATAGAACGCTACCATTTAATAACAGAGCTATGTACGCCTGTTTATGTGTAAACTGCGACAAGCGTACAAGAGGTGGATATTGACGAAATATTATGGTAAGCTTTGAACTAAGGTTTCGGCTGCGGCTTCGCCTGTGGGAGAGACGGTTTATCGTGTCTTGTTTTATCGAGGTAAAAGTCCCATGTCACTGTCTAGCCTGTCGACAATCTCTACAAAAAAATATATAATAACATCGCTCCGTTGCAACGTGAAAGAAGAACAAACAAAAGATCGAGAAACTTTCGCATTTATAATATAATCGTTAGTCATCAGCCTCCCTCAAGGACACAGACCGATCATGAGCCGCCCGCATCCAACCGCTTCCCGCGATCTTAACCAGATCGTCGGTCCACCTTGCGGGAGGCCTACCCCTGCTGCGTCATTATCATTAGTATGTTTATGGATATATGTTTTCAATTCTGTTTGATATTCGTCTTAATTGATCTATACTATTTAAATTATCAATATCCAGTTTATAATCTATATGAAATATGAAGCAAATTGTACATTCATTGTTAACTTATAAATGAGATTAAAATATTTATTTCCTTCCCTTAACGTTATAAATAGTATGACTCCTACACTAATAACTTTGGGAGCTGCATTCTGCATTCATGTAAAACTTTAACAATGTTTAAAAGAAATTATAAATCTAATAAATAATCTTATTGATTACCTGATATTGAGTTGAGTAGGAGACCGCTCTAGACTATACCTGTAACAAGAAAACACAATATAATTATAGTATATATTGTTAAGTATAATAATATAACTAGCTTCAATACGTAACACAGTATCACATAACTGACTGTCCACTGCTGAACCATATCCAAAAAAAGGCCTATTGCCTTGCCGATGGCACGACACCGAGCCTGATTTTCGGCTCTCCGTGTCCCATCACTGTCAATCGCTTTGGATATATCGTCACTCCACCTAGCCAGAGGACACGGTAATGTTGTCTGTAAAGTATTTTAACTTAATAGAAACGGTCCAACGCGAGTTATACCTACACGCCTCGGGCTCGGTACCTTAGTGCATACCGAGCTCAAAGCGCTTTGGCACACTCAGTACTCAGTACCGAGACCGAGGTGTGTAGGTATAACTTGCGTTCCTAACGTTTCTTAAAATACGGTATAGATAACATTACTGTGCGGAGGGCGTCCTATCCTACGTTTGCCAGGACGTGCTATATACGTATACCGTATATTTGTAAAAAATAACTAGCGTTCCTGAGTGACTGACGGACAACTCACAGCCTAAATATTGGGCACACGAAGCTGAAATTTGGCATGTATGTTCCTTGAGGATCGTTAGGGTGCATTAAGAACGTATTGCCCGAAATTCCCACGGGATCAGGCAGAAACGGATAAAAATAAAAAATGTGTAGCCGTAGCAGCGGGCATCCTCTAGTATTTTACAATAAACTAACTAAAATAAATGTGAAATTGAACAATGCTAAATAAAGCTTCTGAATATTTGTTACGAGTTATTTTAATTAAATCACAATTATTTGGCCGTCGTTACACTTTGTTATATACGTATTTACCTATTAAATTCTAATTATAAAACTTTGTGTCTCGCAGAACTTTACAAACATTTATTGAACAAAAAAACTGCCAGACTAACTAGGGGATCACTTTACATAAATTTAGAAACGTAAATATTATTTGGTAATATTATTGGGATTTCTAGTACTTACGAGTATGGTGTAAGCGTGTATGTTACTTTTTGGAATAAAATTATTGTTTATGGTTTCGAGCATCAATATCTTGTCAATTGCCTAATTTTACAGTATTTCACGGTCCATTGCTGGACTTTTGCCCCTGTTACCCACTGTTGCCCCTTCTAAGTACTTTGCGTCGCAAAGGCATTGTGAGTAAATGAGCGACGTTAATCGCGTAGTAATTTGAAAATAAAGGTGTAGGTGCCGTTTGTAAATTTGAGAGCAGTTTATTTTTTTAATTTTAATGTTTTTTTAGTTATGTTCTCTCGTGACTACGGTTTCTATAATTCAAATTGTCTGTTAATAGTTTCCAAATATTTCTAGACCGTCCTGTTCTGTAAAATTTATTACTTTGAATCGGAATAAACTGCATAAATATATCTATAAAAGATGGTAGGCCGTCATAGCCTACAGATTGTTACACAGAGAGTTTCGGGTTATCACTTGATAAACGGTGAAGGCATTGTGTGGAAAATTGTATGAATGAGTGTATGTACAATTTGTATGACTGAGGCCTGTCTATAATGTTCTCGTAAAACTTGTTAAGACTGCTAACCCACACTTGGATAGCATTGTGGCCTAATCCTTCTCCTCGTGTGGAGAAACCATTATTAATATATCATTTTTTTATAGTAACTAGCTGACCCAGCGAACTCCGTATCGCCTTTTTAATAGATTTTATTTAATTCCCTTTTTTCCAAGCCCCTTTTCCAAAGTTACCATTGACTTAGCGCTTAATCTCTTATCATTCCAGGGTCTATTAATGATGCAAAAACAAACATAGATTTTTATATAATATTGAATTCCCCATTCCTTAAAATATCGGAGACGATACCCATCTTCTTTCTCTTAGCGTTATCCCAGTTTCAATCTGGGGTCCGCTTTCTAGTCTAACCGGATTTGACAGAATATTAGCTTTTCCACGGAGCGACTGCCTGTCTGACCTCCGCAACCCGAAGGGATAGCGATATTCCATGGTTTAGACTAGTGTCAGTTTTATTTAGAAGGTACTGACGCCCCGTAACGATTGTCAAAGATCTTCATGACAACCGGGACCGACGGCTTAACGTGCTCTCCGAGGCACGGGACAAGCGATAATTAACAACTCAATACGCACATAACTCCGAAAAGTCATTGGTGCGCGCCGTGGATTCGAACCCGATACCCTCTGCATGGCAGTCGGTTGGTATATCCACTCGGCTATCGCGACGATACCCATATCGACTTTAAAAAAAATCCCGTCCGCCATCTTTGATTTCCCATCCACCATCTTGAATCACGAAATAGATGTTGTATTTGGATTCCCCATCCCTTCAAACATATGAGACAAAACCCATATTGTTTTTTTTTAAATCCCATCCGCCATCTATGATCACGAAATAGATGGTGTTTTTGAATTCCCCATTCCTTAAAATATCGGAGACGATACCCATATCGACTTTAAAAAAATCCCGTCCGCCATCTTTGATTTCCTATCCGTCATCATTGATCACGAAATAGATGTTGTATTTAGATTCGCCATCCCTTAAAACATCGGGGACGATAACCATATTGATTTTTTAAAACATTCCCATCCGCCATCTTTGATTTCTCATCCGCCATCTTTGATCACGAAATAGATGTCGGATTTGGATTCCCCATCCCTTTAAATATTGGAGATGATACCCATATTGATTAAAAAAAAAACCCGTCCGCCATCTTTGATCACGAAATAGATGGTGGTCTTAAATTCTCCATTCCTTAAAATATCGGAGACGATACCCATATCGACTTTAAAAAAATCCCGTCCGCCATCTTTGATTTCCTATCCGCCATCTTTGATCACGAAATAGATGTTGTATTTGGATTCACCATCCCTTAAATCATCAGAGACGATACCCATATTGATTTTTTTAATTTTTCCCATCCGCCATTTTTGATTTCCCATCCGCCATCTTGAATCACGAAATATATGTTGTATTTGGATTCCCCATCCCTTTAAACATCGGAGACGATACCAATATTGATTTTTTTAAATTTTCCCATCCGCCATCTTTGATTGCCCACCCGCCATATTTGATCACGAAATAGATGTTGTATTTCGATTCTCCACCCCTTAAAATATCGAGGGCGATACCCATATTGATAATTAAAATTTTCTCATCCGCCATCTTTGATTTCCCGTCCCACATCTTGGATCACTAAATAAATTTCATATTATTAATCAGCGTCCCGAAAATCTCGAAAACGATACCCATATAGATTGTATCCTATTCGTTTAGCCTTTTCTTGCCTTTGACTCAACCCTCCCCCTTCTCGTTTGACCATTTTATTATTTTTGTCTGGGCCCTAAAAGTTGTGGCGTAATTTTATATAGCCTATAGCCTTTCAGAATAATTGGGCTATCATAGAAAATAACAATTTTTTAAATCGGACTGCTAGTTCCTGAGATTAGCCGACATTATGTTTTAGCCTTTTTAGCCTTTTGCCCGGCCCCAAAGGGTCGAAGCGTTATGTTATATAGCCTATAGCCTTCCGGAATAACTGGGCTATCGTATACAAAAAGAATTTTTCAGATCCGACCGGTAGTTCCTGAGATTAGCGCGTTCAAACAAACAAACAAACAAACAAACAAACTCTTCCGCTTTATTATATTAGTATAGATAGGCGGCAAACGAGCAGACGGATCGCCTGATGGTAAGCAATTACCGCCGCCCATGGACACAAGCAACGCCACAGGAGTCACAAGTGCGTTGCCGCTCCTAGGGGTTGGGAAAAGGGATAGGATGAAGAGTGAGAGATGAGGGAGAAGGAATATATAGGGCCTTCGACACTCTCACTCACCGAACGAAACGCAACAGTTTAGGTACTGTTACTTTACGTCGATTTTCTGCAAGAGGGTAGTACTTCCCCGGTCGAGCCGGCCCATTCGTGCTGAAATCAGCAAGGCTCTACTACCGCAAAAATCTGATCCTAGTAGGTATTACTACTTCGTTAAAATATGTAAGTACATTAACATGTAAATAATAGCGATAATTTTAGGCAAACCTTTCATAATCGTAATACATATGTGGCGTATGACCGGTACCTACCGAGTGTACGTCATAATACCGTTCATACGCTCGGCCAATCAGAGAAGGCCATCGTCCGCGCTCGTAAGTTTTGCCTATATTTGGTAATGCGCCGACAGGAACTGATGGAGGGCCCGGTATATAAAGGGGCCGACAGAGAGGCCGGCACCGCTACTCTACACTAACCTACTACCGCTACTAAATTCTATACCGCTATATCTATAATTATACTACTTCATACGTGTATCCTGGTCCCAGCTGTGGGTAAGTTACTACATTTACTGCGTTAGCGTACTGCCCATCTCTCTACCTGCTAGCTGAGGCCGGCTGACGCCGCCTGCCTGACTCTATTGGTTGTGGCTCTCCTAATGCTGCTTTCCTTCAGGTTCCAGGTCCACGTTAAGACTCCGGCTACGCTCCTAGACCGCTACACTTTCCTGCATCGCCTTCAGCGTCACCTCTGCCAAAGAGTCTGGCCTGCCCTGCTCATCGTACTCGCACCGCCGGCGTCTGCCAGCTGAACCAACGGCCTGCGAGGATCTACCGCTACGCGCAGCCTTCGAGCAGCCTGCCCACACACTACCGGAGGGAGCAGCGTGGGAGACTGCAGCCCTTAGTGTTCAGGCCAGTGTCGTGTTGTTGGTCGGTCATACTCGTGGCAAGGGAAGTGAGACAATACTCGGCAAATAAACGCATCTAGATCCTCTACTGCGTTTTACTACCAGAACCCGTTACAGTGGCGCCCAACGTGGGGCCATTGCATTGGCATTCTACTCGAATGTCAATGGAATGGTGGCAAATATCCGTGAATCTCTTAAAACAATAATATCCTGTGAGGCACGTACATTGGAGTTTACAAATTATCACGGGCTTGTGGGATTAAGCACTGGTCGCCGCACTGTCATTGGCTTAGTGCGAAATGAACCGAGCTCAACATATTATGGTTTGGGGAAAATTTTATTTTGGACATCTGTATCCCTGTATCCATAAACGCCTGTTTCCCTGAGGGTGGATATTATACCCACATTTCCTCAATGTTATGTATTTTAAGGTCAGACGTTATTATGTCTGCTTAAATCAGCTATCGGTCAAGCTGGACAGTATATTTCTACACTAATATTATAAAGAGGAAAAATTTGTATTTCTGTTTGTTTGTAATGGATAAACTCTAAAACTATTGGACCGATTTTAAAAATTCTTTCACCATTCGAAAGCTACATTATCTGCGAGTAACATAGGCTATATTTTATTTTAGAAAAAATAGGGATCCTTAAGATATTTGGGTTTTTCGGGTACGCGAAGTAGTTTCCTCAGGTCGGGTGAAACCGCGGGAAACGGCTAGTATGAGAATATAAGTATACCGTCTAGCTCGACCGAAGTCAAAGATTTTGACAGAAGTCAAAGCTGGCTAGACTAAAAAGGGTATCTCAGGCTTTAAGGTGAAAGTCTTGGAAATAAAAGACTATTGTAAATAGGGTGCTATGGGGTTAAAACGAACATTATGCTTTACTAATTAAGGACTCGTTAAATACTCGTTGCATATTCAATTAACTTAACATTATTATTGTGAGCGAAGGAATAAATATTCTGGTTAAATTCTTGTACAGATATCTACGGCTTCGACATTGCATGTCGATTGGAATAAATATTCTGGTTATGTCATTGTTGGAAAATACGGAGCCGGATATTGAGTGCCTACCGATACACACTTAACTGGTTTTAATTTCATTTCGATTAAAAAAAAGCATCTACAGCATTTTATCGACACGACACGTATACTGTCTCTGAAAATATTTTTCCGACAGTAATTATCGTATACGTCAGCACATTTCCTCGAAATATGCTGACGTATACGACAATGAAACATACGATTTAAAAACGTTATAAGATTATAAATAGCACGTAAAAATAAATATAGCATACAAAAATATGTGGTGTGCATGATATACGAGGGTCAAACTGAAAGTTCTTAGAAAATCAAAAACTGATTACATTAGCCAGTTATTAGTTTTATTATATCTTTTCAAAATATTGTCCATTGACGTCAATACACCGCTGCATGCGATGGAACCACTGGGAAAAGCACTTTGCCCACTCGTCCTTAGGGGTCTCTTCAATGGCATCACGATACGCAGCCACCGCTTCTTCAGCATTCATAAACCGCTTTCCTTTAAGTTTTTCTTTAATTTTTGGAAATAAATAAAAATCACAAGGCGCGAGGTCGGGGCTATACGGCGGGTGACCCAGTAATTCAACGTTTGATGTCGCCAAATAGTCGATCGTTCGCTTGGCGGTGTGCGACGAGGCGTTGTCGTGGTGAAGGAGGATCCTACTGCGAGGTCGTTTCTCTCGAACTTTTTCCAAGACAAGTGGCAAACAATTGGTAGTGTACCATTCTGCAGAAACTGTTTTTTGATCCTCTAACACAATTGTTGCGAAATGACCTATCCTTCCAAAGAACGAGGCCACCATTTTTTTTCCCGCACTTCGATCTCTCTTCACTTTAGTTGGCAACTCCTCGAAAGGAAACACCCACTGAGCAGATTGTCTTTTGGTTTCAGGATCATAACAGTAAATCCAGCTTTCGTCACCTGTTAGTATGTCGAACACAGCATTTGAGTCACCTCCGTTAAATCTTTCAATCATTTTACGGCACCAATCCACACGATGGAGTTTTTGAGCCTTAGTCAAATTATGAGGTATCCACCGGGCGCAAAGCTTCCTGACCGCTAAATGTTCGTGGAGGATTTTGTGCACTTGACTCATACCGATGCCTAAGCTTGTCCGAATCTGCTGATAGGTCACTCTTTTGTCAGTCTCTATCATACGCCGCACAACACAGATGTTATTTTCAGTCGTCGCCGTAGAAGGCCGTCCCCCACGTACATCATCAGTGAGATTAGTGCGACCACGTTTAAACTCATTAAACCAGTTGTAAACAGTCGCACGAGATGGGGCTTCATCGTGAAAGGCCAATCGTAGTCTATCATAACTTTCTTGTTGACTTAAATGACATCGAAAGTCATAAAAAATCATTGCACGAAAATTTTCTCGTGTTAAATTCATGTTGACGTGACACAGACAATTTTCAATTTACCGCCAAATCGTAAAACAAATGACAAATGAATGAAATATATACTCAGTAATATTGGCAAAGAGTTCTATTTTCAAATTTTAGAATATTTTTTTTATTATATTGTTTATAAGTGGCCAGTTCTAAGAACTTTCAGTTTGACCCTCGTAGTAAATTTTATACAATATTTAAGGCCAACGATCTGGTTAAGATTGCGGGCAGCGGTTGGATGCCGGTGACTCAAGATCTGTCTGTGTGGAGAACCTTGGGGGAGGCCTAAGTCCAGCAGTGGACGTCTCTAAGCTGACATGATGATGATGAAGTCACTGTGACAGACATACGAATGTCTGCGACCATATCAATAACTACTGAAAGATTTCCTATACTAATACGGTTGTCAACAATAGGTAGTGTGCTTGCTGAGGAAGGTTTAGGGGTAAAGTTTATATATATTGGCCGGAGCCGCGGGCGAAATCTAGTAATTAATAAAAATAAGTAGATTACAGATTCGGTCAGTGCAAGTGTTTTAAATATCTTCAAACGAAACTGGACTCAAAGAATAGCTATCAGTTACCAAAACATATTATAAACTTAAACGCCATGCGAATATAGTTGTTTAGTGACCTTATTATTATTAGTAAATATAATTATTATTTGATCCTTTTAGTATTTATCTCAAAACATTTTTGATCGTTTATTTTGCGTTGTAAATACTTTGATAGCTTTAATCTTTTCAGTCCATTGCATGATCAAATCCATTGATTTGATAAAACTAAAGCATTACGTCGGATCAAAAGAAGTCATATTTAAAGATGAGCAGGTCTTACTCTATTCATAGACGTATTTGTTGACGTCAAGTGCCCATTTTTTGTTTGTTTTTGTGTATAATAATATAGACTCACGCCTGTTTATGTACAAAGGTGTAGTATTGCACTCACATGTCGCCATGTTATTAATGTTAGGTCCCAAGAAATAAGGGGGCAAGCCTATTACTGTGACCAGGCATATTGCTAGACTCTGTGCTGCTACTAAGAATTCGGAAAAACTCAGTTACGTTTTTTCCCGATCCGGGAATCGAACCCGGGACCACCCGATCAGCAGATGCAAACGCTATGCACTGCACCACAATTTTTCACAAGTAACCGGCAGCGGCTGGACATGAAAGGCCAGACGATATTGGAGAGGCGTATATCTAGCAGCGGATCATGGCAGGCTGATGATGATGACTTTCGCACAAGAAAATGAGCTCAGTTTAAAATAGAAAATGAATTTATCTGTATATATAAAATCCTTGCGTTACTGATTGACTGACAGATGAGCTCCAGCTATTGGGCACAGGAAGCTGAAATTCAACATGTATGTTCCGTGGGAACCGAAAAAGGGATTTCCCGAAATTCGCACGGGATCGGGTAACAAGGGGTAAATTAAAATAAAATGTGCGGGCGAAGTTCCAAGCATCCTCTAGTTGTAATATACACGAGGATGCATCATTTCTATTTCAAGACATGATTCGTTAATATCTTAAAGCAGCGTTTATTCAGAGATTTGAATAGTTCTTAGGATTCATATTCTTGTCACTCGAGATACGAAAAATAAAGATCATTTTGCAAAATGAACATAAATAGCAGGGCCAAAACTAAGTTTTCCGATTTTATTTGACATTTAATAACTTCAGATACCGTTAAAAGATACGATTGTAAAGCTTTAAAATGTGTTTCTAGATAAAATACGAGATAAAATCTATTTCTGTAAGTTGTTGAAAATAGCTACAGATTCGCAAGATTCTCTTGTTGGTTATATTTTAAGAAACATTATATTTAACTAGTCGACGCCAGCGGCTTCGCACGCACATATTTTCAAATTTCCCGTCTTGCCCGATCCCGTGGGAATTTCGGGAAATCCCGTCTTAGTGCACTCCTACGGTCCCCAAGGAACATACATGCTAAATTTCAGCTTCTTGCGCCGAGTAGTTTAGGCTGTAGCTTGTCTGTCAGTCAGTCAGTAACGTAAGGATTTTATATGTACAGTTAAAAGAATCATGTTTTGCTCGTTTTAGTTTCTGCTCCATCCACGTTGTTATTTTAATTACCTTAATAATGCGTGTATTTATATCATTCCTTTTATAGTATGCTAGCTTCTGCCCAAGTGGATGTTGATTTTTACTTCAAAAGGTAGCATATATGTTTATTTCATGTAAAAGCGATGTTACACAATAAAGTTTGATCAAATCCATTCCGTAGTATTTACGCGAAAGAGTAGGAAACATTTCCTTTCGCACAAATTTTCACATTTATAATATGCTATCACTACGCTGTTATATACTATCACTGCATATTAGAATACAACTTATCGAAGTCGAATCGAGTCGGATCGAAGTACTACTCTCTCTTCTAACTTTGAGTAGGTTTAGACCGTTATACTTAACTTTGAGGACATTGGGTTGAATTCTCAGGCATGCTAGTTTTCTCACGATAGTTACGATGTTTGACTTCACTGTTTACCTTTTTAAATTTATTATAGCCATACCACAATTAGGAGAGCTTAAAGATTGCGTAATTATCAAAATTCTGTTTTTTTAACACTTCGAGTATAATGCCTACTACATTTTGAGTCACAGTGAGCCTTACCTACTAACTGTATTTTACATTATTTTAATATTTTCTCAGACTCACAAAAACGACTAAGTCATACTATTGTAAAAATTGTAAGTTCAATTGTACAGACAATTACAAATTCTTACAACTTAAATATTTTGCTGTTATTTTTATAAATAAGAAGCTCTCTGATTATAAAAAATAAAATATATATTATGATTCAGGTAAGTTTTCTATCTTTCTTTCGACAAATCTTACAAGATACTGTATAATAACAATAAAATCATATTCTTTCACGTAAATGTATATGTAGCTGAAACCTTAGCCTGGAAATGTTTGATATATAATCTTTCTGTCAAGTAATAAAAACGTTGTTACACAATTTCATACTGCTAGCATTCAAAATAGACGGTACAAGATGCACATTTATGTTCAGTACAGACTTTCAATTGGTTTATTCAAATGTTTTGGCATCGCATCCGCCTGATTTACATACTGTACCGCAACTGAGTCAGTTCATATTACACTGTGTGGTAATCAGATTAAGAGAAAAATGGTGTACAATGTGGTGTTACAGGGAATGAGTGTTGAATGAAATTTAAGTTTACTTGGTTTTTATTTACAGAGTTATTAATAATTATGGCTGACGGGCCATTTGTCCTATTTGAGATGGCATCTGATGAATCTTTGTCTATAGCACGATAATAATATCTAACAGTATTGTAACTCCATACAAACGCACGAAACTCGAGTTATACCTACGCGCCTCGAGCAGAGTACCCATTAGACTGGGCGGACTGTGCCTACAGTACCCGCAGCCGCTATCGTGCCGCAGCTCGCATGCGGCGCGTCTGGTAGGTATATAACTCACGAAGACGGCCGAGTTACAATACTGTTAGATTATATTACCGTGTCTATAGCTAAGATCTTTTGAAGTAGTGATTATATATTTGCGCCTTTTTCTTTTTTTTAAGTATTGCTTATAGTAATATAATGAATAAAGAGATGTCCATATTCAGCAGTGAACATGGGCTGTGGATGATGATAATGATTATTGCTTATAATTACCTATTTTAATCCTACTGTTGTTACGTATTAAAGCGCATAACTTTGTGAGAATGGATATTTGTCGGGAGGTCCTGGCTTCAATTTCTGAGACGGGCAAAAGTATTTCTGAGTTTTCTGAATTCTCAGTAGCAGCATGGAGTCTGGTGATAAGCCCGGTAACGGCAAGAGGCTCGCCCCCTATTACGTGGCACCTAAAATTCATAAGACGAATCGTGGGTGTAATATTACACCTCTGCCTACCTTTCGGAGATATAGGCGTGATGCTATGCTACCCAATACTATATTTTTCTCAGCCAGGCACTTGATGACAGGATCCAGAGTGACTGGTATTATGTAAAGGAATTAGGTAAAGCTATCAACAAAAGCTTGACATATAATTGACAATAATAAACATAACTATAAAACGATGTAACAACATTCCTTCTTTAAGTGAAAGGGTGCATTTGTAAGAAAACCTACTTTTTACCTCAATTTTTTTTACGCATATTTTACGGTTTTATTTAGCTTGACCAGCTTATTTGTTTGTTTGGGTCAAATTTACAACAAAAATATGTCTAGTGTTGTTGATTGACTTGATTGAATCGCGAAAAAATTTGTAATTTTATGATTATGGTCTTAATATTGTACCTACTTAATAACTCGGCAAAAATAAAGCTTGATGGTATTACCGATACAATTCCTTTCTTCTTGATGCTTCCTTAGTTGGGCCCCTTGATGGCCCTTGGTTACTTCCCTTGATGCCACCTTGGTTATAGGTCGCGCCACACAGCGGATCGGTCAACGGATGTTAAATAAGCTACAAGCTGCGCAATATCCAATCAACGCGGAGCTTTATGTGAGGTTCAGTCAGGATTGGATATTGCGCAGCTTGTAGCTAACTTCACATTCACCAACTTGTGTGGCGCGGCCTATACGTCCCTTATTATTTTCTGGTTGCTTCCCTTGATGCCTCGCCCGATATCCACTGGTTGTCTTTATATATCTTTTTACTCGTCTTACCTGTTATGATGATCGTGGAGTGAGTGGGTCAGTTGTCGGTGACTAATTATTTTTCACCAAAGATGGCACAAAACCGATTTTAATCGTGTACAAAATTGGAATAGTTCACTCGAGTTGATATATACTACTCAAAACAAAATAAGAGCCACTAGTTTATTTACATTTAAGTGCACTTTAGTAAACTGAAAGTGACTGATAAGTAGCATTATCTGTGAGCATTATATTGATACTAGATGTCCCGGCGAACTCCGTATCGCCTTTTTAAAGTATTTACATTTCATATTCATTTTTTTACTCTTTTCCAGCGAATTCAGAACAAAGTTACCAATAATATCAGTGTTTAATCTCTTAATTGCCAGGCAAAGTTGTTTTGCCGTATAAATTATTTCTAGGGTAAAAAGACTAACTTATTGTAAGGAGATGAGAACGTGGTATATGAGTGATAGGGGCAGATAACTGATCTAGTGATATGATAAAATTACTAATACCTTTAAATACTATGGCTATTAAATAATTAAATCAAGTGCAAGTGTGACTCGCCCATGTAGGGTTCCGTAGAAGAAGTATCCACTGCACATAACCATTATCTGCATCGAACATCAAATACCACTACCACTTTTTCACCACCAAAAATAACTTTGTTTTATATTATTACATATATTTCCCATCCGCCATCTTTGATCACGAAATAGATGTTGTATTTGGATTCGCCATCCCTTAAAACATCGGAGACGACAATCATATTGACTTTTTAAAACTTTCCTATCCGTCATCTTCGATTTCCCATCCGCCATCTTTAATCACGAAATAGATGTTGGATTTGGATTCCCCGTCCCTTTAAATATTGGAGACGAAACCCATACTTATTGATTTTTAAAAAAATTCCCATCCACCATCTTTGATCACGAAATAGATGGTGTTTTTGAATTCTCCATTCCTCAAAATATCGGAGACGATACCCATATCGACTTTTAAAAAAAATCCCATCCGCCATCTTTGATCACGAAATAGGTGTTGTATTTGGATTCTCCATCCCTTAAAATATCGGAGACGATACGCATATTGATTTTTTAAATTCTTCCCATCTGCCATCTTTGATTTCCCATCCACCATCTTGAATCACGAAACAGATGTTGTATTTGGATTTCCCATCTCTTTTAACATCGCAGACGATACCAATATTGTTTTTTTAAATCTTCCCATCCGCCATCTTTGATTTCCCATCCGCCATCTTTGATTTCCCATCCGCCATCTTTGATTTCCCATCCGCCATCTTTGATCACGAAATAGATGTTGTATTTCGATTCTCCACCCCTTAAAATATCGAAGGCGATACCCATATTGATTTTTAAAATTTTTTCATCCGCCATCTTTGATTTCCCGTCCACCATCTTGGATCACTAAATAAATTTCATATTATTAATCAGCGTCCCGAAAATCTCGAAAACGATACCCATACAGATTGTTTCCTATTCGTTTAGCCTTTTTTTGCCTTTGACCCAACCCTCCCCGATTGACCATTTTATTATTTTTGTCTGGCCCCTAAAAGTTGTGGCGTAATTTTATATAGCCTTTAGCTTTTCGGAATAACCATTATCTGCATCGAACATCAAATACCACTACCACTTTTTCATCACCAAAAATAACTTTGTTTTATATTATTATATTTCCCATCCGCCATCTTTGATCACGAAATAGATGTTGGATTTGGATTCCCCATCCCTTTAAATATTGGAGACGATACCCATATTGATTTAAAAAAAATTCCCATCCGCCATCTTTGATCACGAAATAGATGGTATTTTTGAATTCCCCATTCCTTAAAATATCGGACACGAAACCCATATCGACTTTAAAAAGAAATCCCGTCCGCCATCTTTGATTTCCTATCCACCATCTTTGATCACGAAATAGATGTTGTATTTGGATTCACCATCCCTTAAATCATCAGAGGCGATACGCATATTGATTTTTAAATTTTTTCCCATCCGTCATCTTTTATTTCCCATCCGCCATCTTGAATCACGAAATAGATGTTGTATTTGGATTCTCCATCCCTTTAAACATCGGAGACGATACCCATATTGATTTAAAAAAAAATCCCATCCGCCATCTTTGATCACAAAATAGATGGTGTTTTTGAATTCCTCATTTCTTAAAATATCGGAGACGATACCCATATCGACTTTAAAAGAAATCCCGTCCGCCATCTTTGATTTCCTATCCGCCATCAATGTTGTATTTGGATTCTCCATCCCTTAAATCATCAGAGACGATTATTTGGATTCTCCATACCTTAAATCATCAGACGATACCCATATTGATTTTTAAAATTTTTCCCATTCGCCATCTTTGATTTCCCATCCACCATCTTGAATCACGAAAAGGATGTTATATTTGGATTCCCCATCCCTTTTAACATTGCAGACGATACCAATATCGATTTTTAAAAATTTTCCTATCCACCATCTTTGATTTCCCATCCGCCAATTTTGATCACGAAATAGATGATGTATTTCGATTCCCCACCCCTTAAAATATCGAAGGCGATATCCATATTAATTTTTAAAATTTTCTCATCCGCCATCTTTGATTTCCCGTCCGCCATCTAGGATCACTAAATAAATTTCATATTATTAATCAGCGTCCCGAAAATCTCGAAAACGATACCCATATAGATTGTATCCTATTCGTTTAGCCTTTTTTGACGTGACAACGTCTTATAAATTGGTTTGCCGGGTGACACTTCAAGAAACTGCGTTACGCTCCGCTCACGTTATGCGCTCACAATGAGACCGAGTGAGAGGCACGCGTCCCGCCTAAGAGCGAGAGAGACAGACATAAAAAGTGAAAGGCACGCGTCTTTCATCCTTCTTCCTACTATACGAATGAATATTCACATTAAAATTATTTAACCACTCAAAGTCGTTGTCACGTAAAACTTTCGCCCGTATACCGACTTTACAGGCAACCAATATTTTTTTGCCTTTGACCCAACCCTCTCCCCCTTCTCGTTTGACCATTTTATTATTTTTGTCTGGCCCTTAAAATTTGTGGCGTAATTTTATATAGCCTATAGCCTTTCGGAATAATTCGGCTATCATAGACAATAACAATTTTTAAAATCCGACTGCTAGTTCCTGAGATTAGCCGACATTATCTTTTAGCCTTTTTAGCCTTTTGCCCAGCCCCAAAGGGTCGAAGCGTTATGTTATATAGCCTATAGCCTTCCGGAATAACTGAGCTATCGTATACAAAAATAATTTTTCAGATCCGACTGGTAGTTCCTGAGATTAGCGCGTTCAAACAAACAAACAAACTCTTCCGCTTTATTATATTGGTATAGATAGTAACATAACATAACATAACATATCTTCACGCCTTTTATCCCCGAAGGGGTAGGCAGAGGTGTATTACACACCCACACTTCGCCAGATATGTTTCGGTCCCAATGTAATAGGGGGCGAGCCTATTGCCATCTACCGGGCACATAATTAAGCGAGCGATAATTAACATTTTTAATACACACGTAACTTCGAAAAGTCAGAGGTGTGTGCCCGAGGTACCTAGGGATCGAACCCGAGACCAACGTCTCGGCAGTCCGTTACGTACACCACTGGGCTACCGCCGCTTTTTTTTTTTGTATAGATAGTATAGATATATATTCGGGGTAATACAAATCTCCTTTATTGGGCGGATACTATATAACTGTAAAAAGTATTTACACATACAAACTACTTAGTACAAAGCAAACTTGGGCCAATATCATAGAACCAATATGGCGACTGTGATTTGTCTGTCAGAACCATTAGAATTTAACAAAGTACTCGACAATCCGAATTTTGCGGATATATCTTGTCGACTCGAAATCTTTATTTTTTAATGTTTTATTATTCAGGTAAGGTTTCGATGTACTCCTTGACGACATTATTAATATAAGATTATCGACAGCTGTGAGAATCTTTTGGAGTTAACCAGATAATTGTGACTGTCAATTAATTATAGGCAAATAATTTGCAATAAAATAAAATTGCGACTATAATTAAAGATCTAAGCTATCCTATCTCTCAAGTTGGACCAGACTGCTCACGGTGTGCCAATTTAATTTAAAATCGGTTAAGTAGTTTAGGAATCCATCGCGAACAAACATCGTGACAGGAGATTTATATATATTAAGACTATAATTAAAGATCTAAGCTATCCTATCGCTCAAGTTGGACCAGACTGCTCACGGTGTGCCAATTTAATTTAAAATCGGTTAAGTAGTTTAGGAATCCATCGCGAACAAACATCGTGACAGGAGATTTATATATATTAAGATTATTAAGATATTATAAGGAGGCGAGTACTGAATCCTCACAATGTTAACATAGATTAATAATAATATGCTGATTCTAGTTTTACCACAGAATACAGTTATTCTTTATTGGTGTGGATGCCAGATGATAGTAGCTCCATTAAGTTCTTACTCACCGATAAATAATATTTGGTGGATTTGCAGCCTTATAGCTCCACCATTAACCAAAAGACACGACTTCTAACATCGCTAAAATGCGAGTAGTTCAAATTAAACTCATTAGTAATTCTAAAGAGTTATCAGCAGACACTAATTCGAGGATGTTAAAAGATGGCTGTGGTCGTAATTAGAGGTTTACCTGTGGTGTCATTTAGCTATGTTGTAGTTGAATATTTTTATTTTATACTAGAGGATGCCTGCAGCTAAGGCCGCACATTTTATTTCAATTTAACATATTTTGGCGCATCCTGTGATAATTTCGAACAATACCTTCTTAGTGCACCGCTACGGTCCCCAAGGAACATGAATGAAATTCATGGAACATCAATAAAATTTTAAATTCTTGAGCCCAAAATTTTTGCTGTCAGTCAGTCAGTAACACTAGAATTTAAAATACAGAAGATTGTCAAACTAAATTCACACTGACTTATTGTCTATTTTTATAAGTAACTAGAGGAGGCCCGCGGTTACACCCGCGTTATTTAAAGCTACTGCTCTGCTCCCATCGCTCATACCGCGATGTTATATAGCTTTTAGCCTTCCTCGATAAATGGGCTATCTAACACTGAAAGAATTTTTCAAATCCGTCCAGTAGTTCCTAAGATTAGCGCGTTCAACCAAATAAACAAACAAACAAACAAACTCTTCAGCTTTATATATTAGTATAAGATTATTTAAGCGCAATTTACTTCTTACAAACCATTTAATAAAATCTTATATATTCTGTACAATATTTATTTTTACGTAGCTAAACATTACAAAATGTTTAGTTCTATCTTATTCACTTAAATATACTTGGTTCCTATAATATTGTACCCACTATACCAAAAGGCACAAGAGTAAATAATTTTAACTACCTTTCAGTCCGAAAGTATTCGTCCACTTACGCAGCAGCGATATAAAGATGAAAATATATATGAGAGTGACATGTCCCTTAAATTTCGTATTCCTCATTCGTCCCTCCAATCAAGGGTCAAAGGGTCATTGGACCTTCCGTTAGAACCTTTTTCGGGACAAAGCTTGACATGTTACTGAGAATCTTGACGAATAATACGCGCCAAACTGGCTTCCGATACACATACAAATTATGTTTTTATCTCGCTCGATGTTTTCTTAGAGACTATAAGGGTTATCTTGCTTTGTAGTTTGGGTCACAAAGTACAGACTAGCCTCCAATCAGAGAGGTTTCCGAGTGACCCTCACGTATCGCCGTTTCCTTATCCCTAGATGAATTTTAAGATGACTTTTTGGTAGGCCTTAGTAGTTTTGTTTTGTAGATCTGCTGAATTGAAGAAGTTGCTTATTTTCGTTATTGGTTTTGTTCGTGCTCTGGGAAGGATGATGTGTTGTGCAATATACCTACCAATTCTTCTTGTATACTTATGTGCTTTCATTATGCATAAGCTATTTACCCAACTTTGATGCGCACAGTGTCAACCGATTATTATTAGTATTGACCAAGTGATGCAAGCAATATTTCTTCTAAAATCGAGACTCACATTTTCATAAAACAAGTTTAATTACGAACATGATTTAAAAACGTAATACATATTTTTTTCATTCTAGCGTTATTCCGGTAGCACCCAAGACTTACGCTTTAGAGGACCAACCACTCCAACTGTACTCCAGCCAGATGGAGATGATGAGATGAGAGATATTTGCAGTATAAACATATTGCGATATTGATCTGATCGTGTTGGATCTATTACGGACATCTCCATTTATGTAGTTACAGATCTCTTACGAGGCCAGACAGTGCAGTGCAAATTAGCTTAACATAGATTCTCTAAAACTTAATTATTAAACCAAATAATGAATATCTAACAAACTCGAAAGCTTTATTTGTCACAAAGGTACATAAATCTTACAATGTCTTCTCATTCCGTAGATTACAAAGAAATGACTATCCGTAAAGATATTCTTCAGAATAAGTCTTACAAAAGCGAACTAAGATAAGTCAAAGTGGAATTAACCCGTAGAAACATCTAGAAACACGCCAAGACGGTTATTTTCCAGTTGTCTGAAGATAAATGATTAAGAGTCTTATTACAAAACAAGGACTCAATTTAGTCTTAGCTACGTAAAAGTTATTGTATATAGAATAACACTTTTCTAACCGACATCGAATGAAAGAAAGGTCAGGTTTTTCATTTAGAAAGGTCCCAATTCGACGGTATTTTAATGGAATTAAACTACAGTTTTCTTCTTTCAGTTTAATGTAATCCCAGTCAAACCAATATGTCGCGATAAAATCCATAAACTGTAGTTTAATTTCAATATACATATTCGGTTAAACACAAGAAAATACAAGGTACCTATTTTTTATTTACCTCAGAACTATACTAGGTGAACCGATTTTGATGATTAGCTTTTATTTTAATGCTATTGCTTTTCGTGAAGTCCCATTCAAGTTTGATCAAGATATGCAGTTCTTGAGTCATTTTTAATAATGCAATTTTATTTTATACAATTATATTGAGGAGCTTTTGAAATCTCGTTTTTCAAACAGTTAGTGTGCATTTCCAAAAAAAACTATGTCAACATACAAATACATTTTAATGAATAAAACTGTAAGATATAAAAAAGCTAGATAAAAAATATCCTACTCTTTTGTTCGCTCATCGCCATTTTTCTTTCGTCACCATTTTACCGGCCTTTCAATAATCGGAAGGCAACACATCGCAAAGAAGAAGTTACTTTTTAAATCTGATAAAATACTTTGTCGTAAAGAATTAGTTTGGGTGAAAGCAATTATAATAGAGACTGTAATTTGATACCACGGCTCAACTTACTAATAACTACGGGTACGGACGGAATTTTTGTAGGAAATAATTAAACTTCTTTTTTTAAGGTTTAAGTAAGCTAGGCAAGACCTTGTAAATATAAGAAGAAAAACTTATAATTATAAAACAGTTACGGGCATTTCAGCTCAGTTTATATTGACTTCAAATTTATCGATGATATGCGATAATAACTTATCGCATTAAAAAATACATAAATTTAAAATTGTTGGTTGAAATGTAACTGTAACACGAAAATAAGACGTGGTGAAATCAATCATATTAGACGTTTTGTGACGTAGGACTACAGCTAAAGTTGATACTGAATCACTATGAGTATTCAGGAAATAACTAATGATCTTATACTAATATACTGTTACGAATGGTGATAATTGACAATATCTAAAAACTATCGGTGAATGAGAGAACTAGAAGAGATTAGATGTATCGGTGGTTCAAAGATGTTTCATCTATCCTCTAATAGATGGCGTTGCCAATACTAGAACAATTACACAAGTCTAGAACACGTTACACGTTACCAGAAATTTCGTGAAGTGTCTCGAAAAGACTAGTTATGTGTTGCGGCCGGTATAAATACCGCGCGGACGGGCTAGTAGAGACAGTTCAATTGAATAAGTGAAAGCGAACAAGAAGCGAAGGGAAGTAAGTCGGAATTGTTTACTGGTGTTTCTAGTAGTGTGAAATAAGTGTGTTTATTAGTGTTGAGAATGAAGTGTGAAATAAGTGTGTTTTTATTAGTGGTGTGTAATTAAGTGTGTATAAGTGTTGTTGTGTGTTAAATAAAGTGCAGTTTTTCTGGCATAGTGTATATAATTTATCACCGAACCCCAGCTCGTAACAATATAAAGCTGAAGAGTTTGTTTGTTTGTTTGGTTGAACGCGCTAATCTCAGGAACTACTGGTCCGATTTGAAAAATTCTTTCAGTGTTAGATAGCCCATTTATCGAGGAAGGCTATAGAACATCACGCTATGAGCGACGGGAGCAGAGCAGTGCCCTAAATAACGTGGGTGTAACCGTGGGCATCCTTTTCTTCAATATATATCAATTCTCCCGTTACTGAGTGAATTACACCCTAAAGGCTAAAAAGAGAGTCCGGAGTATGTACAAAACTTTGTGTCCAGTAAGTACTATAAATACTCAATGATGAAAAGCAAATTCGTGAATAAAAGCGTGTATTTGAAAGCTTTTTCAGAGAAATCGTCACTTGTTGAACCACTTTACATTGTTTTATCGCTCTGAATTTCCCAGACTTCAAGTCAATGTAATTAACCTTCGTCATAAAATAATTATAATTGTCACTGTAACATTTTTAGAAGGTCCATTGACTGCGTTAGTGGCAAGTGTTTCAATTATAAAAGGTACTATTGCATTAAGTTTAATGCCTTCACGAATAGCCGCTCTCATATTTTATTATTGCGCAAAAAGCCTCCGTTTCAATATTAAAACTTGGTGCTAACAGTTTGAATAAGGTTATATTAAACATTTTTCGACAAATTAATGTAAATCACTACATCGTAGCTTAGCACTACATTGCAGATGGTCTTTCCTCCGGCTAATTCAGAGCAAAAACTGGTTTAAACAACCATAGCCATTCCTGGCCGTAGATCATGAAGTGGCCAATTATTTACTGGTAGATACTGCATCGACTTTGGTAAAGTCAAGTATTTTTCTAATAAGTGGCCAGCACCCAGATGGATTGTCTGATGGTAAGCAATTACCGCCGCCCATGGACACAAGCAACACCAAATAAGTCAGCAGTACGTTGCCGCCCTTTGGGATGCGAAAAGCAATAGGAGAAGCGTGATGTAGTAGAAAGAGAAGTGAATGGGGCCTCTGGAACTCTCTCATACCAAACAAATCGCAACGGTATAAATACTGTTGCTGTACGTCGATATTCGGTGAGAAGGTAGTATTTCTCCAATCGAGTCGGCCCATTCATGCTGATAGCAGCCAAGCTCTACTAACCACTAAATATTTAATTCGCTTTACACTGCCTCAATAAAAACTTGTCTGTTATAAGCAATCTTTTACCTAAACAAAACTATTTCCTATACCCATAAACAGGCAGTTTTAAACCAAATTAAAAATAAAATCCCTCCTTATTACCTCCCAAACAGGACACAACCCAACTAAACCCATAATCCTTAAACACAAAGACAATATCGTCAAGCCGAAGACCTACAAACACTCGGGGCCACCATTCCGCAACCACGAAAGACAAATACAGTAACAATAATAATCCTCCATAATGATTTCATTAAGCCCTCCGCTGGTACAAACTATGGGAACTAAAATTTCTGGCAGGCATTAGGAGCACAAACATTGCTAGTATAGTGGCCAAATGTATAGTCCGAGTCCGGGAGTCACTGGACAGAACGTGTTTACAAATCTTGATGAGAAGTGATCTTTTATCGGTAAGGTGTGACGCATAGATTGTGATTAGAAGTTGTTCTTTTTGAAAGAGCAAAACATTACTCAAAACCTTAACGAAGCGCTTCAGGTGACCTTTGAAACAATTCACAATCTTTACCCTTTGTATATATCTCTCTATCCTATGTAATAACCAAGATACTGGTACGAATATAACTTGTCTTCATTATAATTAAGGTATTTTTATAATGTAGCAAAAATGGTTTCATGACTAAATTCCTTGATAACCCAGCGTCAACTATTTGACCTAATATTCAATTATTATATTCCGCCTCACAGGGTTATCCACTGTATGAAGACCGGAATATTTTACCCGAAGTAAACCATCTTATATAAAGGATTTATCTGTGAGCAGAAAAAGCTCGGTTGGGTCAATAAACTGTCATACAGTTCTTGAATTCTAAGCCACAGCAGATACAGACTTTAGAAAGTGCGCTTGCCTTGGGCTTCAAGGCTTGGATGCATCTTAACTAGTGCCTGGTGAGGATGAAAAATCTAAAAATAGATTTATATACTAGTTAGGTCAGAAGCGATCATCACTATATCATCATCATCAGCCTGCCATAGTCCACTGCCGAATATATGCCTCTCTAATGGCACGCCACTGAGCCCGATTTTCGGCTTTTCATATCCAGCCGCTGCCAGCCACTTTGCGTGTATCGTCACTACACCTAGCCGGAGGGCGTCCTACACTACGTTTGCCAAGGCGCGATCTCAACTCTAGAACACACCTGCTCCAACGGCTATCGGTTCTGCGACAATTGTGAGCAGTAATTCTTTGAGCTATGTCGATTACCTTTGTTCTCCGTCGAATTGATAAAACTTGATTAAGACGCATTAATTAATATCGTATAACCATAACCATAGCTGCGAGGCTACGTCTCTATTCAACAAATCGTTACTGGCAGTTATACAACAATTTCAATATACTCGTACTTACGCATTAAGGAACATCAAATCATCATTGAGTACCATGGTAACCCCTGTGGCATGACAAACATACTTTCAACTTAAATTAGAACGCAACATGCAATACAGTGCGTATAAGTATCACAACTTGTAAATACGAACTTATTGCGATAGTTTGAAGGTTATTTTACACCGAATGCAAGAAAACCTTCGGTTACGGTGTAGTAGTGTGTAAGTACGGTGAAATTATTATGTTTCACTGCTGATTCGTATCGAAGTTGAGTAGGTGGATTCCAAGAAAATTTGCTGCTATCTAACACGTTACTATAGTAAGTAAAACATTAAGTATAAGATCATATTTAAGTTTTTAAGTAAGTATTTAGTTTAGAACAACGAATTTATATTATATCTCTATCTATCTTTAACCCTTTGCTGATTAGTACACATACTAATGTTTGGCATATTCTTTGCGCTTAGACTTAGAACTACTATAATGGTGTTCAATAATGAATATGTCCCTAAGACGTATCTATTCCATAATGGCCACTTTTCCTTATACTACAATAATCACGAAATTTTTTCACGTGAGGTGGATGTATGGATGTTACTAAGGTACTCACTCATTCATGCATTGTAATAGATATGCTTAAAGTAAAATTCAACAAAAAATACATACATACATAACGTCACGCCTTTTATCCCCGAAGGGGTAGGCAGAGGTGTATTTCTACACCCACTTTTCGCCAGATATACTTTAGTCCCACGTAATAAATGTCGAACAAAATAAATTGATTAACCGCCCGGGTCCTCATTAATTAACGAATATTTTCTTACAAAAACCTTAAAAGTCTTGAAACGAATTCTCGAACAATGCATAACTCCATTAGTTCCACTTACATTATAAGGTCAAGTATCAAAATCATAAATCGAATAAATACTCAAATAATTCGAACCACAACAGTCCCTAAGCATATTAATATATTGGCAGCATTCATTTACCAATTTGTACCTAATTAGCTTGGGATACGAACCAAGCGCAATAATAAGTGGCCTTTATAGATTAAGGCTCAGAGAGGTATGCCACTATGTGCTATTGTACGTTACTTACTTATGATACGTGTAATGTAAAACATCAATAGAACGACTGAATGAATGGATTAAGAATGCATGGTGCCACTACCCCATTTCATTCCGTGGGAGTTATTACACACACGGAATGATACTTTAATGGCTGACCGAATATCATCAATATTATACAGGCTTGCACAGCCCGTTGTTGGACATAGTTATGCCTCTCCTTATTTGTGTTACGATAGCATTATGATTCGATAGGAACATTTGGCTAAATCTACCACGCTGGCCAGACTGGATGGTAGGTACAGGGTTTCACGTCGAGAAATTTGTCTGTTCGCAAATATGCTAGTTGCTCTGTGTATTTGCCTTAATCACCTCATACGACACACACGAATTTAATTGGGGTAGTGATATTTTTTATTCCTAATCCGCCACCACATGGAATATTTAGCTTGGCGTAGTAATACCTGGTAAATAGTGATAGTTTCATAGCTTAGCTTACGCATTATGCTATAGCTGCATATCTTTTGTGGCAAATCTTTCTTATAGAAGAACGCCAGAAAACCCCGGCGGTCAACACTGATGTTTGTATTGGGATCCGTATAATTTTGGTGCCGTATTTGTCCAGATAGAACGGTCGATAGTGATGCTCACGATCGTAGATGGAGTCTTGATACTTTTGGAGTGCTTTTGTTAGATTAAGGGATTGATTGCTTTAATTGAGTGGATAATAATGTTATAAAAGAATGTTGCTCCCTATTACTGTAGCTTCCTACTTGTTTGCAGTAAGTGTGCTGTGTTCAATAAGATTAATGTGAACGCCCCGTTATATGTAATGTGATTTGTCAATCTAAATAGTATGGAACGAGATAAGAAATTGGGCACACGAATTGGGACATTTTTCTATTATTTAGTTATTCTACACTAAAGTATGTTTTTTATTCATTTACCTTATTTTGAACTTAATTTAGTTATAGCTGACAAAATGTAGCTGTAGAATCCGAGTTACTTCTAACAGGTTATCCAAATTGATATTGGTGTATTTGTTGCTCCTAAATTAAAATGTCACCCCTTTTTTCGTGTCGCAATTTGTGTTTCATTCCAATTGGTTTCTTTCCTTATTTTTTCTTGCCCTATTTATTAGGTACCTTATATTGGTCGTGGCCGCAGCTTTACAACTTTTTATTAAAAGCCGTGTTACTAGAAAAAAAACAACATAAAACCGATCACAGTACCAGGCTTATGAACAGCACTGGCAATTGACAGACAAACATAATCAGACATTAAAATAATAATATTATAATAATATAATTATAATCAAAATACAACCCCGAAAAACATTATCAATAAGTTACTACTGCCTCCAATAATAAAAATCAACGAATCATACTAACTTCAGCCGCATACTGCCCTAAAAACAAAAGGGCCAAACCACAACAAATAAAACACAGCTACGGCAATTATTCTGTGATTAAATCAAAACTTAATAGTCTGAACTGCTCCAAAGAATACCGAGCATGCCAAGGCCGCCTTAAATAGCCTATCGATTACATGAAGGGCTGTAATGTTGGCAGATATTGTGTAATATGTAATAAATAATGTGGTGATGAAGGTTGTACCAAATTATGTATTATGCGTATAATGATGTCAGCCTAAAAATATCCCACTCCTGGGCGGGCTTTGTTCACTATGAGAAGGCTTAGGCCACTACTTGCCAAGCTGGTCAAGTGCAAGTTGCCACGTAAAACCGCGGAGGGACCGACAGACGGACGGATAGGCGAAACTATAAGGGTTCCTAGTAATTTACTACGGCACCCTAAAATTTTTAAATACTCATGCATATGTGTACAAATCCTTAAGGTCAAGCAATGATTTAATAAAGTGTATTTTCCTTTTTGTTTTCTAATACATTAAAATTTTCTATTACGGCATTTAAACAATAAAGTTGCGAAATCGAGAGAAGAAATTCAACATTAAAAATGTTGAGTTATGTGGTATATACAACATCAGCCCTTTGCGCTACTGCGGGTTGGCCAAATGTGTAGAATTTCTTATGTACTGGAGTACATAAGACAGGGTGATTCGTAATTTCGGCGTCAAAACAGTAACTGTATAACACTATCGAACTTAACTTTCTGATTACGTACCTTTTTCTGTATAGGTACTTAAGTGACACCTCAAAGTTAACTTATAATCAATTAACCGACATAATCAGCCAACAGTTGGACGACTAACAGGCGAAACATGACTAATTAGTCCAAGTTTTGACCCAAATTGATTGTGTGAAGTTCCCACTACTACTTACAAACTACTTCTTAGGGCGGAAGCGATGCTCTGAACTATCTAATAACTAGTTAACCTTTGTTGAGGTTAAGTGACTTGAGAACACGTTCAACGTCATCATTGTATTGATCAAGTATTTTTATGCTTTTAAAAAATCAACTACATATCCTGTATCGCGGGGGTTGTGTTATAAACATACAACCAATGGGCACAAAGATACCCAGATTCGAAACAATTTGTGAATCACACAAAGTGTTATCTCGTGTGCGGATTGAGTCCACTACACTTGAGGTGGTCTTTGCAATACTTAAAGTTATTATCTCACCACGACTACGATAGTTGTAATACCTACACAACCTTAAAAACACTACACATTCTACTACCTTCTATTATAAAGTCAAATGTTCGTGAAGATAGACTTTTTGCTCTATCACACCAAAAGTACTGAACGGATTTTGATGAAACTTTGCAGTCATATAGCTCACATCTCATCTCATCAGCTTGTTCCAGTCTACTGCTGGATGTACACTGCCCGAATACGGTATGCCAAAAGAACCGATCTCCCGTTTCACCCTACAGTCACTACCAGCAATAGCTACCAGCTATAGTTGATACATCCAAATACCACATAAGGTACTTTTTGTTTCGATAAACGACAGCTACGCGAGCGAAGCTGTGGGCAAAACTAGTCATCAATATATGACTTAATTCATGTGCCAATTTTGTTTAGCGGAAACAATTATTTCAATAGCCCTTTTATTATAGTTTCAGGCTTTGATTAATTTGTGTTATAACTCGTAATTGGATAGTCAATTAGTATGAATATTAATGCCAGAGTAATAGTCAAATGGAATGGTATTCGAGATCATTTTGCGAATTATGCAGATATTAACTGAATGCCTTTTAGCTGAATTAGATGGATAATGATGTATATGAAATTTGAGGATATGTCATTCAAGTAGTGGATATTATGTAAATTGTAAAGAGAGTAGGTTACCTTGGATTTGTAACTGATTTGTGTGTTTGCAAAAATGACAAATATTCTATCAAATCTGGTAAAATATACTTGGCATACCAACAAGCTGGAAGCGATGATATTTATGTGGCAACGGCAGCGAAAAAATAATAATATGTATAAGAGAAATACTCCTACTGGAGGATTTATACTGAAAATCCAAAACAGAAGGATTCTTTTCTTTTAAACGAGATTTTAGTATCTAGAAGACCTTGCTTTATAGACAAAAATATCAGCAGCTGCAATATTGGATTGGGATTTACAAAGACTGTGTACCGGCACATAGCCGGCACTATGACAGTAGGAATATTTCAAAATAAAAAGAATTTTGAAGCACTAAAGCTTATCCTGGATTTGCGACATATGTCACGTTTTCTGTTTAAAAAAAATAGCAGGCTGTAATATGTGTAAATACAAAAGTCTGTGTATATTTGTTTTGTCCTTATTTCAAGTCACTACTGAGCTATGTTATGATAATTTGTATTTGTGGTGTTATTGGAGTTGGTAACGAGGCTGGACATGCTATTTTTACTGATAATCCCACGCGGGCGGAGCCGCAGGCGATGTATATCTGCATATATAAAATTCTTCCGTTACTGACTGACTGACCTACAACGTACAGTTAATACTATTGAGCGCAAGAAGCTGAAATTTGGCATAAATGTTCCTTGGGGACTTTAAAGGTGCAGTAAGAAGGGGTTTCCCGAAATTTCCACGGTATCGGATTAAAATTATCTTCTACAGACAATACGTCAAAAAAAAGAAAATCGTGGCAGCCATCCACTAGTCAAACTATAAACTAAGAAGCAAAATGAAAAACTGCATTATTTAACCAGCTTCGGCAAACCGAAAAGTTTTTACATAATTTACATTAGTAGAAAAAGATAAATCCAGCTTATTTAAATGCATTTTGCTTGTTGCCTTACAATATAAAGAACAATTCTATTACCATGCACCTAACGTGCACGTTGCCTTTGCATAGTAAAATTTTAAATGTTTGTATTTGTTGCATTTAACAAATAAATAAAGGTACTCTCAAACACCGCACATTTTGTGTCTAAACACACTGTGCCGAAGGTACGCAGCTGATTTTACGTTCCGATGTATCCGGCTGATTATGACACACCATAAGTGCCCAACTAACGCTCATGCTACGAACTACGCTTGTGCTCACCTACTAGAAAAGTTGCCGCTGAACTTACGCCTGACCGAAGTAAGCTGTACGCTATAACGCAACGTAATTTCGGTATAATGTGTCGTCAGTAATTCAAATAGCATTGCAGGTGTAATCATGACGAAATTCGGTCGCTTACCTTCGGCATAGTGTGTTTAGACACTTAATTTATATACGGTAGGTACTCACATGCGCCTAACATTTGTTTATTTATGAATTACCGAGATAACATGATATGTTGCGCTATGACTCGTATAGACAAAAATTGCTGTAGATAGTAGTTACCCTCTTTGCTTTGCTCTTGCATATCATCATGATTAAATTTTCAGGCCACTAAAAATCTGTGTCTTCTCTAAGACTACCCTAAAATAATGTTGTGTTTCGCATTGCATTTCAACCCACCGCTTTTCGCAATTAGCATATGAAATTGAATCCGCAAACTTGGCTTGCGTTACTTATTAGTGCTTGTGACTTAATTAAATACGAATTTAAATAATTAATTATTCACAACCGCCTTGAGGTTACCCGTTGAAACTGGCAATTTTTATAACTATTTTTACATTCATAGAGAGACATTTCATTTCATGCGTTTGGAATTAATTGAGTGATTGGTTCAATTCTTTGTCATCAGCCTTTTTTATAGTCCACTGCTGAGCAAAGGCCTCATAATTTGCGTCAACTTAGCATTATGAGCCATTCGGAGGATTTGGTCTACTATACCACGCTGGCCAGGCGGGTTGGCAAAGAGTTTAATGTTAAGTTTTCCGTCTCTTTCGCAAGATACTATTTGCTTAGTTTACTTTCTTATTTCCACGGAATGAAGTGGTTGAGCGACACTTTGTATTCTTAATTGGTAACCTTACGAGTCATCGATTCTTTGGTAAAATAAACTTTTAGCTTACTTTTTAACTTTACTTTCAACTTTCAACGATTTGCACAGAAGACAGTTAAAGTCTCGCTCTCTTTCTATTTAAAAAAGACAAGATAAATTTTACTAAATTAAGGTAATAAAGAAATCCTCTGCCTTCTGGCTATTTTCTTTTATTCTGACGTTATCATTACGATGCCAGTTTATTTCTTGCGATTATTATACCACCTTTGTCCAAACCCTCATAACACAGGCAAGTAATAAATAGCGCTACTTTTTCTACAGAGGTAATAAAAGCCGGGCGTGTTTTGGTCATTTGTAAAAGTAAAAGGCCAAAAGATATGACTGTAGGCTCAACAGAAAAAATACTGATTAATCGCGCTGTTTTATCCTGTGCTCAAAAAAGTCCCTCAAATGAATACTACCATTTTCCTATAAAAATTACGTGTGGTGAGAGGCTTCCTTTTGTTTAATTTTGTAACCTCGGATTCGAGGCTGATCAAATTTATGGATCACAAAGTATTGTCTCGCGTGGAGATCGAACTCCCAGCACTCGGCGCAGTGTCAGGTGGCGAGGCGGCCGCTTAAACACTACGACATCCATGCAGATCTAACTACATCTAATGCAGAAAAAGTCTGTTTATTTCCTTCAATGACTAGTAGAAGAAAATTAAGAATATTAAGAATCAATCAAGTAAAAACACACTATCTTAACTAAATACAATCATCATTTTCAATGACTTTAGCAGTAGACATTTTACAAAAAAATATTCGAAGGGATTTTTTTTTCTAGTTAAAATTTCTACATCACGAACATTTTCACTTCAAATAATCAAACCCACACTCGTAAATCGACAATTGCAAAGTTTCCTCTTTAACCACTACACTGTTCCGTTTGACTTTTAAAGTAACTTTGCAGATGGAACTGAAGGTAGATGTAACCTTTGCATTTAATGTTATCTTACTTCTTCTTCTTTCTCTTCTTTCTCTTAGCGTTATCCCAGTTTCAGTCTGGGGTCCGCTTTCTAGTCTAACCGGATTTGGCTGAATATTAGCTTTTCCACGGAACGATTGCCTGTCTGACCTCCGCAACCCGAAGGGATAGCGATATTCCATGGTTTAGACTAGTGTCAGTTTATTTAGAAGGTATTCACGCCCTGTAACGACTGTCAAAGATCTTCATGACAACCGGGATCGACGGCTTAACGTGCTCTCCGAGGCACGGGACAAGCGATAATTAACAATTCAATACGCACATAACTCCGAAAAGTCATTGGTGCGCGCCGTGGATTCGAACCTGATACCCTCTGCATGGCAGTTGGTATATCCACTCGGCTATCGCTGCCTATGTTATCTTACTATTAATGTTATCTTACTACTCAATAAAATTACTCATATTTGAAAGTTTCAAGGAAGTCGAAATAATTTTCAGTCCCCGTTAGATAATATTAATTTCTTGATATACTTTTCATCTAAGCTAGCAGAAGCGCTCATAGCGAGACTTGGCTTGCTGTTCGCAATAGATCGGCAACGTTAAGCAACGCTTGCACAGGTCACCACTTGGATGGGTGACCGTGTGTGGCATTTTCATCTGAGCGCTACCGTGCTTCAAAGGGCTGTCGTAAAGTTGTCGGTTCCGGTTCTTGTCTAAGGATAATAATCGTTAGGTCATGTCGGAGGCATTCGGGCGGCCTGAAAACTCCGACACCAAGTCGGCCACACACTCACAGGAAAAACAAACAAACAAAACAAACAAAGTTAGAATGGCAATTTAACGTTAGATCAATTTTATTCGGCCATGAGAGAGAAAATATAAGTATTTTATTAGCGGATGACAAAAAGCTACGGACACAATTCACAAGGGACTTATTCAAGTCAGCACGAAAAGGATATCGTTAAAACGTTTAAAAAAAAACTTGTTTTGACTTTTTAATTAAAATTTTGTTAGTAAGCAGTTAAGAATTGAATTTATATCACCCAGAATAATTTTATTCAATAACTAGAGGACGCCAGCAGCTACGCCTGCATTTTTTTTTTAATTTACCCGTTTTGGCCGATCCCGTGGGTATTTCGGGAAATCCCTTCTTAGTGCACCCCTACGGTCCCCAAGGAACATACATGCCAAATTTTAGCTTCCTGCGCCCAATAGTTTCGGCTGTAGCGTGTCTGTCAGTCAGTCAGTAACGCAAGGATTTTATATATTAAGATTATGCGAGTATTTAATGACTGAGACTAATTAGTTTTAGAAATGTTATTAATTATCAAAGCTTGTGACTGTTTAGTCTTTGACTAGTACTATTAAAAATCGAGACAAAAAAAATACATCAATGACATAACGATAATATACTTATAATTAATTCTAAGATGTCTGAATTTTTATTTGAGACACGAAACGAAATCAAGTTAATGTAGGCCCTCAAAATAAAATCTTTATCATTTAGAAAAGATTTTATGATATCTGTCGATCAAAATAGATCGTAAAACTTAGAAATGCTTGCAGAGGTCACCATTTCGATCGATGACCACTTGTATGACAGTTACATCAGAGCGCTACCGTACTAAAGTATGTAAAACTACTGCAACGATAGTGCTTTAGATTATTGCAGCTTTTAAATTAGACGGTTGTGAACATACCACGTAATTTCGACAAAAATGGAAGCCCAAATAACGCTTTAGTCAAAAAAATGGTTCTGCAACTCACCGTAGCCAAATGAAGGGTTGGCAAGTCAGATCTACAATGATGTGAATTATTTCAAATCGAAAACGTGACCACAAGCCCAATACCCTTGACAGTCCAACATATTTGTTTGATTGAAACAAAAGGAAGTCCATTTTAAACGCTAAGTTTGAAAGAAAACTTTGTATAATATGTTGCTTATAAACCGCAATATAGCACTACTTTTTCCATAAAACCTGGCAATGCTTCCAGCATTTTGGGCAAATGGGCACACTTCTAACTGACGGTGATGTCGATGATTTTAATGACGCCCTTTAATTTTGTTTCAATTCTTTATGTTTTTTAATATAATAATAAATAATAACATTCTACCATATTCACACAACCCCATCTAGTCCTAAACTAAGCAAAGCTTGTACCATGGGTACTAGACAATGGATAAACATACATATATACTTTTTTGTAAATACATACATATTATACATAGAAACACACAGACCAAGACATTCATGATAATGTAGACAAATTTTTGACTTGAGCGGGAATCGAACCCGCGGCCTTTGGCGTTGCAGTCGCTTACACTCCCGCTGCGCCAACCGATCGTCGGTTCAATAATAAAACACATATGTAGTTAAAAAATCCCAGTCTTCGATCGAGATGGAACTATTCGTTAAAACAGGCACCTTTTCATAAAAACTATTTTCGTACTTATTTTCACTAACCCTACATGGTACTCGTATCCGTATAGTGCCTGTACTACCGGCACGTTCACAAATCACAAATAAACAGGCTGACGCCGAACAAATATTGAATTAGACGACAAATATTTGGTGTGAGTAACTAACTGGATAGGTACTCATTGTGAAGGGTTTGGCTTGCTAACACTACTCATGACCAGTAGAAGCTTCAGATTTTGCCAATTTTTTCGAGAAGGCTAGATATAGAAAGTAAGTACTGCTGGTTTTTATATCTATATTATAAAGTCGTGGAGTTTGTTTCTTTACTTTTTTGGTTGAACACGCTAATTTCAGGAACTTCTCCTATTTGAATAATTATTTATTGTTGTGTTTGATAGGGTATACCACCGTTTGCCCGAATTTTATTTACCCTTATATCTTTTGCCATAATATTAGGTTAGGTCCGACTGTAATTCCAGTAACTAAATAGTTTATGTTAGGTTCTCTTTTGACACTTAATCCGAAAATAGGAGCCCTGCGAAGCAGGGCTTCGTCAACTGCAGTTTATTAAACTATTTTTGGGTTAAGGGTCAAAAGAGCGCGGTTCATAATAGTGTACTTGTGCCCACGCTGATGTATCGTAGTGAGTGTTGAGTATGGCAGAAAAAGCATAAAAGCAGAATTAACGCAGTGGAGATGCGATCACTGCATAGTATGTGTGGGGTGAGACTAATTGATAGAATTCCGAATGCAGTAATACAAAAGCGATGTGGCCTGAAAGAAGATGTTGTGCCGAGAATTGAGAAAGGAATGCTGAGATGGTTTGGACACGTAGAGCTAATGAGTGAAGACAGAATGACTCACCAAATATATGAAAAGAGTAATGAATGTAGAGGAAGCGCGTGAGGTTTGTAAGGATAGAAGCAAGTGGCGTTCCGTTGTCTCTGCCTACCCCGACGGGAAAAAGGCGTTCGTATTTGTATGTATGTATGTATTTATGTAGTTCGTCGCACCTAACCCTAGGCACTAGCTGTTGATAATAATATTAAATTTATTTTTCGGGATTTTAAACTTTGGGATTTTAACCTTTCGAGCAAATGAACTTACGGGATTTTAAATTTTCGACCAAACACCCATTCGGCGTTTCAATAATCGGGATTTCGTCCATCGGTATTTTAAAATTCGGTCTTTTAAAATTCAGGTTTTTGATACATACCCATTAAAATACTATGTCTAATAATTATTATGGCGTTTAAATATTATGTCTAATAATTAGTATGGCAATTTAAAATATGAAAAACAATACGTATGGCAGTCGTATCTTATGGTATCTAAGTTTCGGGCAATTAAAAGTATGTCATACGTATATGTATGTGTGCAAACAAAACATTCGGGCATATGAAATTTGGGTAAATGAAATTCGGGAATATGATGATTATGGTATACTAGAGGACGCCAGCAGCTATGCCTGCTTTTTTTTTTAATTTACCCGTTTTGGCCGATCCCGTGGGAATTTCGGGAAATCCCTTCTTAGTGCACCCCTACGGTCCCCAAGGAACATACATGCCAAATTTTAGCTTCCTGCGCCCAAGGTTTTCTGTCAGTCAGTCAGTAACGCAAGGATTTTATATATTAAGATAATCTTCGGGTAAACAATAGACAACCGTTTGATAGCCCATTTATCGAGGAAAGTTATGCATAATTATTGCATAATATCACGCTATACGCCAAGGTAGCGGAGCAGTAGCCCTAAATAGAAGGCTCAGCTAGTTGATAAGGTCACTTTTTGACTGTCTTTTCACCTGACACACACCAGATTCTGTCAAAAAACAAGGCTTAAACGCATACTGCCCGTTAACCTAGAATTATGTAATAAGGAGAGACAGAAGGTCTGCAGCCACAAATAAATGCAAAATGTGGCAAATGTAAATGTGTAAAAAAATCACATAAACAATAATTCCATATTAATTTTGCTCCTTTCGTAGTGGATTTAGACTTTAAGATGATATGACATTTAGGACATATATGTTTTAATACACGTGTATTAAAACATATATGTCCTAAATGTGCTCGCATACAATTGTATTACCAAGCACGTGCTCGGTAATACAATTGTATCGGCTGTTGTATAACACAATTTCTAGGAGTATTTATAATTTGGCATACATTACCAGACTTTGTTTAACAGCGCTTAACGCGTGCCAGAACATGTCACTCAGACGCTTACAACTCCAATTAGAGTATTTATGTGAGTTTATATTCTATACAATATAGTTTCTGTGAATTATACACAAGAAACCTTTTATTGTCACATGTTTCGTTGCTCATTGCTTAGAGTTATAACTCTGTAAGCGTTTCTAACAAAACTTGTAATGTCTGTTCTTTTGTAACATATTTTGAATAGAAAGGAAGATGGTTTAAGTGGTGATTTGGCCCTTTAAATGGTACTGTTTTAATAATTTCTAAATTTTCGTGGCTTGTAACCATAGTGGTATATACATATGTAACGGTTCTATGTCGCGTAATTATTAGAAAATGCAAGGTAAAATACTAAAGTTTAGATACAGTACGGTTAAGGCGTGGGTATAATTTACGTAGGTGAATTCTAGTGTGTTTGCTTGAACGCGCTAATCTCAGGAATTACTGGTCCGATTTGAAAAGTTATTTCAGTGTTGGATGGCCCATTTATCGAGAAAGGTTATAGACTATATAACATCACGCTATGAGCCACAGGAGCGGAGCAGTAGCCTTAAATAACGCGGGTGTAACCGCGGGCTCATCTGGTTTTCAATAAAATCATATTTCAATCGTATTACAACTCGTAAGACCGACATGGTTTAAGTTAATCTGCAGATAAGAATCGACCCAAGTTCAATCCAACTCAGCCATACCCGAAACTTCACCGACACCAGGGGTTTAGGGAATAAGAATAAGTTATAAACTACTTATTATTGTTGTAGATAATTATAATGTATTTTGGGTACCTAAAAGTTATTATAGTAAAGTGGCATATTAATAAGAAACTGGTTTTGAATAAAATCATTATTTGTTTAGTAAATAAGAAAAGAATTTCTTTTCCACAAAGAGATTGAAAGCCAATCGCAGTCCACTGCTGGATATAGGCCTCTATATCCAGCAGTGGACTGCGATTGGCTTTCAATCTCTTTGTGAAAAAGCTATTCAGCTAATATTATTTATTCCCCGGATTGGAACTGGGATCACGATCGAAGGCTGGATGAACAACATCGAACCCTTCAGCGTCCTAACAAAAATAAATAAATTGTTAATTTCATTTTCTGGTAGATACATAAATTGGTTTACGGCATATGGAATAACCTAATAATCAAATGTATGCTTGTGTTAGGATATTCCGCTCTTCTAGTTTCAAAACAGACATAGATAAAAATGGCTTTATGTTTGTATAAAATAAAAAAAACCGGTCAAGTGCGAGTCGGACTCGCGCACCGAGGGTTCCGTACAAACCTGTAGGTATATAAGTAAAAGTTCACCAGTCATAGTTATGGTATTTCTATTGCCAAATGACATCCATAACATTACAGTATGGAAAGCTAGAGGAGCATAAATTAAAGAAAAAGGGGTCTTTGTCGTTTGTAATCAGTCATTCTTTATTTTATATTAACATATATCGCTTATTTTAAAATATAACTTAAATACCTATACCAGCCAAAAAGGTTTGAAGACTATGTAATTATTTGAAATCTCAATCTCAATCAGCCTATCGCAGTCCACTGCTGAACATAGGCCTCTCCCGACATGCACCACAGCACACGGTCTTCAGCCTTCCGCATCCTTTATCTGGGCTATAAGATGTTGCCTTTTTTTTTTATTACTGATAGGCTAGCGTTTGACCATGATCTCACCTGATGTTAAGCGATGATATGGTATAAGATGGAGCACGCTTACCTAGAAGGTTCACTCGCGACTTGAAAACACCCAGGTTGTACTTGTCAGGAAACACAGACTCGGGTAAAGAGTTCCACACCTTGGCGGTACGCATAAGAAAGGAAGAAGCAAAACGCTTCGTGCGTATAAGCGGGATACCTATCCACCATGTAACGGTGACGCTGACTCGTTAGTCTGGTCGTCCGATGGAAGAAAGGGGATGGAGGAATCAGATTGTGTAGTTCCTCTGCGCACTCTCCAAAATGTATCCGATAGAAAACTGATAGACTGGCGACTCTACGGCGATGCTCCAGGCTTTGGAGTCCTGCGTCAACCAATTGATCATCGCCGATGATTCTTCTAGCTTTTCTCTCAATTGACTCCAATGTATCTTATTAATACTTGGCAGAACCATCCCAGAGGTGCGAACAGTACTCCATGCAGGACCGGACTTGTACTTTATATAGATTAAGCAATTGTTCCGGCGTGAAGTACTGCCTCACCCTGTTGAGGATTCCTAGCTTTTTGCCAGCTAGTTGAGCTTTGGCCTCTATATAGGGGCCAAAATTGAGGGTTGAGGTCAACGAGACACCAAGAAGCTCAAGGTCGTCAGTTATCGGCACAGACAAATTTTGGAATGCCGGAACCAGGTCAAATTGGCTCCGTTTTGCCGAGAATAGACACGCCTGGGTTTTCGAAGCATTGAACTTGACAAGATTGGCATCCCCGCAATCGGAGACCGCCTTTATGGACAAGTTCATCCGCTCGATCATTCCTTCCCTGAGTGATTGTATTTGCGCTCCACTGGCTCGAGCATTGGACATATATCTCTCTACCACCGCGCTGTCATCTGCATACCCAAAGGTACCGGGTTTCAACAGATCGTTGATATGCAGCAAAAATAGGGTTGCAGAGAGAACTAATCCCTGAGGGACTCCAGCATTAATTGCCAATCGATCCGACGAGCAGCCATCAACGACTACCCGAATAGATCGTGCTTCGTACCAAATTTCGAGATTTTGAGTTCACGGGAAGTACCCTGTAGGTTTTGATTCTCTTGCGAGTAGTCGCGAGTTTGAAAATATGATTATATTGCTCTTTCTTTTGATTGCGTAGACATAGAAGCTTGATTTTGTTGCAGTCTTACGGTGTTATATACTTGAGTATTTGATATGAATTTCAATTTAATACCTCTACGCGTTCAAGAGTTATGGTTAGTAACTTTAAATTTATTAAAAATATTTTTATTATTTGATGTAACTAAAAATTTACGGTATTCGCAATTTTTTCCTTTATATGTGCTATAAGGCGTTGCTTCGTACCAAATTTCAAAATTCTGAGCTCACGGGAAGTACCCTGTAGGTTTTGATTCACTTGCGAGTAGGCGCGAGTTTGAAAATATGCTTATATTGCTCTTTCTATTGATTGCGTTGACATAGAAGCTTGATTTTGTTGCAGCCTTACGGTGTTATATACTTGAGTATTTGATATGAATTTAAATTTAATACCTCCATGCGTTCAAGAGAAAGGGGTAGTAACTTTAAATTTATTAAAAATATTTTTTTATATGCTGTAACAAAAAATTTACGGTTTTCGCAATTTTTCCTTTATAAGTGATTTTAGACGTTGCTTCGTACCAAATTTCAAGATTCTGAGTTCACGGGAAGTACCCTGTAGGTTTTGATTCCAATGCGAGTTTGAAAATATGCTGCAATTTGCAGCATATACGGTTGTATCTGTTGATTGCGTTGGATTAGAAGTTTGATTTTTTTACAGCCCTATGGAACCGTGGATTCGAGTATTTAGTATAAATTTCAGTTTGATACCTCCACGCACTCCTGAGAAAAAGGGTCTTGACAGACGGACGGACAACAAAGTGATCCTATAAGGGTTCCGTTTTTTCCTTTCGAGGAACGGAACCCTAAAAATACAAAAATAAAGCCATTTTTATTCGTATTTAGTTCCAGCGCCATATTTAACTCCAGAAGCACTATAAAAACATATTCATCTACAAACCGGAAACATAGAATTACCTCAAACAAATCCCAAGCGCTTAAAGCCTGTAAGTCTCCAAATTAAATCAGAATCAATATAATTATTAATTCCCTCTCATCCGTAGGCTTACGCGGATCGCACAAATGCAAAATTTGACTATCAGATCACGTAGCGACTTGTCTTTGCACTAAATAAATTGAGCTCTTGATAGGGCAATGACACCGCTAGGCATGGAGCTATGTCGATGATTTGAATATTTGATGAAAATTCCGCCGTTGGTATTCAGACTGTAACCTCATTGGGTTCTTGATTGAATATTGTTGTGTGCTTTGATTTACTGGAAGAATATCTTAGCAGTGCCATCAGGCAAGGGTAGGAAATATTAGATGTGATCATCTGTCTAGTAGTACGTGAATATAAAAAAAGATTGTTGTTGATATTATGTATTTAGTAGTTTTCAAACATTTGAAATATATGGATTTCATAACATTATTATATAAATTTTAGGACAATGGATTTTTTTTATTTTATATTGTATTTCAGGATATATACCACGTACCTTTGATTGGAGTAACCGATATTTATAACCAGCACAATCGTGAACATGGCGCTTGCAACAGTGCCGAAATATAGGTTACTCCAAGCAAAGGTACGTGGTATGTATCCCGAAAGACAATTTAAAATAAGTTTAAGTGACCACGAAAGTTTAAATTCCTTCAACGGAATTTTGTTTTGACGTTTTGGTAATTACATCGTTTTTTTTAAGTTCATACCAAACCGCAGGACGTTCAGTGTAACAATTAATTTATATTTTAAACGGGAAAAACACATTTTTTATGCCCCCAAAAAGATTAGACGAACAGAATATGTAACAATAATACCGTCTAAAAGTATGTAACTCCATTGTATATAGTAACAATATTACTTCTATTATGGGTGCTTCTACACGGTGCATGTAGCTGGAGCAAGTAAAGGTGCGGGTTACACGCGTGGGTAATATGCGCAAGCTACTTGATCAAGTTACTCGCTTGTACTTGTACATGGTGCAAATAACTGGATCAAGTTAAGACGCGGGCTACTTGCGCAAGCTGTACCTATGTACAAGTTATTTGTTCGTGGTCAAGAGCTACATGTGCATGCTATTCGCGCGGTAGCTTTATGACTTGAATCGCGTCAAATGTCTCGACGAACGAAAATTATTTTAAAATCATATGTTAAAAATGTAATTTTAGCAGATAGGTAACATGCGCGAGTGACCCGCGCGCGTCGCAGAGCACGCGAATTACTTGCGCGGGTGGCTCGCTTTGGTACATGCTCGAGTCGCTGGACCCGCACATTGTTTTAAACGATATGTTTACGGTGCATGTAACCCGCGCAAGTGCCTCAACATGCTCAAGCTACATGCGCCGTGTACAAGCACCCTAAAACTATAACCGCCTGCATCCCTAATTGAGTCGTTACATTGTAATTATGTTCTAAATTCTCGGTGACACTATATTGGTCAAATAATAACGCACATTATGTACGATTTCCTAAAATAGGTATAAGTTTTGATGATCGATATATGTATTTCTTCTACGCACCATATCCTTAGCTCATTTTACTTCCCTTGACGCTCAGCATTGCAATACGTAAAGTTATCTCAGCTGCACATTGACTAAAACTATTTATGTAGACCTTGTGCCGTTGCAAAATTGATTTATTTGATATTTGAGCTAGTACTCATAAACGTAAAGTATCAATACATAATTATGTTGTTCATAGTTGTTGCGTTCTGTGAGAGACTAGGTGGGCAGTTAATTTTTTTTTAAATCTTCTCCTTTCTTCTTTACTCTCCCTTATAAATTATCTCCTCTCTACTTCTCTCAAAAACAAAGCTTTTGTATTTGTGTGTATGTGTATGTATGCGTGTTTAAGTATCCTGGGTTGTGTGCCGGGAGATGAATTAAAGTCACAAGGCCGAATTACCAGAAATGTATATTAACGTTATGTTACCATAGGTATTATTATATACCTAATGTACACGTATTTCGCGTGTGTCGGTAGTGCGTGGTACGGAAAGACTGATGTTATTAGAACTTCACACTATACAATGCAATTGATGTGTCAGCTTAGCCACTACAAAGCAAATGACCCTTTACGCTATTCTTAAAACCGTCTCATCATCTTGCATATTTCTCTAATCAAATATGACGGCAAATTTTACAACACGTGCCATAACGTAAGTTCAAGCTTTAGTATTTCTTCGTAAATATGCTCGCTACTTCTACTTACCTTCAGTCACCCAGTATTCTTATTTCCACAACGTAGTTAGCAATATCCAACACGTGTTCGGTTCTTACCTGAGGAGAAAGAAAACATATTGGTTGAAATTTGATCCGATAGCTTCGTATGGCATTTACCGCAGTGTCTAACAGCGTCAGATGATAAGCCTTGCCAAGGATATTGAATGAAATATTAGTAAAATAGGGAAGGCATGTACATAAGTACATACATAGACTAACGCCTGTTGCCCGAAGGGGTAGGTATACTACGGACCGCAATTTGCAACGATCCTGTTATGTATTTTACTATAAACTTAAAAGTAACTTAGCACTCATAGCGAGATTTGTCGTTCGTCGTCACAGTTAAACAACGCTTACACAGGTCGCCACTTGGATGGGTGACCGTGTGTGAAATTTACATCAGAGTGCTACCCTGCTTCGGAGAGCAAGAAAAGCTGTCAGTCCCGGTTGTTGTCTCAAGACAAGGATAGTTAGACTTGTCGGAGGCCTTAGGGCGGTTTGAAAACACCGACAGAGTACGTGAATAGGAAAAAGAAAGAACTTAAAAGTATTAGGAAAAAGACACATTTTAGGTAGAATGGAATCGTGACGGAGTCACAACGTATGCTATCCATGGTTTGAACAGCCCTAGGGCAAAGAGACGTCGACTCTCGCCGTGGTGGTTTTAGTGTGTAGGTCTCAGATGCCTTTAGGGGAAATATAACAAAATAAATCTATCTACACAACTCACCTGCCTGCCACAAGAGAGCTCGTGATATAGGTTTCCACGGTGAACAAAAACAATCAGATAGTGTAGAAAATATTTTTATCAGTTTTTATTTCGTACTTTCTCGCAGCTACGCCCGCATATTAGGTATTTAATTCAACTTTTTCTGCCCGATCCCTTGGTATTTTGAGAAATCCTATCTTAATGTACCCCTACGGTCCCCAAATAAGAATACATGCCAAATTTAAGCTTCTTTTGCCTAATACTGCTGTGCGTTGTTTATCAATCAGTAACGCAAGAATTGTATATAGGTGAAAAACAGGGCAGCTAATACTCTAAAATGAACTGTCACAACATCAGTAATAACTAGTTCAATTTCAATGTTTAGCTTTCGTAATGATGGATCTATGTTTTGTAATGAACTGATTAATTTGCACACCTGATTTATACTCGTTACACATAATAATGAACAAAATTATATAGTATTTAAATGGAATGCAATCCAAAACTGAAATATTTCACTTTAAATTTCTGTGTCACAATGTAAATAGTATTTGTGTTGCCACATGACAATTTCTCGTAGTTATATTTGTTCAAAATGAAGTTCCGATTTAGTCTCAGTCTCATACTTATGTCATCAATGATAGTCTCTTAAATTATCAGATACTTGAATGAATACTTGGCGAAGTGTGGGTGTGTATGACACCTCTGCCTACCCCTTCGGGGATAAAAGGGGTGAAGTTATGTTATTATGTTATGTTATGTTGAATGATATCGCAAAAAGATGGCAAATAGAAACAAACACAACAACAACAAACTATATTCAGATTCAGAGTCAAATTAAACAATAATGATCTTAAGTGCAGCAGATTACAAATTGTGTGTTAATACTTCCTGGTTCTCAATCGCGTAATAATTCCTGTTCATCATAACAGCCTTTTGGAGTCCTCAGTTTGATATAGGCGTCTCGTAATTTGCGTCACAACAGCATGTGCGCCAATAACAGGATTTGGCCGACTATACCACGGTGGCCAGACGGATAGGCAATAAGTTTCATGTCGAGTTTTCCATCTCTTAACAAAAAAACTATTTCTTTAGCATTTTTCCGCAGTCGCTTACGGCACCCACAATATGAAATAATTGGCGACACTTAGTATTCTTAATCCGTCACAACATGGAAAATAATTAACTATTTTTATGCATTCCAAAACATCCATAGTTAATTTTAAATAATGAAGCGATTATGAACATTACACACAATAACCTGTTTTCTGTGGTTTAAAATTTAATTCGCAGAATCACATGCAGTTGGCCAAATATAGGCCACAGCAGGCATAAACTTGTTTGCATTCTTCTATAAGGTGATTTATTTTGTGTATGTTTTCGCGAACGCCCGCTGCATCTTCATTTCGAACTAAAATTCTTTTGGTATAAACTGTAGCATTTCGTAGCAACGGGGGCCTCACTCCAAGAATTTATTTCATTATGCAGAGGCATTTTTGTTTTGAACTACCTGCTATAAAAACACTAACATATAGCTTTGTTTATTTATGAAGAGCGGTATTGTTTTGGTTATACAACTGCTTTTTTGTTCTCAATCAAAATTATTTGTAATAAAAAAATATTTGTAATTTTGTTTATGTTGTGTTATCAAAATAGTTAGCAAAACTATACTATTATGTTTCGTGTTGTAATTTATTAACGCAAATTGAAATAACATAATCTATTTGAATTCGCTCTATTTGCGAATACCTGTTAGTAGCAATATAGTTTTAGTTTTTACCATTTGTATTTTAAGGTGGTGGTGGTATGGTGGTGTTTTAAAATGAAAAATAAAGTGAAATAATTATTAAATTTAGTATAATTATGACGTTTAAAGTGCAAAGTCATTAATTTTTTTATGGTAAATTATGATTAGTATTTTCTCTGACCTAATGTTAATGGTTTCCATCCTTTTTAAGTCGATTGTTGAGAATATTTAGTCACTTAATTATTTCTGGGACTATGGATTTAAAGTTTAAAAAGTATGCCAGGACTGCTACCGGGATATTGTAAAGGCCACGATGAAAAATTTCATATATATCCTGAATCTTTTTTTCTTTTAAAATGAGAACTCCCGCACTAGGACTGAATCCTGTGTCGCGGATGACTTTACAAATATACAACCCACGGACACAATGAACACCCAGCCTCGAAACAACAGTTTATGAATCAGACGAAGTGTTGTCTCGTGTCGGATCGAACCAACAACACTCGGCGCAAAGTTAAGCAGCATGGCAACCGCTTAAACCACTGCACCAACGTCCACGCAGTAACATTTTTTAATAGCTTACTGATAAGAGGCGCAAATTTTGATATATTAAAGTAACTCAACATATCCAGTTACTAAGCGAGTCTATGAAACAGATCGACTGTCCAAAACACAGTAATTAACTTTAAGGGTTACACATTATGCAGGATAGCGGTAAACGTTATACGTTTTAAATTGAGTTTAAAATCATAGGTACTTTTTTATATGTTGTAATATGTATCCTTTGACTTGAAAAGCTCTACGTAAAGTAAAGCTACAACATTAAAAACGAGTTTTACTTATGTCGATAAATATCACAATTAATTAGGTAAAAAAATAAATCAATGTATTAGGAGAGCCCCACTATATTCTAGGAACCTGATTTAAAGGCCTGGAAGTGGACTTAGCTGGGTCCTATAGCTGGCGCTCGATAATCTACAAAGGTTGTTTAAAGCCGTGGATATGCTTCCTGGCAACAGGATTTCCACAGTGTTGCTAGTGTTATTTCACTCCGTAGGGGTCGAAACAAGCGACGAAGGGAAATACACGAAGCAAGTGATAGCTTTGGTAAGAGACGGAAGAGCCTATGCCGATCCGTCTGGCTAGCGTGGTATAGTTGAAATCAAATCCTCTATTGACTCACAATGCATTGTGACGCAAATTTGGAGACTCTGTCCAGCAGTGGATTGCGAGAGGCTGTTTGATGATGATGTAAAGTGGTTTTGATAGGGAACGTTAATGTATTAACCACGCATAACCCCTTCCCTCTATGACGTTCACATTCGCTATGGTGTCATGTCACACTTTAGTATGAATCGCTGTCCTCCGCCTCACGCATTCTCAAGCCTAACAAATGACTTGTCAAAACATACCCCTGTAAAGTTACAATGTTTGTTCAAAAACTTTTGAACATCCCCCTTTAATGGTTTAAAGTTTGAATTTGTTTGTGTGAATAACATAACCGGAGGCGAGAGAGCATCTCTCCGTTAGTAAACAGTTTCTATTTGTCTAGTTGGATGGTATAACAGTAAGTAATTTAAACAATAGGAATTATATCCCCATCACAAATAATAAACTAAGTTCGTTGTGTAAAATAACAATTAAAAGGGGCGATATAAAATTTACTCTGATGATTAAAAAACTTCACAAAATGTCTTTGTACACTTTTTGTGAAAATACGATAGTTATAGATAAGCCAGAAGATGTTGGATTCAAATTTACGTTACGGTGGACACCACAGAATTTTAATCATATGCTTATCAAACTGATACATGTCGCTTATTCACGTTAAACAGTCGGTCCGGGTTGCCTCAAGACCTCTGATTTTTGATCCTCACTGGATGTAATACCATGTTAATTAGTTTAATCATCATACATATTTTCGAACTCTATGCTAGTTGGAAAATGTCTTAACCAAAAATCTATACATCAAACTGTCACTAACAAAATTAATTCTTTTTTTTTTATAGACTCACGTCTGTCTCCCCGAAGGGGTAGGCAGAGGTGTAATATTACACCCACATTTCGCCATGAATATTTAGGTCCCACGTAATAGGGAGCGAGCCTGTTGCCGTACCGGGCACATTACCAGGCTTCGTGCTGTTACTGAGAATTTCCTAACGGGAAAACCCAATAACACTTTGCCCGACCAGGGACTCAAACCCGAGACCTCCCAATCCCACGCGCACATTTATGCCGCAAGAACAACGAGGCAGTCAGTTCATAATTGCACGAATCAGTAAAATCTGCAAAATTAAGAGAAAACGTGCCACTTAATAAAATAATAAGTTATGTGTTCACAAAATCTTTCCTATAACAATTTTGTTCGTTCGCTATCAAGCCCTCTGTCCTCACGTTTCACGTTTACATGTGCGAGTATATCGACACACTTCTGCCTACGTTACCGCCTTTCTAAGGCTGTGCACCCACTGACGTGTAACGGCACTACACGGCACGCCTTTCATCTAGCAAGAAAGTACCCCTATAAGAAAGTACACTTTAAATTAGAATAACTTTGTCGCTGACTTGGAAGAACGATAAGAAGTGTCCTAATTTGACATAATACTGTTATGATTTAATGCTTTATTTATTTATTTATTTATTAATAAGGCATGTAAACAGAATAAACATAAACAATTACAAAAAGAAATCACAAATTACACAAGTTTTATGCTTATGCCAATTACAGACATGCACAACATTCTTAAAATAAGAACATAGTTACAATATATATTTAATAAGGAATGAAAATATAAAATTAGACATGTTAATTATATTCTTAAAATCTAATAGGAACTAGTTGGTACTTGTAAATTAAAATCTAATTAAACAGTTACATTTATTATAATTGCAATGGTAGGTAAAAAATATATTATATTGTATTTATTTGAGACTAGACTTGAATTTTATTACAATTAATAAATGTTTATTTTAGTTCGGACTAGATAGGTACTTACTATTTATTTATTATTCTTAACGTTAATTATTTTAGCCCGAAAACGTGTGGGATTGTCATGGAATATATCCAAGTCTAATATTCGCCAGAATTGGTTGTAAACGGTGGTCAGTCTTACAACTGGGGAAGAGCTGGGGGAGAGCCTAAGTTAGTTCTATGAATGAGGAGTTGAGGACATTAAAGAAGTTAGAACATTTCCTTCTAGCATTTAGTTTTGGGACATAAATATTTATGCGATCCAGTAAACCTTCACAGTGGGATGTGCCTTTTATTAGTTTTTGTAATAGAAGGAGATCCAACATAATCCGCCTATCCTGCAAGGTGTTCATTTTAAAGTAACTCAGTCTGGGATCATAAGAGCATCTTGCGTTAATGCCTGGACTGACAAATGCCAGGTACCTGGTAAATGAGCGTTGAATGGACTCAATGCGTTGCACGTGGACGGCGTATTGGGGATTCCAAACGGTGCTGCCAAATTCAAGGATGGTTCTGACTAGAGCATTGAATAGCAGTATTTTAGACGTTGAATACATAAAGGCTTTGGTATTGCGTTTAATAAAACCCAGCATTCTGGCTGCTCTATTTACTATGTTGTTATAGTTTATATTGACTTTGCATAGAGGACTTCCAAAATGTTTGTGTTGCAGAGCTTTTCGCTCAGAAAACTCTCGTATTTAGTCTTGCTATGGCGTTCACCAATAAAACGGAATGCTTTTAAACAACCTGTGCCGTTTTTGTTAAGTTCAACCAGTCTTACTTAGAAGACGATCAGATTTCACACAACTTTAGTTCATTATCATACCAAATGTTATCGAAACGTTCTTGAAAACTCTGAGACAATCCGATACAGCTGCAACACAGCCTGCATAAGCTTAATTCGCCTATCGCCGGTAATGCAAGCGGTGGTACGTGTAACGTTCCTGAACTCTGGTCATCGACACCGGTCAAGGTTTTGCCGAAGGTTGATGCACCAGTGCCTAAGCGCGCCTATGCCAATGTTGCTGCCAAAAGTAAAACGCAGCAAAATCGGCCCGATGAAAAAAGGGGTAAGCAGAAGCGTTGTGCACCCCTTCAGAACAAGGTCGTGGAGCTACGAGCCCCACAGAAGGAGACATGCGACGAGGATGGTTTCATCAAAGTGGAGAAGAAGAAGAAGAAACCTACTTGTCGTAACCTCTGTGGTACCGGGTTAGTGGGACGGAACATGCTGCTACGTCCCGCCGTACCAACCACGCAGTTGTACGTGTCTCGGCTGCATCACTCCACAAAGGACGAAGAGGTCGTAGACTACATACGCCTGAAGACCAACTGGACCTTGAGAGTCGAGAGATTGGAGTCACGGCATAACACCAACTTCAAGTCGTACGTGGTGCGTGTGCCGTCTCATCATCTCGACACTTTTCTCAAGGAAGAGTTTTGGCCGAAGGGTGTTGTGTATCGGCGCTTTTATGGAAGGCTACGCAATACCACTCAGCGTAACACGAAGCCGTAAACAACACCTATGTTTTTGTAATATTATAATGTTATTGTATGTATGTTAGTCTATAAGGTATTTATCTATGGGTTGTAATTACCTGAAAATAAATGGCTATTATTATTATTATTAACCCAGCTATCGAACGTACCATAGTCATCAATATTTTTTTTTATCTACTGTATTAAAGTTAAGCTCACTTGTATTTTGTCGAATAATCTTAAAATATGCCGTACGCTAGTGGGCGCAGACCCTAATACGACGGCGTCCCTATATCCCGAAGCTCCCTCAAACTCCTGCAGCCGTGTGATTACCGTGAAACATATTTGATTCGTGTTATGTTGCCCGTAATAATGTCGGAACGGCGTTCCAATATGTTCGTTTTGATAAGAAAAATGGAGGTGAAGGGATTGAGTTTAATTTTTTATAATCATTGCGTGTACTTTCTTTGTAATAATATGTATTCATATAGGTAGATAGGTCACTTATGTTTGGGTATAGTTTTGTCAGTAATAAATATTTTATAATAATGGAAAGAAAGTGCAAAGCGCCTCTGCACGAGGCATCCTCAGGAGCGATGGGCAACTACTGCAAGTCAGCTATCTTCCCAAAGCCAATAACCATCTGTTACCATATTTAGGGAAATTGTATTGCGCGTCGTTGATTTATTCATTCGCTCGCTAGGCGACTCAATTTGCTCCTCGTCGTGATGGTCCTTACATTATATTGAAGAAACATGGTACTTCGACTTATGAAGTAGCACACCCAGATTCACCTGAACGTTCAATGGGAAAATATCACACCTCTGCAATTACTAAGTTTGAAAGAAGAGATGACATCTTGCCAGAACCGGTTAATCCGATCCGTCGAAGAGGACGACCTCGCAAGAATGCTGGTACTCTCACGGGACGCTAACGAGTACCAGAGGGGGAGAATGTAGCAAGAAAATATCATCATTACGCGCGGACTCGAATACTTTCCCGCTCGCACAGCGACTACCTGTCTCACTCAACGTGCATCACATACGACGTCATCGAAGTGGTGGGACAAGACCCGCTTATATAAGCTCATGCGCGTCGTTGATTTATTCATTCGCTCGCTAGGCGACTCAGAGTGCGATAGCCCCGCAGTCCACTCTGGTGTCCAGTAGATATAGCGAACCTGATCGATAGCCCCGCAGTCATCAGGTTAGCTAAGTATCGAGGTTTAAAGAGCGATAGCCCCGCAGTCCTCTTTAGACACTCGCGAAGCGTAGGGAGGAAGTGAAGAGCGATAGCCCAGCAGTCCTCTTCGCCCCTCACATAGGGTTATATACATACGTATATAACCCTATGTGAGGGGTACATACATTTACCAACTTATACTTATGCATATACATGCATAAGTATAAGTTGGTAAATGTATGTATGAAGAAATTAGAATAAACGGTCAAAGCTACCCGTCTATAATTCCTACACTGGTAACCCTATCGCCCTACAACAGGAATATTATATTTTATTATAAAAAAAAAACGTATTTCCAATCGTTGTAGTGGTTTAAATAACAAGCAAGTAAGCATTGGCTGCTAATACAAGCCAGATAGCAACGGCTGCATCAACGTCAACCTACTTGATCAATTAAGTTCCAAACAACCCTTTAGCAAGCGATAATTAACAATTTAATACGCACATACAACTCCGAAAATTTCATCGCTTTTACATGTGACTATGCAATAATAATTTTAAGATAAATAAAAAATGAATTATCTGATTACAGGGCTTATATTGATGAATGGAAGAACATGTTAACCTTTAAAACTAATTCAGCCTTTCTATATGACTTAACGTTTCATAATGTATTTTTTTCTGTAAACTCATCGCTTCCTCGCTAACGGTGGGACTAGAACCAAAAGTTAGACTTCAGATTATTATTCAACGGCTAAACTTTTACTACACCCTCCAACATTTTAGCTATTAAAATAATCTTCACTTCATTAAATTCTTGAAATTAATGCATTCTCCCACTTTCTCCGAACCTTTGTTATATAGCAGACTTCATAAAACAGGTAATAAAAACCAGACACCTCCATATTTTAAGGTTGTTTTTGTTTTTCGTGTGAGTGTGTGGCCAACTCTGGTGTCGGAGTTTTCAGACCGCCCAAAGGCCTCCGACATGGCCTAACGACCCTTATCTTTTTTAGACAAGAGCCGGGACCGACAGCTTTACGTGCCCTCCGAAGCACGGTAACGCTCAGATGAAAATGCCACACACGGTCACCCATCCAAGTGGCAACCTGTGCAAGCGTTGCTTAACTTTGCCGATCTGTTACGAGCGGCAAGCCAAGTCTCGCTATGATATTTTAAGGAAAATAATATAATCCTCTTCGTGAGTTGAGTGCAATCTTTGTCGTAAAGCCAAAAGAAAATTATGAAGAAAATGTTGACGAAGTTTTGAAGTACGATTAGTGCGGCGAAACTATTTGCACTTTCACAGTAGTGGAGCCTTGCTGATTTCAGCATGAATGAGCCGGTTCGACCGAGGAAGTAGTACCCTCTCACAGAAAATCGACGTAAAGTAACAGTACCTAAACTGTTGCGTTTCGTTCGGTGAGTGAGAGTGCCGGAGGCCCTATCCCCTATTCTTTCTACCTGATCCCACTCCTTATTCTATCACTTTCCAAACCCCAAGGGGCGGCAACCCATTTGTGACTCCTGTGGTGTTGCTTGTGTCCATCGGCGGCGGTAATTGCTTACCATCAGGCGATCCGTCTGCTAGTTTGTCGCCTATTACTATAAAAAAACGTTGAATTTGTACTGCAAAATCATCGTTGTGTTTTTAGCGTTATCTTAGTTGCAACCCGGAATTCGCTTATCTTCATGATGATGGCTTAACGCGCTCTCCGGGGCACGGGGCAAGCGATAATTAACAATATAATACGCGCTTTAATTCGAAAAGTCAGTGCAGGCCGTGTATTCGAACATCTGCATGGCAGTCTGTTGATATCGCTACTAGATTATCGCTGGCTGAAACAATCTATGTTCATTATAGAGAAAATGTTCTAGTTTTTTCATATCTTTAGTTCCTTGACCTCAAAACTCCAATATAACCAATCTTTCACCATTAAAACAAACCCAGCAACTTAAACCCTATATTTGCGAGTAAACATTATATCCTATCATTGGTACTGCAAATTAAATGGCGCTGTTTATTATCAATCACCTTCACCTTGCCGACGAAACGGCCAATGGGCTAAATTAAACGAGATTCAATCTGCAAACAGACGGGCGGCTAAACGAACTGAATTATATATGTATAAGTATAGTGTAGGTCATGGGCTGTTCAGAGTGAAGGAATCGAGATAATTACTATGTTCCAAGATACTTGAAAAAGAAAATAATTGTTTAGTATTATGGATTACTTATTTATAGTAATAAAGTATGCCTATCGCTACCTGCGCATTCTTTTTAAATATAAGCGTTTCTGCCCAATTTTATATATTTTTTGATGTTTTAGAAAAAAAATAGCTCCATGTAAATGAAAGAAAATAAAAAAAATAAAGAAAGAAACGAGTATCTATCGTCGTAATTAACTACTGCCTCTTAATAATCATCGTTTTGTTAGATGAAATGAAATATTATTTATTTATCATACACACATTACACATTTTAAGACACATCAATACACACAAGCAATAATACCAAAAAAAAAAATAGTAACTATGAATGATTATAACTTGTTCAAAATTTGTTGATCATACGGGTAACATAGAGCTGATGTCGATTTTCCGTTTCTTCCTAAAGATGCTATTTGCCTCGTGTATTTTCCTTAGGCGCCTCTTACGACATGCACAGAATGAAATGGTTAAGTGACAATTCGTATTCTTAATCCATCACCACACCAGGAATATCCTACTATTCACTGACAATACTAAATTAGTGACGCAAATTAGGAGAGGCCTATGTCCAGTAATGCGCTGTGAAAATATACACTGCGATACAAAATAATAGTTATTCAATATTTTATAGTTTGTTTCGTATAAGTACTCTAAAGTACTGTTAAATGAACATATCGTACTCCTATCTACATAGATCAGGAGTTGCCCCTGTAAATGTTTTTAAACCACTTTCCTATTATTTTTTATGACAAATGGCATTGCCGCTAACGCTATACATATAGCTACGCTGGTTGGCACAATCAGCTGGGCAGTATTTGTCGAGCGACAAAGTCGACACGTAACAATTAATACACTGTTCGGATAGTGGCAATCCGGAACTACTCCAGCGCTAGTCGGCTTATTCCACCGGCCTTTTTCGGTACATATTCGATTTTATCACCCTTCTCTGCCAGTCCGCTTATGTGTGAGTTCACGTCAATCTGTATATATAAAATTCTTGCGATACTAAATGATTGACAGACAAAGCACACCCGAAACCACTAGGCGCAAAAAGCCGAATTTGGCATGTATTTTCCTTGAAGAGTGTAGGAGAGCACTAAGAAAGGATTTCCCAAAATGTCCAAAAAATCGAGCAGAATAAAACGTGTGGCACCCTTTTGTCTATTTCTTGCGTTACTGACTGACAACGCACAGCCGAACTATTGGGCGCAAGAAGTTTAAATAGGCGTTTATGTTGCTTGAGGAGTGTAGAGGAGCATTAAGAGAGGATTTTTGAAAACACCCATCCTAAGGAGGAAAAGGTCCCACGCGGGTGGAGCCGTGGGTGCAATCTAGCTGGTGATAAATGCGTAAAAAATATTTTCTATTTATTTTTTAATTCACAGTATTTACACCATTTCCAGGACACAAATTCTCACTTCTCAAACTTTATTCAACTTTAGTAAAACCTGCGAGGCTCTATATTCTTTATTAATCGATAAAGATTACTCCAACAGGAAATTACAGTGATCATTTAATAGATTCAGACATCACGACTAGGACTGACAATTTGTTTTGACGTTGTATGCTATCGGTACCTTCCCTAAATAAATAAATCAAATCTCACTTCAGTTTCGTGCATAAACTTAAAGTGAGTAAGAAAGTCAAACTTCTCTGACATTAACACGGACAAAATAAATGGAGTCAGTGAGGACTCAATGATAAATGGTTTTGAACATTGACCTCGATAAATCTTTTATGGTCTCTAGAGAATATATTAAGGAGATATTTGACCACAAATAGTGCAATTGTCAGCTTTTGGATGGATAATAGTGGTAGATGGGAAACATTTTACTATAATATTATTTACTTTTTGATATTACTCCCAAAAATCAGAAACGGTTAAATTAAAATAAAATGTGCGGGTGTAGCTCAAGTATTCCATAAATGAATAGTACTGCGATAAACTGACTATAATCTTTACCACATAATTTCATAAATGACTGATGATTTGCTACCAAACTGTCTGAAAATTATGTAACCTATTCACTTCAAATTTTGCGCGTCAGAACTAAATTCGGAATGATCCGGAAACTTCAGCGTATGGGCACCTCAACGAGTAGTTAGAACAATGATGACAGCTGCAGGTGGAATATTCGCAGTACAGTTTTTGGTTTTCAATGACCGGTAGAACTACATACACGTTACCATACAACATAATAATATAGCCTAAGCAACACGACACATCTGCATCAACTACTACGCCGAATGTTCGGTTGAATACGTTTGTATCGCCGCGCCATCACATATATTGCTGTCAGTCCATCGCGTTTGGTGAATACTACGACCCATAGTCCCTTCGCTGAAGGTTCGGCGACGTAATGCAAGTGTGGCGAAATGCTTACCCCTAAATTAATATTTGCGATACATATATTTGACATAAACTCTAAACATGTTTAGATACATCTTTGACACATTTACTCCAATTACTTAGAGAGATCGGTTTTTTTTTTATATAGGGCTAGTCCAACCCTCATTCCCACTACTGTGTCACCTGTGTAGCCAGGTCAGCAGCAGTGACCATTGATTACAACGAGTTTTGACACTCGTGAAGTCCCGGGGAAAGTTAAACTGTTGGATTGTTTATTTTCCAACTCCTCCAATATACTTCTGATTAAGTTCGCTGCGGGTTCCGAGAGAAATCGGATATTGCAACTGGCCGTAAGAGGTAGAGCTGTATAACTTTTAGCTCAGTTAACGTGAAAATGTGGCAGAAAGTGGTTATTGGGTTAAGAATCAGAAGACACTTATAAATAAGACTTTTAAACCAAAATAACAATAACATTCATAAGTAGTAACTACTATTTGCAAAATTAAAACAGGAAAATCTTAACGATTCAAAAATGAAATTTTCAATCGGAAATAGAAGCTGTTTACAGAACAATATGCCATAGAGCCAGCAAGCCAATGGTAATTCAAAGAATCTATACAATACTAGCATAAACGTGTCGGTTAATATCCTAGTCTGAGCCATTATACCTCGTCTGTATCGTGGACAATGATTGAATGTTCGCCACGGGCAGGTGACTAACAATATGTACCTATGTACTAGATAGTACGGAACCATTTATTACATATATACTAGTTTACATTGAGTTTAATTGGTCGGTTGTCTAGAGGCTCTAGAGGTTAGTGACCCTAACTTCCAAGCAAGTCAAGAGAGAGAGAAAGAAAGAAAGTTTCTAGTAGAAATATAATTATTACACATTCATAATTCACCAACTGGCATTCATTCTAGCAGATTTCTAGACTGAATTTTGGCAGTTGATTTCTTGACTTTGACCAAAGATCACTGCCTAATATCATTTTCCCGACACAGATCAAACCTCTCATGAAGATGTTATTCTTAAACAGTTCCAACACCACAAAGAAAAGTTGTGGTATTTTAAAAACAAACTAGCAAGTAATTTTGTAATTTAAACTTTATTCTTGTAGTAAATAAGGTACACATTGCATGTACACCGCAGCACTGTTCCCATTATTTAAAGAAATGTATCTCTAGAGTACAGTCGAATTACTGCAAGCCATGTGCAGACAAGAATTATTACATTTTTAAGTATTTCACTGGCACAAGTTTGAGTTTATTAGCCTTTCGTGTGGTAGTGTTGTGGTTTAAGACTACTACTATGTTGTGTAATTTTTTGGTCCCCATACAGGACAATAAGTTGTAATCATCATCGTCCTAGCGTTATCCCGGTTGAATTCAAGAACCGAAGGGGTAGGCAGAGGTGTAATATTACACCCACATTTCGCCATGAATTTTAAAGTCCCAGCTAATAGGGGACGAACCTATTGCCGTTACCGGGCACATCACCAGACTCCTTGCTGCTATTGGGAATTCGGAAAAACCCAGTAACAATTTTGCCCGACCCAGAAATCGAACCCTTTGACCTCCAATCAGCAGTCGCATGCGCTATCCACTGGACCACGGAGGCAGTCAAAGTGGTTAGATTAAGATTTAGATCACCCATGCAAGGGATTACACTATATTGGTACTAGCAATATCGGAATTGATATTACGTCACAGTCATGAGGGCCATGTTGGTGGTCTTCATGCTGTATTTCAACTATGACAAACACAAACAAAAATAAATATAAAAATAATAAGAAGTAAAAGAAAATTCCTATATTTTTTAATTTTAATCATTTCTTATTCATAGAAATATCAAACCAAGTATAAAATAGAGAAGTTATTCCAACAAAACAATAAGGAGTATGGTCAAGAACCAACTTGAACTCTCCTTGTTTTCCAGATAACGTTGTATAGAATGTTTTTCTTTCTTCACATTGAATGACTTTGTCATTATCATCGTTCTAGCACTATTCTGGTCGCATTCAAGAACTTAAAGAAGAAAGTCTATAAGTATCGAATTTAAATTAATCCATACATTCACATGAAAACGACAGAAGATTGAAAATGCCGAGTTTTTTAATGTTCACAAAATGTCAAACCAGCTATAAAATAGAAAAGTTATGCCTACAAAATAAAAAGGACTATTTTCAAGAACCTACTTGACTCACTTTGAATAAAATGTGAGTGCAGTCTGCCAACGGAGTGAGGTGGGCTAAAGTCGTTGATAAAACTAATTTCATTTCTTTAAAACTTGGTAGATGGCAGTATCAAAGTAGTTATATGGACAACTCTATCAGTGTTTTGGCAGAGATTTTAAGCCTGATTTGAGAAAGTTTTCAATAGGATTTTGGTTATTTAAGACTTCTGTTGTTAGATAGAGCTTGCACTTTCACACTAAATAATAACTATAGGAAACTATCCTTGGAAAATGGACAGAAAAGATGTTCCAGAAACTTCGCCTCATATAGTTATATGAATGAAGTTATATATACCTCCTTTCTCATGCGCACTGCCTAGGTGTGGAATTCCTTGCCTGAGTCTGTGTTTCCTGATGAGTACATTTTGGGTGTCTTCAAGTCGCGGGTGAATAGGTACCTTCTAGGCAAAGGTGCTCCATCGAAGTCTATATCGTAGCTTAAGATCAGGAATGATCATAGCCAAACGTTAGCCGATGGACAGTTACAAAAAAATGGCAATCGATTCGATTCAACCTAGGCATAAAGACATAAAGACATATTTATTTCTGCATTTTGGTTGTTTACAACACTTATACATGTCAAAACCCTATTCTAGATGAGGCCGGCTTTTCCTAGCTAAATGACTTCTTGAGAAGAAAAGCCGAAACAAACTCAGAGTCATTATTTTTTTTGTCACTTCAATTTCTTTAGTATTTTTTGATCTTTTAAAGTCCAGACAAAAAAAGGGTTTAGTATGCTAGTACAATGCAGGAAATCATCTGACGCTTTTGACTGACTCGGCCCACTGATGGCCCGCATTCAACAGCAATCGTACGGCTCAACCTTGATTGAGGGAGCCAGCACGATCTGTATCACTATGCCTCCACGCCATCAGAAGGTGTATGCATAAGCATGTCAGCCTAAGCCATCAGACAGGTTGCCACAACTATTTGCTTATATGTTTAATAATGCCCACATCGTACTCACAACTTTACATGCTAATACATAGTAAAATACATGTTGTAAACAATATGTAAAATTATAAAAATTTAAACAATAAAATGTCATATATTTAAATGTCAAAAAATATTATTGTATGTCAATTTAAGAATGTCAAAAAAATTAAATAATAATATATTACTTAAGTAATTTTAAATGTCAAAAGAAAATAACAATGTCAAAACAAAATAAATAAAATTACAAATGTCAAATCAAAAATGTCAGAATGTAAAGATATAAGTACTACAAATGTAAATAAAAATATTATGTCACTAATTTCAAAATGTCAAAATTTATAATGTCAATAAGTCATAATTTAATGTCAATACATAATTTTTAAACTCAATTCCAGGCGTTTTTGTCTGCTAAATAATCTTTAACTGTGTAATAAGCTTTTGAACACAAGCTCTGTTTAATAAATACTTTGAATTTATTAATACTTAGTTCCTGAATATTACCTGGAATTTTGTTATAAAAACGTATGCTTTGACACTTGTATGAGTTACTTATTTTTTGTAGTCTAGTTGAAGGTAGAACAAGTTTGTTTTTGTTTCGTGTATTTATTTTATGAATGTCGCTGAATTTAGAAAACATATTTATATTTTTCCTGACATATAACAAGTTCTCATAAATGTATTGAGATGCGACAGTCATTATCTTAATTTCTTTAAATTTTTCCCTCAGTGAATGCCTTGAACCAAGACTGTAGATTGCACGAATAGCCCGCTTCTGCAGTACAAACACAGTTTGAATGTCAGCTGCGTTGCCCCATAATAAAATTCCATATGACATTATGCTGTGGAAATAACTAAAATATACTAATCTGGCTGTATCTATATCAGTTAACTGACGAATTTTATAAACCGCGTACGCTGCAGAGCTAAGTCTATTCGACAACTGACCTATATGTGGGCCCCACTGTAGCCTAGAATCTAAGGTTATGCCTAAGAATACGGTGTTATCTATAAGATCCAACTCTTCTCCATTCAAACATATGTTAGGTTTAACTTGTTTTACATTCGGTCTTGAAAATCGTATACATTTTGTTTTTCTTTCATTTAACAATAAATTGTTGGCAGTAAACCATTGAACTACTTTAGAGAGAGCGTTATTTACATCGTCATTATTTGATTGTTCTCGTCTAAGTTTAAAGATAAGTGATGTATCATCAACAAATAACACTATCTCTTCATTATTTTGCATAATATATGGCAAATCATTAATATATACAAGGAAAAGGAATGGACCAAGAATTGAACCTTGCGGCACTCCCATTGTGACCACTGAACCCATAGAAACTTTTCCATTTACCTCAACTCTCTGTATCTTATTACTCAAATATGACGTTAGGAGATCCAAAGCAGTGTTCTTAACTCCATAGTAATGTAATTTCCTGATCAATGTTTCATGAAAAACGCAATCAAAAGCCTTAGATAAGTCACAAAAGACTCCTAGAGCATCATGCGACTCCTCCCAGGCATCAAAAATACTATCTAAAAGCTCAACTCCAGCATCGGTAGTTGAGCGACTCCTAGTAAAACCAAATTGTTTTTCATGTAACAGCTTATTGTTATTAAAATGAGTTTGAAGCTGGCCTAGAATTAATTTTTCAAAAATTTTACTAAATGTGGGTAGCACAGATATTGGCCTATAATTTGTGGGGTCAGATGTGCTACCTGATTTAAATAACGGAATTACTTTACTACTTTTCATTTGATCAGGAAACACACCACAGTCAATGCATCTATTGAAAATTATTGCCAGTTCAGGTGCTACTGTGTTTATTATGGATTTCGTAATCACAACAGAATTGCCCCAAAGATCACTAGTCTTCTTCAAATTAAGGGTATTAAAAGTTTTTACAATATCTTTGTCAGTGACATAACTAAATCTAAATTCCATGTTACACCTATTGACATTTTGTTTTAATAGAGATTCGGCGTCATTGGGGGATGAGTTCAGGGATTTAGTGGTTGAGACTGGAATGTCTGTGAAGAAATTTTCAAATGCTGTGGCAACCTCAAAATCTGATTTTATTATCTTTTTATTTACTTGAAGCGTGTAATCGTTACTTTTGCTCTTGACCCTTCCAGTCTCATTGTTTATAATATCCCACGTTGCTTTTATTTTATTGTCACTGTTTTTAATTTTTGATTTTAAATAAAGTGTCTTAGCTTCACGACAAATCTTTTTAAATAACTTAGAATAATTTCTTACGTATTGACAAAATTTTTCATCATTTTTATTAATTACTCTGTGTTCATATATTCCAGTGGTTGCCCATTCACTGAAGGATGTAGTACCAGCAACTGAGATCCTCTTAGGGACAAAGATAGAACTGAATATAGTACAGTACATGTCAAAGAAAGAATTGTACAACTTATTGGGATCGTTATTATAGCATAAGTATGGTAGTGTTCTTGTGAGTTTATCCTTAAGTCCCTCCAGACGACGCAAAGTTTTTGGCACCACACTCAATTCCTTTCTACCTACTTTTTTAGACTGCATAGCAAATGTTATAGATTGTCCACAATGATCTGATGTTAATTTATTAATTATTTGCTTTCTAACTGGTACAATATCTGTAAATATATTGTCTATACAAGTAGATGTCGTGGAAGTTATTCTGGTGGGTTCCAAAAATAAGCATGCAAGATTATATGACTTGAACAAATTCTTAATTTTGTGGCAATTCAGGAAATCTTCGAGTAAATTAATATTAAAATCGCCACCTACTATTATAGATTTATTTTGTTGGCATAGCTTCCGTAACACATCATCCATGACACTTTCAAAGTTATCATAGAAGGACGATGGTGGCCTATACACACTCAACACAACAAGTTGGTCCAACTCCACACAGGCTATTTCAACTGTCCGTTCAACAGAGAAACTAACAATGTCACTACGATTCTTAAATTTAAGCAGCTTGTTAACCAAAATCAACGATCCACCATGTATTGCATTTTGTCTGCTGAACGAACTACCAACGAGATGGTTATTAAACTGAGACTAGACTAAGAAAGGTCGTCTACATTCGTTCAGAACTATCTCATTACGTGCGTGTTGAATGTACTCAGTACGTAGCTAATTGATAACTGAATCAAAAGATCGTTCATTACTAATAGCTTTTACAAGATATTACAAGATAAGAACATTAATGAATGTTCTGAGTAGAAGTGCTAAGCTAGAAAAAAATATGTGAAACTTCAATTGAGATAATCATCATCATCATCATCAGCCTTTAACAGTCCACTGCTGGACTAGGTCTCTCCTTTGAAAGGAGGAATTGGCCTACTATACCACGCTGGCCATAGGGTATAGTAGGCCAATTCCTCCTTTGAAAGGAGAGGCCTAGTCCAGCAGTGGACTGTTAAAGGCTGATGATACTACGCTGGCCAAACGGATTGGTATAGGGTTTGTATCAAGTTTTCCTTCTCTTACAGTGCTGTTCTCTGCATAATATTCTCCCTCTGTTGGCTCTTACGACACCCACGGGATGATATGGGGTGGTGACATTCCGTATTCTTGATCCGTCACCATACGGAATTGAGATAATATTTATAAAAAAAAAACTGTCTTTGCATTGAATAATATACTTAGTAATACATAAATAATTATTTCAATAATTGAAATATGGGCTTCTTACTTTATACAATGATTCGTTTCATTTGTGCTTGTTTGTTTATCAACCAAAAGTCAGTGAATGGATTAGACTTCTTTACTTTTCACGCTCATATTATAAAAAATATTAATACAATTTTCATACGATTCGCAATATATTGAGCTTCAACCATTCATGTATTAAATAGAAATGAAATAGTATAGCCATTTGCATATAAAAAAATAATTATACAACTCAAACAAAATTATGATATACGTAACGTAGTTCAGCATATGGGTAAAATTGTAGAGCAGTCATTTAGACCGTGCGAGTGATATCACATCGCCTTGCTTACAAGCACAACACTAAGGAGCGCCCCCAGACGATAGAAAGAACAAATAAGAAAACAAAATCTCCACAGAGTCACACCCTAAACGGATGTTTATCAAATTACAGCTTCATTGATAGTGTTTCCATGTAGATGTGGTGCCTACGTTCAAATGGAGATAACTGTTTAGAATAGCTCCAATGCTCAATTAAGATGACACTAAATGAATGCATCGACATTTTAAATTATCAATCATCATCTTACCACTAATATCTGAGATATTTTGTTTAGCATATCACTAATTTCAGAGATATAAGTGATATGCTAAACAAAATGTTAGTCAATACATAATTTTCAACAACTTTTCTAAGTCGAATCTTCGTGGTTAATATCACAAGTCCTATGACAAATCAATTATCATTAAATACCTCAAATACGAAAATCAAATGTATGTATTAGATCACGGAAAGGTATAGATCACGTCAATGTTTATGCTTGGTTCGAACGACAATATTTCTTTACAATGTCTTGATCGTCGGATCAGTAAGACTGGTATGAATATTAAACAGATTAAACAAAGAACAATGGCAGATCTCATTGATTGAAACATACAGGAATTTAAAATATATATAAAAAATCGGCGTAAGTAACAGAGTCTATAAATGATTCTATTTTCACTCGGGAAACCTGGAAAATGAAAATATCGGTGTTTTAATTTTTAGTTAAGAATGAATGATGTAGGTAGGTACGTTTGAATTATCAAATGACATATATTATGTCAGATTGACATAATATATGTCATTTGATAGAAGTATTCTGTAGCATCTAACTGTCACAGCCAAAGACAAAAGCAGAGCTGCACATTTTAAATCGATTTTATGTGAAATCGATACAACATTAAATCGATGCTGAGATGTTTTTATTTGATTTAAAAGTTGTTTTGCTTCAAAAATATTAGCTTATTGATATAATGTTGATTAAAGATTAAATAACTGCATTTTAATAATTATATTTTAAACCAAACCAACCCTATAAAGGTCGATCGTATCGATTACTTATTTAATAATCGATACGGATCAATGTCAAACGTCTATTCCTGTCACACCATTGTCTATGGCAACAATCAAATAATAAAGTAGGTACCTAGTTCGTAATCAATTGGAATGCTTTTTATTATCTTAAAATACTCCGGCTTTAACGAGACAAAGTGAAAATATTAAAAATCGTAGAAAAAAATAACAATTTGTTTTGTTCATATGAAGATTAAGGTCGCCACAACAAACCCAGACCAAATTCTGCCATTGTCCTTTCAGCTATCCCTGTATTGAACGAAACGCTATCAGAACCCGCGACAAGAAAACGATGATTACTAATACACCTTACTTGCGACAAGATATCTCAACGACATACAAAACATTTCTGGCTGACTGATTTGTCTATAACCATAAATGCCATCTAACAAGCAACCAATATTATATCCAAACTATTTAAACTAAGGTCTAATTTCGAATAAAATATTTGTATGTACTTTATTTATTTTGCTCTATTCCGATCTGGAGTAGCCCCAAATCTTGACTCGGCTTTCGTTGGATCGTGCCTCCATTAAAGCTACTTACTCTAACACAAAAGTTACCCTTATCCCGATTTTATCGAAAACTGCTGGATGATAAGCCTTTTATGTTTTGTTCAAGTATATATTTATATTCCCAAATAGGCATCTTTTGGCTTCATAAGAATCGTTCGGGAACAAAATAACCCGTACATTTTACCCTTAAGCCTCTCCCCATATTTTTCATTGGCTACGAAATGTCCAAAGTTTTATCTTGGAGCAATATTAGCTGGATCGGCGCTAAATTCCTTTAGTGGAGGCTTTTATAGTAAGGACTTTGAATATAGAGCCTCATGGGCAATTTTCGAGGGGTCCGCAATCCCCTAAATTTGGTTAGTAACGACAGTTCATGACACAGTGTGTGGATGTTGATAGGACGTAAAGACACGCCCTGGGATGGCGTATAGAATGCTGCTAACTCACCGCTGCCGTTTCTATAAACATATTTTGAGTCGGAGTTCTTGCTTTAAATACATATTATGTGCTGCTGGCTGTTGAGTGCCATTTATATATACGCGTTTAGATATTGATTACTTTGCATTTGTAACGAGGCAAAATGCTGCGATATTCCTGTTAGCGATATTGCAATCTTCTATGGCCTATTCCATCCTAGCAAGCAGACAGTGAAATTAAATTGTGAAAGCCTTTGGGAAATGCTAACGCAATAGATAGTCATAGGCGTAGTAGCTTCCACTTGGAGAGCTTTAATGAAAACTTTTCACGCTCCGACTAACTAGGCCAGATTGAAAAAGGCAAGAATCACGTGCCTGGCAAAGCTCAAAATTTTTATACTTAGGCCTTTATAGGTAAGAGCATCGGCACCAATTAAGTTCAAAATATATTTCTTCTAACTCTACTTTAGGTCAGACAAGGCAAACTACTCCAAGAAACCAAAGCTGATAGTTAGCGGCAAATTGTTTTCACCTAAATTTTACTTGGATTAACCAAATGGTTACGTACATATTAAGGGTTGTAGGAAATATGAAGCCTTATGTCATGGATCTTATTTCCATAATTGTTTATGTAAATTTGATTGTGTGTGTATGTAAATATATGTTATTCAGAGGCTCATAGTAATCCTGTAATTGACCCTTTCAATTTATGTACGTGATTCTACAGAATCTGATCCCTAAGGGTGTTCAACTGAGAGCAAATAGTGAGATGTTATGTGCTTGGTTATGTGGTTTTTGAGGAATTTCATTAGGCCTATGTTATACTAGTCCGCTTGCTCCTTGCTGTTAGTTAAAATTAAATTGAGTGCCTGTTAAGATGACGAATACGCGCACTATCTTTAAATTATATATAAAATGATCCTTGTCTATATCCAGTCCTGCTGTGAGCTACGGACCTCTTCTTACTTTGAAATGTTCACCATGCTGTTTAAGGTGGGTTGGCAGTTTCCCATGCAATTGGCTGATATACAGATTTTCTTCAAAGTTTAGCAAACGTTAATGTTATGTTTTCTAAAAACTTTAAAAAATATATACTAAAAATAATATTTATGCAGACTAAAAGCTTTATAAAAAATACACTTTATACGGACTAAAAAGTACAAAGAATAATTTTATACTAAAAAGTTTTGGGTACTTTTTGTGCAGGTTTATTAGTAAAGTCAAAGGAGTACGATTGAACTCGAGACCTTCTGTGCAGTAGTCTATTGGTGTCTCCATTAGACTACAATATACCTAATATGAACATCCTGATAAACTCGATTTGGTTCAGTGACATCATTGATAAAGGGTTATTCTGTAGTCGGTATCTTGACCCAGATATCTGTGAGCAGGGACTTAATAACCTCGATGTCAATTCTTTGTACATTTTGTAGGATACAAAGGATAATAAGAACGTCATTGTTGAATGAAAAATACTAGATTTTTTGAAAAATATTTGTGATTTATTTTATTCCTTACTATTATTCTTACACATTTTGAAATGTGCTGTAACATAATTTCTTGCATTAGACGTTCATTACATTTCCGAAAAAAATAAATTCAAATAATTTTAAAACGCAAAGGACAATGGCAGAATTCAGTCTGGGTTCGTTGTGGCGACCTTAAACTTCATATTAACAAAACAAATTGTTTTTTTTTCTACGATTTTTAATATTTTCACTTTGTCTCGTTAAAGCTGGAGTATTTTATGATGATAAAAAGCATTCCAATTGATTACGAACTTGGTACCTACTTTATTATTTGATTGTTGCCATAGACAATAGTGTGACTGCAATAGACGAGAGTGCTATTGATCCGTATCGATTATTAAAATACAATTATTAATATGCAGTTATTTAATCTTTAATTAACATTATGTCAATAAGCTAATAATTTTTTAATCAAAACAACTTTTAAATCAAATAAAAACGTCACAGCATCGTTTTAATGTTGTATCGATTTCACATAAAATCGATTTAAAATGTGCAGCTCTGCTTTTGTCTTTGGCTGTGACAGTTAGATGCTACAGAATATTTCTGCATTTTGATGTCAATCTGACATAATTTCATTTGATAATTCAAACGTACCTACATTGTTCATTCTTAACTAAAAACTAAAACACTGATATCTTGTTTTTCCCGGTTTCCCGAGTGAAAATAGAATCATTTATAGACTCTGTTACTTACGCCGAATTTTTTGAAATATTTTTTATTACGGTGCGCTTCAATTTAATTTCAGACATTTCGATGTATGGAGATCTGCCATTGTCCTTTACGTCCCGACTTTCCATAGATAGTTGCTAATAAACGGAGACGCTGCCATGTAGAATGCGTTTTACGTTACCTCATTCATTTTAATGATAGGCAGATCAGATGACTGTTGGGAATAGATGAAAACACATACATACTTAAATGGTAGCTGAAATCATTACTCCTCGTCACAATAAGCAATTTCAAATATTTTGTAAGGCCTATATTGGTTGGTAGGGTGTCCTCTCTGTATGAACGCGATAACACAAAAGGTCTCATTTATAACTTAAACGCTATGCGATTATCTGCGTCCGTGGTCCAGTGGATAGCGTATGCGACTGCTGATCGGAGGTCCCGGGTTCCATTCCCGGGTCGGGCAAATGTGTTACTGGGTTTTTCCGAATTCTCAGTAGCAGCACGGAGTCTGGTGATGTGCCCGGTAACGGCAATAGGCTTGCCCCCTATTACGTAGGACTTCAAAATTCATGGCGAAATGCGGGTGTAATATTACACCTCTGCCTACCCCTTCGGGGATACAGGCGTGAGTCTATAAAACATTTTTTTCGGATAATCGCATAGCGTTTAAGTTAAGCGCTATGCGATTATCCGAAAATACTTACCAAGCACAAGCTGTTATGCAAAAAAATATTGATTGTTTCTTTAATATACCTAATAATAATAAGTGTACACTTAATAATTAGCTTACAGATGTTATCCTGATGGTAAACACAGCATGATTTAGCTGTAAGTTTTCCACGTATAAATAAATGATTAAATCCAGAAACTCAACAAAATCAATCTCAAAATCATATTACATGTTGGTGACACACGGATTTATACCAATTTACAAGCTGCCCCAACTACGAAGCTTTACTCTCATAACATGAATTTGTAACTGAAGCAATATATCACCGTTTCGTGGTTCTAGTCAACCATTTTGAACATGGGAGTCGGTAGTACAAATATGTGAGGAATTCCACCAAAACTTGGCAACTGAACATGTGCAACGGTTAGTGTTTAAGTACTACGGATCTGTTAAGTGATTTGAGGAGTTTTAGAATATCTTATATGTATTTTATATCATACTCGGTCTACCAGATCAATGAATGATCAATTAAGCATAAAATAGGAAGACCAAATACAATTTATAAAATGTTTTTTGAGTTAAGGTCGAAATAAATGGGATAAATTTTCTCCGCAATCAAACTATAATTTTGCCGTTTATTAAATTAAATGATGTATACTTACCAACCGGGTAAGTTTAGAGTTTAGTTTTTTATGTGATATGCGGCAAACTAGCAATCAGATCCCGGCAAGCGATTACTGCCACTCATCACAACCAACACCAGAGAAACCACAAGTGTTGTTGGAAAAGGTATAGGAGGAGAAGCGGGACGAGGGAGAAGGAAAAAGGGATAGAGCCGCCGGGACTCTCATTTGCCAAACAAAACGTCGATAGATACTGTCACTTTACATCGATATTCTGAAATAGATTAGTATTTCTTCAAGATAAGTATTTGAAATATATAATAACGGCTGGGATATTGCCCAGTGGTGTACGTAACGGACGGACGGACGTACGGACTGCCGAGACGATGGTCTCGGGTTCGATTCCCAGGTACCCCGGGCACACATCTCTGACTTTTCGAAGTTATGTGTATATTAAAAATGTTAATTATCGCTCGCTTAATAATGTGCCCGGTAGATAGCCATAGGCTCGCCCTCTATTACATTGGGACCTAATCATAACTGGCGAAATGTGGGTGTGTAATACACCTCTGCCTACGGGGTTAACCTTTCGTATGCTTAAGAGCAGATCTGCACGAGACACAATAGATTTATAATTATGTCTGGTAATCCAGCATACGAGAGGTTAAAAGGCGTGAAGTTATGTTATGTAAGTATTTGAGATAAAGATCTGATTGTGAATACGGGTTCCAGGGCGGAGTTCTTGGTACGCGACCGAGATAGTGCTAGGAAGATAGTGACGATTTGATTGTGAAGACGGTAAAAAAATACCTTAATGCTAGATCGAAAAAGCATTGCATGTACTTAATGAATGACTTTGACATTACTAGAATTCTGATGACACAATATTATTATATCTAATGAAGGGAAAAGGAAATTGAGACGCGTATCTAAAGACTGATAAACACAATAAACGAAAATGCTACCCAAAATCAAAACCGGTCAAGTGTGAGTCGAATGCCCATTCCATTGTATAAGGTTGAATATCAATCTTCCGAAAGCCGGAGGCCGATTCCTTCTTCCTGATTCTACTCTTCCTACTATTCCTTTCCAAAACCACAGGCCAGCAACGCACTGACTCCTCGGGTGCTGCTTGTATCCATGGGCAGCTGTAATCGCTTACCATCAGGCGGCTCGTCTGCTCATTTGTCACCTTATATAATTATAAACAAAGCTATTTGGTAATCATTTTAACGATCTGCTGCAAATTCCACAAGGTTTATTATGCTAATAGCAGCAAAATTACGTTGATATAAGCCTGAAAGTCACTCTAATTAAATATTTTTATGTACCCGGCTAACGACAAACATTTTTATATGAAAACTGGATGTTTTCAAATGAATTTTTTTATCAAACAGTTTCTCAGTACTCGTTGTTTGGGGGTGTATAAAATAATATATGATGTTATTGGTAAGTACCTATTAACTTCTAAAACTTTGTGCCTTTTGGCATAAATGCTATGACTAGCAGAACTTCACGACTAAAGATAGCAAAATTCTTATAACCTAGCGAAAACAATTTATTATTTGTACAGATCCAAAATAATTTATTATTTAATTTTTGGTATAGCGCCAATTCAAATTAATCTTCTATGAAATGATTTATCAATTATCTACTGTTCAGGAAATACAGAATCATGATTTTGTAAGTACATTTTCAATATATTTTAAGATACCCGTTGGTGCTTCTCGTTTGCGGAACCCTAAAACTTACGGATCGCGATCTGAATTTAATTACGATAATATACGTTTCGTTCAAAAACAGGCGTACAAGTAACCAAAAATTTTGAAAGTCATTTTTGCGTTATAATTAGATAAAAGACCACCTTTCGGGAGGAAATTTGATCTTGAAATTGGGATTATTGAAGTCTACGTGAAATTCGATGGAGAGGATGAAAACGAACATTGTCTGTTGAATTAGCTTGTGCAATGGACGAGAAATAGGGTATTGTTGACATGATGCGGATTGAGTTTTCTGTTACAATCAATTTAATCAGTGAAATAATTCTTTCTTAGAAAGTAGATGACGATCTTGTTGGGGTCGCGGGCAGCGGATGGATGCGGGTGGCTCAGGATCGGTCTGTGTGGAGAGCCTTGGGGGAGGCCTATGTCCAGCAGTGGACGTCTTTCGGCTAATATGACGATGAAAATAGATTATATTGATGTCAAGGAAAATAGATGGAGAATTTTCTACGTCTTTGCTTTGGTAACGTAATTGGCATGTATTAAATCTTATATTAAAATGATTTACTTTATTAATGCTTCCGTAATCTCGCCAAATAAATTCAAAAATATTATCAAACTTCATTTTAACAAACCTTCACATAGCATTCCTCTGGCTTAGTCTAATGAAATTATATTTAATGACATTTTACCTCCGTTTTGAAATGTATATAACGCTAACTAAATTAATACAATTCTCCGTAATAATTACCAAGATAGAATTTTAATTAAAAGTTATTCCAACCTTAGCTCTTGATTCCAAGTAATGAGCACTAGAAAGAAATAGGTTTCTTTTAGAAAGAAATAGGTTTCTTTGGATATCCAAAGAAATTTAAAGAAATAGGTTTCTTTAAATTTCTTTGGATATCCAAAGAAATTTGAAGAAGCGCCCGCAACCAGCGAGCATGTATAAAAAGAGTAATGAATGTAGAGAAAGCGCGTGAGGTTTGTAAGGATAGACGCAAATGGCGTTCTGATATCTCTGCCTACTCCGACGGGAAAATGGTGAAAGTGTGTGTACGTATTCAATTTTTACAAAAAGAGATTAAATTTTTTTTAGGATGTTATTCTCATCATTATAAAGCCTTTTTCAGTCTATGGCTGAGTCAAAAAGAGCATTTGGGCCGCTATCCCATGCTAGCTAGATAGGTTAGTATAGGGTTTGATGTTAAGTTATCTGTCTCTTTCCAAGAAAACTAGCTTCGTCTTGGTATTTCTTATGGCACCCGCAGAATAAAATGAAGAAGTAATTTTAGTACGAGTAGTAAGTAAGCATCAAAGTTAGCGAATTTTCAAACAAATTCTCATTCCCTAACTTTTTCTGCCTATATGCTGATTTTACAAAACAATACCTTAATGAAAAAGGCATTGGTAAAACAAATTCAAAAGGTAACAAAAATAAAACAAAGAAACAAGAAGGTAACTAAAACAATCTTACCTTATTTTGTCGAGCACCTACTGAGCCGGCCTTCGAGATATCGAAGTTACGCTGAAACAAAAACAAAAAGACCTATAAATTTTAGTTTTATGTCTATAATATATTTACAGAGCTTGGAGTAACAGAAAATAGTTTAATAGTCTTTACTTAACCTATTATAACTTAATACTCGTGTTTACTTTTCGGCAAAAAGAGCACTATATTTGTATTCTTTCCAACTACACAATGTTGCAAGATAGAGGATGCAATTGTTAATTTTTTTTTAATATTTCGCAAACGGATCGATAAATTTAAAAAATGTTTAAGAAAATCCCTAGTCTTTTTGGAATACCTATCTAATGATACCCCACATAATGTTGTAGAAACACCAAAAACCACCGATGTCGATAAACCTAAATGAGAAAGCGGCTTCTTTCGGCACTACCAGTAAATGAAACCTTTTCAACATTTTATCGCACCGTTTTTCTACGTGCTTAAAATGTATAACTATGCCAAACTGCTTCCGTGGACAAGTGGATAGCGTATGTGTCTGCTGATCGGAGGTCCTGGGTTCAATTCCGGGTCGGGCAAAAGTGTTACTGAGTTTTCCCGAATTCTCAGTACCAACAGGGAGTCTAGCAATGTGCCCGGTAACGGCAATGGGGTCGCGCCGTATTACGTGGGACCTCAAAATTTATGATGAAATGTGGGTGTAATATTACACCTCTGCCTAACCCTTCGGGGATACAGGTGTGAGGCTATAAATTAATAAAATAAATAAATAAAAAGCTAAGCCAAATAGTATTCAGTTTAAAGCAATTTTATAGCTCTTTCGTAAACCACACACGAACGGACGGACATGGCAAAACTCGTAACTACGGAATCCTAAAAATCAATCTCTTGAATTAGTTAAACGGTGAAGTGATTCAATTTAATAATTACTGAGAGGACGAGTTCCCGAACTTACTTACGACTTACAAAATTAAATCAACGCCAAGGATTGCTTGGCTGAGACGAAACAATTATAATGTAGCTATGTATATGCCAACCTATTTTTGTGTCTAATAAAGATTTAATATTAATTAATACTACCTATTATTTATATGTGTTGTAATTCTGCCGGTATATTTTATACCGGCCGAATTGAGAACCTCCTCCTTTTTTTTGAAGTCGGTTAAAAAAGTGATCAAATTCATCGGCTGAAATTTGCAAATCATGCAAAATATTTATTTTCACGTATCTAATATAAAATTTCATCAACTCCCACAATAGATTAATTATTAAAGACAGGTCTTGCAAGTTAATATGATGTTCGAAGTCTCTAAGTCCAAAGGACTACCAACTATCTCTTCAAACTAGATTAAAATTCAGACTTTGATTCTAAATACCAAATCCTAAATATTCAGCGAATGTTTCATTTATATGAATAGGGTGTATCAAAATTATTTCCACTTAAGGAAGTCGATTAAAATTTAATTTATAGCATTTACGCTTTATTTATAAGTTACATTCAAGTCAAAATATGACAGGCATTCTTTCTTTTGAGATATTATGTAAAAGTTCAAAGGAAGCTTGCTAAAATTTATTATCTACATTATTGAAGCTGACTATGCATTGAATAGAAATCTTCTAATTTAATTAAGGTGGTTTGTATTTGGTTTAAGATCTTTAGTTTTTTTATGTTAATTATACCTACAGATATAGAATAAAATAGATGAAAGAGAAAAAGCATTTGTGGAAGTTTCGTAGTGGAAGGACCACCAGGCTGCGAAGCAAAGGATCTCGGTTTCGAGGCCAGATTTACCGCGTAAGTACTATCCTCTCGTAGAATATCGACGTAAAGTAATAGTATATAATTATGTATGTGGTGCGTGATAGGTGGTGATAGTGCCGGAGGCCCCATTGCATCCACAGATCAACAAAGCACAATATTTCAGTATCTTATTGTACAGTTTTGTCCGAACAATCATTGAATATAACATAATACTTTGGTTTAACCCACCAAATTGCAGCTCTTTGGTGATTATAGTTCCTGAGTAAAACAGAGGGCGGCATTAAAAAGTTGCATCGACATTCAACCACTAGTTTAGCATTAAAGAGTAAAAAACATGCATCCTTATGTCATAAACATTCGCGTTTAGAATAGAAGTAGCTAGTAGAATAAACATATCTACCTAACCTTTTGACCTTGATTTTATATACGTAACTACATTCTTTCACAGCCTCACAAAAGAAAATGCAAAGCTCCACCATTCACAAGATTTATGCCTAGAATGCTTCAATGTTCTTCACGAATTTACCATGCATGCCGTGCGACGAACGTTGGTGGTTAAGCGGGTGAAATTGCGCAGCAAATCACTGGGGAGTATGGAGGACACTATACGGTCCCACAGACACAGTCGGGACTTAATTGTGGGAGAAAATTGTGGAATTTAAACGCATGTTGCGTAAGCTTCACGATTTGTATGAGTACGCGTTCGTGTGGCCATTGATGGTTTTATAAAGATTTAGTGTAGAGGAAAGCTGCAGAGATTTATTGCAATTTTTTCATTATCAAAAGAGTAAATACATACTGTTTTTTACCCGACTACGGCGAAGCCAAAAGGAAGGCTAATGTTTTTGGCAGTCTATGTATGTATGCATGTATGTTCGTATGTTCTAGCGTAGCGGCTAAACCACTGAACCAATTTTCATGTCATCGCCTACATGACCAGGACCGACCGACCGAATTAACCACGCTTGGATTGCTTTACAGTAATCATGGTCACGGAAAATTGGTGGTAAAATCTGGAAAGTGAAGTAAAATTTCAATGTTTATCATTCGTGTAAACCCAGGAGAATAAATGTTCCTTTGAATGACAGCTCATACGCTCGTCAAGATTCGCCCCTTTTTAGGAAATTGTGTCAAATCTCTCTGAAGGGGCGAATTTTAAGGGGCCTATGAGCTTTCACCCATCCTTTCGCAGAACACTCATCTAATTTGCTTCACAATAGAATTGTGAGTTACTAGAAGGGTTTGGCCGACTATACCTCGCTAGATAGACGGGTTGGAGTCGATTCTTCGACGGGTTCGAGGCTTGATGTCGATTCTTTCGTCTCAAAGATGTATTTTTTTGTTTCGTTTATTTTCCTTAGTCACCTCCCTCGACAAACGAAGGGATAGCGACACTATGCATTCTTAATCCGTCACCACACGGCAAATATATGTAGTAAACATTATTTTGTTAACAATCTACCACTCTATGCTATGATCAATGTGATCGCCAAACAAAAATAAGTATACTTGTCTCTGAAACAAAAAATAAAGATTATTTACACTAGGCTTCCGAATGGAAACAAAAATACCATTTATTTGCTTTGGGCTTAAGGAATAAGGTGGTCATTCTGTCATCTATACTTCAATGGATTTGGCCTCGACGCCCGATCAGTATCAAAGAAGACCTTGTTTCTTTACAAAACTATATAAGAAAGAAACAAGGTTTGTACTTCGATGACATGTTTTGATAGACTGTGTGAGAAATAAATATAATAGTTATGATTGTGTTTCCGTATTTTACGGGTATTTTCTTACATTTGTTGTCGGGAAAATACCAGTGCTTAATCATTCAGCCTTCTGCAATTCTTCGGTGGACAATAGTATTGTGATACTTTGAAGTCGAGTTATTCCGTCTCTTTGCGTTTTGAGTATTCTTTTTCTATTCAGGCAACATTTCACCGTGGAAGTTGAGGGACTCCTTGGGCGTTAGTGGGCAGCGTCACGTTTTTGTCAAGGAATACGACCACCGTATTGCCCACAATAAAATAATCTTCTTCTTTCTTCTTGCCTTTTACAGCATTGTTCAAACATGAACATGACATTCTTGGCATTCCAACACACATCCAACTTATCACCGAGGAAGATGCGTGATATTTTAAGATCATGTAATTTATCACGTACGGCGGTCGGCTCAGACATGCTGCATTGGCACAATACACCGACGGCACACAACTAAATACGTGTATGTGTACATAGAATAAGTTTAGTATATAAGATTATAGTTTTAAGAAATAAACCAGTCATTAGCTCACTCCCGGCTTTGACTCATACCCTACCCCTCACCTCTCACTGCGGCCAAGACACCCTTAGCCGTCACCATGATCGGTCTTGTGAGTCTGCTCGACCGGCAGTGAGAAAACCCACTTCACTACACCCTAATCCTACCCACTTTCCGTCTGTCGCCTTAGGTCTCCCGGCGACAGATATCCCGGCCTAGAGATCCCAGGGAATGCTAGGGAACTAGGGATTAGGGTCGTATACGCGACAGTCTGTGTGACCACAGTGTACACGGCCTCGCTATACACTATACCTAACAGGGCTAGTGTAGACTAGGGAGTTAGGTTAGAGTTAGATCTAAAATAGGGATAGGTATATCATAAGATAGGTTAGGCTAGATATAGGAACCAGTAGGCTTAAATTAGGATAAGTCTAGGTTTAGGTACGTGCAAGCTTAGGGCTATACTTAAGAGCTATCGAAGGTTAGGCCCTAACTTGTACAAGCATCCACGGAATAAAATGGGATACTGACACTTTGTATTATTAAGTCATCACCACATGGATAAGGGATATTTGTCATCATCATCATCATCAGCCTTTAACAGTCCACTGCTGGACAGGCCTCTCCTTTATAAGGAGGAATTGGCCTTCTATACCACGCTGGCTAAACGGGTTGGTATAGGGTTTGTATCAAGTTTTCCTTCTCTTACTTACGACACCCATGGGATAAGGGATATTTATAAGGGATATACATACATACATACATACATATCGTCACGCCTTTTATCCCCGAAGGGGTAGGCAGAGGTGTATTTCTACACCCACTTTTCGCCAGATATACTTTAGTCCCATGTAATAAGGGGCGAGCCTATTGCCGTACCGGGCACATTTCCAGACTCCGTGCTGCTACTGAGAATTTCATGACAGAAAAACCCAATAACACTGCCCGACCCAGGAATCGAACCCGGGACCTCCAGATCCCACGCGCACATTTATGCCGCGAGACCAACGAGGCAGTCGTATAGGGTTTCATGTCGAGTTTTCCGTCTCTACGCAAAGATGGTATTTGCATCATGTTATCCCTTAGTCATGTTATCCATGTTATTTATAAGGGATATTTTAATTTTATACAACAATAATCGAATTTGTCCGGTCTTTTGAAAGTTATTAATTAAATAGTATCTAGTCTTTACCCATCGATATAACTTTATATATTGATATTGTATGATTGAAGTAACTACATTAATATTCAGTGGAACTTTCAAATATATGATCACGTCAAATTATCTGCAAGATAAAACCACTATAATAATAAATTTTACCTAAAATATTGGTTTACGTATACGAAATTTACTGAAAAATATTACTTTACATCGTTGAACGTCTCCACACGTTCAACAATGTAAAGTTATATATTTCAGCGATAGCCGAGTGGATATACCAACAGACTGCCATGCAGGGGGTATCGAGTTCGAATCCACGGCGCGCACCAATGACTTTTCGGAGTTATGTGCGTATTGAATTGTTAATTATCGCTTGCCTCGTGCCTCGGAGAGCACGTTAAGCCGTCGGTCCCGGTTGTCATGAAGATCTTTGACAATCGTTACAGGGTGTCAGTACCATCTGATTAAACTGACACTAGTCTAAACCATGGAATATCGCTATGCCTTCGGGTTGCGGAGGTTAGGCAGGCAGTCGCTCTGTGGAGCTAATATTCAGCCAAATCCGATTGGACTAGTAAGCGGACCCCAGATTGAAACTGGGATAACGCTAAGAGAAAGAAGATTGAATTACGGAAAGTGACAAATTGATTTTAAATATGAATTTTATGTTGACGATGCAACAGTGTTCAGCTTAAAAAAAAATTAAGTAAAATTTGTTTTCTTTGAAATATCTGAAACATTTTTATGAATATGCCTGTGTCGTCGATTTCAGAATGTCGTGTCTGTCTAGCGTTTAATGAAGGCCGCAGGTTGTGGGTTCGAGTCCAGGACAAATCTTTATTCGATAATTTGTGCTCGGTAGAAGTCTCTCGCAACATAAAAAATCTATCTACACTAGTGCCGGCGCCGTGTTCTAAAATATAACAAGACTTAAATTAGTTTAAAAGACTGATATATCAGAATTGAAGTAATAATGTTCCAATATATTCAAAATAATCATTCATGGTAATTTTATCTCAACAAGCAATCATTTGATATAATGAGATGCAGAAAACTGAAAGAAACTATTCCAGATCTACATTATAATATGTAAAAGTCTTCACCACGGTAAAAATGCAAATAAACACTACCTTCAAAGGATCGGCAAGTATGACCCACTTGTCGAAATCTTGTAAATATTCCAGTCATTTTAAACTTGTCTAGAATTCTGGTGACCTAGTATCAAAAATGTTGACTTGGTTATTTTTCCGCACATGTCGCTGTATGAAATATACAGTTTAGCGGTATTGCGAGACGTGGCCATGTCTTGATGTTATGAAGTTCAGTTTCTGTGAAATTTATACGACAAAATAAAGCTACACCCAGGAGCTTTATTTTGTTGGTTTTGTGGATTTTAGAGGAGAGAATACTTAATTATACGTAATAAAGTCAGAGGACACATAATTTTTATGTCACCGTTTATTCCCGGTCCCGAGAGAATATTGGAAAATCCTTCGTTAGTACTCTCCTACACTCATAAAAAAACATTCAATAAAACTACATTATTTATTACAACTCAATGTTTCGGTTACTTCACAGGAATCGTGGTTACAGAATTGCGGAAGACGGATGTGACATTTGTCTTCCTCTTGAATGTATAAGTTATCTCAAAGTACCCGAACATTGTTCAACTATGGTGTTACTATTCACCCAAAATAAGCTCAGCGTTTTTAAATCGTTTGACTTGAACAGGAATGGAATCCTTGGCGACCTTCAGCGTGGTAGTCGGTTATACTCTAGATGTCATCGGGTCGATGCTGTTCCCTGATTAATATTTATTTTCTAATTTATTTTTTCTTTAAAACGACTTTATTTAAGAAGAAAACTTCATAAACAAGCTATTATAAAACATGAAGCAATGCCACGTACTGCATTCTTGCTAAATGCGGGAGAAGTTGCTAAAAGTCATCGCTTTGACGCTCCACGCTCGTAAATAATACACAGAAACGGAGCTTTTATTTAGATATATAACAGCCATATTTCTTTAGTTTATTAACTGCAACGTGCATTTTTCGAAAGACTATTTAAGAAATCGATTTAAAAATTAAATAGTCTATTCAAAAATTTTATGTAACGCAGAGAACTTTCGTTTAGAATAAAAATATGAATCAAGCAGTATTTTAGAATTTATAAAAATGTTATCGTATAATCTCCCAAATTTCAGCTCTCTAGTGTTTATAGATTTTGGTTAATACCGCGGACGGACAGACGGATGGACATAGCGAAACTAGAAGGGTTCCTTGTATTTCACTATGGAACCCTAATAAGACATAATTATGTGCCTTATAGCATCACAGCTAGCTAGGACACAAAAGCATGTACATAGATTAAGCTAACGTTAATTGTATACCCCTCATATGACCGAATCTGTACTAACTTTATGTGTCACGCTTGTGTATAATCTAAATCATACTCTGAAAATTGGATCCTAATAACTTAACCATTTTTTTTAGATAGACGTACTTACGAAAATCCTTCCGATTGGAATACCCAACACACTTGAATTTCCAAGCACCCCGATAGAAACACGCAAACTGCATATATTTGTATAGGACCACGACTTACGTCTCGAAGGAAATCGATATTTTACCACGTCCCATGGTAAATATGCCAGACTATATAGGGCATGTCCACAACCACACGTTATCAACGCTCAATTTCGTAAGTAACTAGCTGGGGCCGCGGTTACACCCGCGTTGTTTAGGGCTACTGCTCCATACCCGTGGCTCATAGCGTGATGATATATATTCTGTAGCGTTCACCGATAAATGAGCTATCCAACGAAGAAATAATTATGCAAATCGGACTACTAGTTCCTGAAATAAACGCGTTCAACCAAGCAAACAAACTCTTCAGCTTAATAATTTTAGTATAGATGCTTTTAACATTTGATTTTCGGTCGCTATACCTATTTGGCTTCTGACAATGTATGGAGATAAAGTATTCAAAAGATTTTCTGTCTAATCTAAGTGAAGGTGTGGAAAATATCGTGGCTAAATACGTAGTACCTAGTTGATTTTGACTGGAAGGAGATTTTTGAAGGGCAATTGGAAAGGGGTTTTCTTAACGGTGTAGAAAAATATCAAGTGACTGAATGAAATGAATTATCTATATAATAAGTGCCTATATTATGATTATGTTTTTAAGTTTATTTTAATATGTTTATCCATCGTGTCCCAGGTGACGGATCATAAATACAAAGTGTTTTCCCCATTTCATTCCATGAGTGTCGTAAGTAGCGACTACTTAGAATATTAAAGTTGTAGTATGCAAATTGGCCAAATCCTTATTTTCACTAAATTGTGAAGATATAGTAGAGGATTGGTCCAGCAGTGGACTGCCAAAGGGTGTACAATAAGTAGGTTTATCAGATATATCATTGCTATAGTACAAGCTCAACCTGGTTTGGAATCAAATGGCCATGACTGCACAGACTGTATAGATTGTCCTAGTATATTATTATAAAACAGAATAAAAGAAGAAATCTATCGAAAAGTATCTGTAAACTAGACAATAGACTATAAACTTTCCAATCTTCAAGTTTAAAAAGAAAAAAGGATATTATTATTTCATTTACCGGAAAATATGAGTAATGCATCGATTTTAACAAACGTAGCATAATAGTCACAAACAGAGAAAGTTTAAATCAAGATCGCAATGTCTCAGAAACGACTTCTAAATAAAGAGGTTCTTTGTGAATTCTCTAGTTACAACAGAATCGTTGCACTTTGATATTACACAAAGGAAGCAATATTTTTCGGATCCTTATTTTGTGTCGCAATGTACATGTTTGTTAGTAATCATAGACAGACGATACTTCATTTCAGCTTTGTATCCTTTTCCAGATACAAAATTTTTGTATTCTTAATAGTATCATATTCACACTAAAATTATTTTTGAGCGTTATTTATTTCTGTCGGCGTTCATATAAATATCAAAGTTTGCTATTTTAGGTACGTAAACATATGATAAAGAGCTTTAGGTAATGTGTTGGAATACGTGCAAAAAAAGGAAATACATTCAAATCGAAATAGAAACGATTTCTAGGTTTCCTCTTTTTCTTTTTTCTGCCAGACCCTTTCGTGAATTTCGGAAAATCCCTTCTTAGTGCACCCCTACGCTCCTCTAGGAACATGTATGCCAAATTTTAGCTTCTTGCGCTCAGTAGTTTAAGCTAAGCGATATCTGTCCGACAGGCAGTAACTCGAGAATTTTACATATAAATAATATAACGTTCGTTCGTTTGTACCTCTATGTAACGTAAGAAAAAACATCAAACCAGTATGCGTCCATATTATTTATGTACCTACATAGTATATTACCACAGATTACTAAATAGTTATGATATTACACTGGAAACGATAAGAACCTGATACATTTTATTTTCAACAATAACACCATAGCTAGCACGGGCCCTTAAAAATATCGGACTACAAAACGTTTATGGAGGCAAATGAAAAGAAAAATAAACTTTTATAATCATGAAACAACATTTCTTTTAATTAAATTTTATGTAAAGCCACTTCAGCTTGGCTCATGGCAATGGGCAGGGCACATAGCAAGAACCGATGGTCGTTGGGGCAGGAGGGTTCTGGAGTAGTGACCATGTACCGGACAACACAACAGGGATAGGCCTTCTGCAAAGTGGACTAACGATCTTTGGTTGGTTGGATGTAGGCGGCTCAAGTTCGCTCTGTTTGGATATGTTTAGCAGTGCACGTTTTTGGGGTTAGATGATGATTATGAAATTTCACGGGTTCAGACGCCTTATTATGAGGTGCACATTATGTACCTAGACTTTTTTAGATACTGGTGGCAACGAAGTGACTTGTTAAATTAGTACAATATTCAGGGCATCTGTAACTAGCAACACTACTTACAAATGTATGCTGAATGATTTAAGTATTAAGTACTTTTTTTTATTTTTTACCTTTCCTTTCTTATCTTATCGCTGAGTTTTTATTTATCTTATATCCCTAAGCGAGGATAAAGTTTATCTAATCACATTTTGTTTGAATTACTTTTGTTTTGCAAAACAAAAGTAGAATAGGAGTAATTTGATTATGTATCTTAAAACTAAGAGAATAGAATAATTTATTGTATACATATGTAAGATTCAGGTAGATTGCATGCTTCTGTATGTATTAGTAGACACTAATTATTTATAGGAGTAAGGTCATCATCCCTCTAGCGTTATCCCAGTTGCAACTTGGGGTCCGCTTACAAATCTCACTGGATCTGACTGAATCTTAGCTTTTCCACAGAGCGATTGCCTGCCTGTACTTCGGAACCCGAAGGGATAGCGATATTTCATTGTAATTCATAGATATTTATTAGTGTCAGTTTATTCAGAGGTAAGTATTGACTACATATAACCACTATCAACTATCTTCATGGCAGCCGGGACCGACAGCATAACGTGCTCCCTGAGGCATCGGGCAAGCGGTAATGAATCAGTTTATTTATAGTCAAGAAAGTAGCTATTGCACAAAACCGACTTAATTTCCAGCGCATTTTATCATCCGGATTTAAGTGTGACCAGTGGCTTTACATATGGCATACTTCAAACCACATACTAGGGTGAAGTCATTCGCAAATGCTAGTAATTCATAAAGAAAATCTTTAAAATAAATTATAATAATCTAATGTCATTTAACAGTCGCAAAACTTTAAAACGACGGAAAAACAAAATTAAGTGTAATAACAAAAGCAGTTAGTTGTATTTATTTCACGAAACAATAACAAAAAAGTGCTATCTCTGAAACAGCATCGTCGCAAAATAAAACAATTTTGACCAGTGATTCCCAAAGTTAGTAAAAACAACGCACAAAATATACAGAGGAAAATGTATGTTTATCAAAAAAAGTAATTGAAAAAGTGCCTCTTTAAACTTGTTAATAAAATGCTTTTAAGAGAACATCCCTGTTTACATTAAGGGGATGTACAAAATTCCTTTTTTATGAAGCTGATACATTATGAGCATTCTTGCAAATGTAATAAAACAAAAAAAGAACAAGTGTGTTTTAGCGAGCATTCTTACGAACGTTCTGGCGAGCATTCTGGCGAATTGACAGTAAATATACTTTGACGTTTTTGCTGATAAGAGCGTTCGCTAGAATTATAATGCAAATGTTCGTAGCAATGTTCGGCTCTGTTCGTTGTTCGACAAAACAAAAAGCGGCGAATGCTCGCTGTTCTGTTACAAGTGAATTGTCAAATGTATCAGCACCATGAGGAGATGTAGTAAACTCTTTCCAAGAAATTAGTCAATGTGGAAAATTGGATGCAAATCTGTTTGCGAAGTCAAAATGCTTTTTGATGTTCTATTTTTACCTTTCTAAAGTCTTGGTTGGTTGATAGTAATCTTGAATTAGAACTGAGAACTGTTAAACCTTTGATATATTTCTTTCTTCGTTTATTGCTAGGCGTTTGATGTGATTTGTTTTTACAGTGTAGGCGGTTACCGTCATTGTGAATTTCCGTTTATTGGCGTGAGATTGTCGATTGGAATTTGAACTATTTGATTAAAGAAAATTCGGCCTTGGTAGCATAAATAAAATTAACCACATTAAATGTGGTAAAAGCATGTACCGGCTTTCAATTATTTTGTTAGAGACTACCGAATATCATGTTCAATTTTAAAATCCTTATGAAACAGAGGCTAGTGTAAATGTATTTAAATGAAAACCAAGATATCCTTGTAACTATATTCGTTTTAGATAGATAGGCTTTCTATTTTCCTCAATTATTTTTTTAAATATTCTAAGCTTTGATATTTACAAATCTAAGAATACAGTATTTATAAGAAACAGATCGCCAAAATAATATGATTGTTTTATTTTAAATTTTCTTTTATAATTGCTTTTATCAAAGCATCGCCGAAATAATAGAATTATTTTATTTTCAATCTTCTCTTATAATTGTTTTTATCTACCTTCAGTAAGTGTTTTTGAGCACTAAAGGTTACATTCTCTTTTATGAGGATGTCTGGTGGAAATTGGTATTTTCTTAATTGCTAGCCGACTTAAACAAAAACTTTCTTTAATCTCGTATCAAATATTATTTTGGGGGTTTTTTCTAGTCACGTTAAGATGAACGATAATGCAGATAAAAGGTATTATTTATAGCAAATGGTCCAGGAATTTACCTTAGGGTTCATGTCAATATAGGATTGAAGTTAAACTATCAAAGACTTGACATGATATAACTCTGGATTAAATTTTATAAGTATGTACATTGAACTTATTCTAATAAAATCGATGAATCAAAACATAAAATGTCACACATCGTGTATCAAGACAAACTAAAAAGGTTAGTTTAGGAGAACTCTTAAACGAAAAGCATGCATGAGAAATTTGATGAGAGTGAATGAAGCAAGAGAGATGTCAGGATAGTTGCAAATGGCGTTCCGTAGTCTTTGCCTACCCCTTCGGGAAACAGGCGTGAGTCTTTGTATGTATGTATGTGTAACAAGTGCCAGTTGTCTGTGCAGTGACGGATTCTGAATACAATGTGTAACTACATTTCGTTGGCTGTCGTAAGAGGTGACTAAGGAAAATACATGAGGCAAATAATATCATAGTGAACATATGAAAAGATTAACATCAAACCCTATACCAACCCGTCTGGGCAGTGTGGTATGGTAAGACTTTCTGCCTATTGACACATAGGTGCATAATATTATTGAGACAAAAAATCGGAGAAAAAACTATGTCAAGCAGTGGACTGCGAAAACCTGTATGATGAAGAACCATAGACACTAAACATAAAATGGTTTAATAATCTAACACATAATTATATAATGACACATTATTGATTGCGGCATCTATTAAAAAGTCGTTAGCACAGGAATAATTTAAAAGCAATTAAATTATTTCCCTTCGCGATTCAATAAAACAATCTTCTCGCTAGTTGTCCATTGAATAATGCACAAATATCTATCACAAAGCAGAGTACTCGAAACGTCGGGACGATCGACGAGAAAAAAACTCAAGCAATCGGTAAAGCAAACTAGATATAATCCGTTGAACAAAGGCACTCAATTTCATTTATTTTGTTTTTCTTTTGTATTTATTTTTATAGACTCACGCCTGTATTCCCGAAGGGGTAGGCAGAGGTGTCATATTAGACCCACATTTCGCCATGAATTTTTAGGTCCCACGTAATAGGGGGCGAGCCTATTGCCGTACCGAGCACATTACCAGACTCCGTGCTGTCTGAGTATTTCCTAACGGAAAAACCCAATAACACTTGGCCGACCCGGGAATCAATCCCGAGACCTCCCAATCCTAAGCGCACATTTATGCCGCGAGACCATCAAGGCAGTCATTTATTTTGTGTTTATTTTTAATGTTTCATTAACAGAAGCATTACGAAGTCAAGCACTGGGGATGCTAAATTATTGCCTAAAGGTAGGAAGTAATTTGAAGTCGTGCTTCACAAATTTTGGCTTGTATGTACCGATGCGCTAGTAACATTGACTATTTTTACTCTTCGGCTTTAGTAAAATGTAAATACAATATCCACGATTTATTTATTTTTCGCGGCTCAAGGGTGTAGCTACGAAGAGTCGTTACGATATCAGTAAAATATGATTCTAACTCCCTGTCTTACACGCGAAAAACGCGCTGCGATCCGATGCCTGTTATTAATTGTTATATGCGACTATGTAGGACAGCTATAGGAACCCTTACTATTTGATATTTTATGAACTGTCACTTTCACTTCGTTACATTCGTCGTAGGCCGGAATGGATCGCTTACCGAAAGCGAAGGTTACTCGAGGGAGCAGCAAAGTAAAGGCGTATAATATATGATTATTACGATTAATACTTATTTGCGAATACTGTTAAAAGTCTTTTGTTCTTTTCTTTTATTTTCTATAGACTCACGCCTGTATTCCCGAAGGGGTAGGCCGATATATCATATTACACCCACATTTCACCATCTTCTGAATTATAGACCCCACATAATAGGAGGCAAGCCTATTGCCGTTTCCTGGTACTAAAAATTCGGAAAAACTCAGGAAAGCTTTTGCCCGAACCAGGAATCAAAGCCGGGAACTCCCGATCAGCAGACGCATACGTTACCACTGGATCACGGAGTCGGTCAAATATTCAATCTTACACTTTGTATTCTTTCTCGGTTGCGGGTTGATCGTTTACTCATATAATAAGTACCTATATAATTGTTTGAATTGAAATTGTGCAAAAAAAGACAATCTAAGTTAATAAATCCGTCCGTATATGAGTTCACAGTGCGAACATATCTGATGGAAGTGGTCGCGTGATGCTTCCTTCGGTCACAAAAGGTTGTAGTTATCGTCCGGTCATTTCGTATTATTGTTTTTCTTGCTCATCGCAACGACGGAAAACGTGTTACGATGAGTGGGCTTGTATTTAAATAAATAAAAAATAACATTCTACCACATTCACACAACACCATCTAGGCCCAAACTAAGCAGAAGCTTGCATGTGGCCCTCACATCCGTCAGTAGGTTATAAAGCCATATCTGTGTATATAAAATCTTTGCGTTACTGACTAACAGCCAAGCTACAGCCAAAACTATTGGGCTCATATTTATCTTCCTAGGTGACCCTAAGGGTGCACTAAAAAGGGGTTTTCCTGAAATTCCCATGGGATTCGGCAAAATCAGTTAAACTACAAAGAAATGTGTGGGCGTAGCTGCGGGCATCCTTTAGCAATACAAAATATTAGCCCTGTATCTACTGACCCACTGCTGGACAGTGGCACTTTCTCACTATGAAAACGGTAACGCCATCCAACACGCTTGTCTAGTGTGGGTCGGTAGACCTCACATGTCTTTCGGGAACATTATGAAAGTCTCTCAGCCATGTAATTTTCCTGACAATGTTTTCTGTCACTGTTAAGCTGCGATAATTACCAATGTATGCGTGGCTTCGAACACGAGACCCCTTGTGTAGCAGTCCGTCGATCTCTCCACCAGCTTGCCGCTGCTTTTCAACTATTGTTAATCTTCTATAATATAAAAATTGGGCAAGTGCGAGTCGGACTCGCGCACGAAGGGTTCCGTACCATCATCATCATAAAAGAAAATAACGTTTGTTGTATATATACTTAAATATTTTTTAAGTTTCTACTTGTTTATTAAGATCGAGTAACAAATTGTTTAAAAATTACGTTTGTTGTATGGGAGCCCCCCTTTATTATTTACTTTTTTAAATTTAATTATTTATTTATTAAAAGTAATATACAACTACATATTCCGTGAAAATTTTAAGCGTCTACCTGTTACCGTTAGTACGAGGGTCAAACTGAAAGTTCTTAGAAAATCAAAAACTGATTACATTAGCCAGTTATTAGTTTTATTATATCTTTTCAAAATATTGTCCATTGACGTCAATACACCGCTGCATGCGATGGAACCACTGGGAAAAGCACTTTACCCACTCGTCCTTAGGGGTCTCTTCAATGGCATCGCGATACGCAGCCACCGCTTCTTCAGCATTCATAAACCGCTTTCCTTTAAGTTTTTCTTTAATTTTTGGAAATAAATAAAAATCACAAGGCGCGAGGTCGGGGCTATACGGCGGGTGACCCAGTAATTCAACGTTTGATGTCGCCAAATAGTCGATCGTTCGCTTGGCGGTGTGCGACGAGGCGTTGTCGTGGTGAAGGAGGATCCTACTGCGAGGTCGTTTCTCTCGAACTTTTTCCAAGACAAGTGGCAAACAATTGGTAGTGTACCATTCTGCAGAAACTGTTTTTTGATCCTCTAACACAATTGTTGCGAAATGACCTATCCTTCCAAAGAACGAGGCCACCATTTTTTTTCCCGCACTTCGATCTCTCTTCACTTTAGTTGGCAACTCCTCGAAAGGAAACACCCACTGAGCAGATTGTCTTTTGGTTTCAGGATCATAACAGTAAATCCAGCTTTCGTCACCTGTTAGTATGTCGAACACAGCATTTGAGTCACCTCCGTTAAATCTTTCAATCATTTTACGGCACCAATCCACACGATGGAGTTTTTGAGCCTTAGTCAAATTATGAGGTATCCACCGGGCGCAAAGCTTCCTGACCGCTAAATGTTCGTGGAGGATTTTGTGCACTTGACTCATACCGATGCCTAAGCTTGTCCGAATCTGCTGATAGGTCACTCTTTTGTCAGTCTCTATCATACGCCGCACAACACAGATGTTATTTTCAGTCGTCGCCGTAGAAGGCCGTCCCTCACGTACATCATCAGTGAGATTAGTGCGACCACGTTTAAACTCATTAAACCAGTTGTAAACAGTTGCACGAGATGGGGCTTCATCGTGAAAGGCCAATCGTAGTCTATCATAACTTTCTTGTTGACTTAAATGACATCGAAAGTCATAAAAAATCATTGCACGAAAATTTTCTCGTGTTAAATTCATGTTGACGTGACACAGACAATTTTCAATTTGCCGACAAATGAATGAAATATAATATACTCAGTAATATTGGCAAAGAGTTCTATTTTCAAATTTTAGAATATTTTTTTTATTATATTGTTTAGTGGCCAGTTCTAAGAACTTTCAATTTGACCCTCGTAATTTTGAGCAAAAATACGAAAAAAAACACGTTTATTGTATGGGACCCCCCCTTAATATTTTCATTTTTTTTATTTTTAGTATTTGTTGTTATAGCGGCAACCGAAATACATAATTTGTGAAAATTTCAGCTTTCTAGCTATCACGGTTTATGAGATACAGCCTGGTGACAGACAGACAGACAGACAGACAGCGGAGGCTTAGTAATAGGGTTCCGATTTTTACCTTTTAGGTACGGAACCCTAAAAATGAATCGCTAAATGTGTTGCTAAGCGCCAATCTCGAGAGCAGCTGAACCGATTTCGCTAATTCTTTTTTTTATAATATTCCGTGAAGTACGAGGATGGTTTTTACGGAGAGAACAATTTAAAAAGTCAAAAAAAGAAAATCAAGAATCGGCTGTTAGGCGGTACGAAGTTCGCCGGGTCAGCTAGTGGTTAGTGAAATGATCACTTGAAAAAGACTTTTCTAAGTATTTTCTCCACTAGACTATAGCCGCTCCAAACCCTACGTGCATTTATATGCATTTTGTCCAGAGGTTACATAATAGCATACTCCATGAAAGTTTAAGCCGTTTATTCACCACATTACTAAGATAACCAAACCAACATTTACAAACAAGAAAATTTATTAACTCGAAATAGAAACGAATCAAATGTTCAATTTAATGTTCTGACATATTGTTTAACGAACATGTAAATAATTCAAAACAGATCTGCTCCCGTTTCAGTGATCAAAGATTGCATCATAATGTAAAATAGCGATCCAAATTTTTCGAAGACTGTACGCAATTATCACCTCTATAATTGAGTAGTTAGAGTACATAATTGTTTTAGGAAGCTATGATAATTTATTCTATTGTGGACTACAAGAGAATTTATGGCCGTCGGGAAATCTAGTGAGGCGCTGTCGAGGAAATCGTATATGTAAGCCGTGTGGACTCAACTACCTATTCGAAACGTCTGACTTATGTTACCTTACATTAACAATTGGTTTGAATGATTGATTTAGGATTTAAAGGGCCCGTGGCAATGAGGCAACTGCGCTTAACTACAATACGTGTGGTTAAATGAATTGGACAGCCTGAAGACTGCCTTCGCGGTCCAGTGGATAGCGTCTGTTTATCGGAGGTTCCGGGTTACTGAGTTCTTCAGAATTCTCAGTAGCAGCACGGAGGCTGGTGATGTGCCCCGTAGCGGCAATAGACTCGCCCCCTATTACGTTGGACTTAAAATTCATGGCGAAATGTGGGTGTAATATTACACCTCTACACTACTACACCTTCGGGGAAACAGGCTAGAGTCTATAAAAAAAAATGTATTGATTAGCGTTTGATTTTTAGATGGGTGATCGATCACTACCCTTGTCTAACCTTCCATGCACTTAAATTCACGAAAGAAAACATCTTTTTAATTGGGTCTAGTAAACTGATGTTCGAAAGGTTAAAGAGTACCTACAGCTCTTTCAGCTGAGCTGGTGCTTAGCAGATTCATGACATTTATGTTATTACATAAAGTCAGTATCTCCAATACCGTCGTGGCCTCCTTTTTTGGACCTTGAATAAATGAAAAGCGAATTTTCATAAATACTAGAAGTGGAGGCCAAGTTCCTAAAGAAGATAGCACCGGAAAAATATTCGTAATTATATGATAACGATAGGAAATGCTAAGGAATGCTGCTTTGCACTATTTATAGGATATCACAAATATTTACATTATCTATGAATAGCTGTAAATAATTTACACTATCGTATAAATAGTCTCGATGCTTTTGAAGTTTTAAATGTGATCGATTTCTTTGATAGCTTTTGGGAATTTTGATGGTACCTATTTCTATTTTCGATTTTTTATAAGAAGATAAATCCGTATGAACACAATAACATGAGCATGATATGCTGTTGGTATCTCCTCTCTAGCGCTGCCTTATTACTCCAGCCGTTCTTGATATCCATAATATATCTGTGCAAATAAAAACCCTAAAAGTAAACATAATTGCTTGAATTGTTTTCTTGAATGGGATGAATAGTTTCAAACCGAAGGCATGTTTAAAAAATGCCGTGTTATCTACGCCAGGAAAGAAATATTTATCTTGAAGATGTAAATTGAAAGCAACTGTAAGAAAATAACGAGATTCAAATCCCATCACAATGCCTGTTGAGTTGTAAGCTAGTACTTTAGTTTTCGCTCCAACCTCTACTGAGATGACGTAGCTTCGACTGTTTTAAAAGAAAAGAAACGAAGATGGTAAGAATATTTGTGTCGATGGAAAAAGTATGATGTCAGACTTCTAGGAAGTGCTGCTCTAAGAGGCCGAGAACTAAAATTTGAGTCCTTTGGATAACAATCAGGTTTTTGATTACATTTGTCCTGACTAAAGGCGCAATTTACAATAGATTACACAGTTTATTTTATCCCTCAAATATACATGCATTCATGTACTTATTTCACGCTTGCCAACAATCGATGATACAATTTGACGCGACTTGTAATAAGCCATAACAGTACAGGAAAAGTAAGCCTAAATATAAATCCTTCTTACCTAGCAAAATATTGACCCTATCGATATGAGTATGGTCGTGTGATACAGCAGAGCTTAGCTAGCTAAGCTAGACAAAGCTTTTTAGATTTTTTGCCCCTTCCAGTGGCCAATTCGGAAACAACACATACCTATCATAGCCAGCATAAACCAGACATTAGTGTTTAAAACCGACATCATATGAAAAATAGAACAACAACACTACATCACATATATTATAATACAACGAAAAAACTAGCACTCAAAGCACCTCTAACACATTTACTAAAGCCATTCCTCTTGATATAAAAGATTTATATTCTAACAAATGCCCAAGTTATATCTAAAGGAACGCTTGGGAAAACATGTGAAAGGAAACCAACATTCCTGTCTCACTGACACATTAATATCATAACTATAAATATGGGATTTTATTCTGTAGGACAAATAGGCTTTCGAGGAAAATAAAGTAGGCCTGGTTTAGTGTGACAAACTGTCATATTAGCACAGTTATCGAAATATAAGTTATGTAGTCAGTACAGTATATTCAGAGGCAGTGATAGCCTAGTGGAGATACTCACAGACTTTGGTGCAGAGGGTATTGGATGCCATCAGACAGCGAGTAGCATGTTTCAGAGTAATGTGCGTATGGTATTACGTTGTTAATCGTCCCTTGCCCCGTGTCTCGTAAAGTATGTTAATCCATCGGGTCTAGTTGTTGTGCACATCTTTGAGTAAGTTTGTAAGGTTTTCGGTTGATAAAAACTCTGACCAGGACAAACAACAGACAAAATATGTCCGGGAATAACTTTTGAAAGCGCTGCCAGCTTTTTGTTCACTAAGCCCCAACAGCGCCCTTATCCGGGTATAACGTGCTTACCGACGTTTTTGTGGAGCACAAAAATTACTGTGCATTATAATGGTGTATAAAGAAATGTTGATTAATAAAAGCTTTATGAGATAAAGTCATGAAATTTTATGGTCATTGTACAACGCAGCAGTGATTCACTTAAAAATGTAGGTTTATTTTCTAATAATTACCCCGATTTTCAATTCAATTTTACGCGCTTTTCTCCAATACATGGCTGGTAAATCTCAATCTTACGAATATTTTTCTTGTATTAATTTAGGCTCATCATATTTCTGTCTCGCTATTCTTTTTTAAGTTACTTGTAATCCTCTGAGTAAATATTAATAAAATAAACACATGATAATTTCTTTTTTAGCGCCGAGAAAAACACTTCTCCTATTATTATTATTATTATTAAACACTTTATTGTAAACCAGTGAATAAATAATATTACAATAAATTCCATTGCAAACTTATAACTAGTGGTACAAGGGTGGCCTTATCACACATTGCGATTTCTTCCAGGCAACCTAGTTTGGAAATAATTATTAAAATAAAAGTAAAATAGTGGGTAATGGCGTACCTTGTGGAAAAGTGAGAAAGCAAAAAATAAAAAGAAGATAAAGTTGTGTGAAAACTATACTTATAAATACATAATTAATAGAAATAATGCATGATATAAAATAAATAATAATAAAATAAATATATATAAATATATAATACAAGTGTCACCACCCCCTATCTTCCCGTGGGTGTCGTAAGAGGCGACTAAGGGATAACACGATGCAAATACCATCTTTGTGTAGAGACGGAAAACTCGACATCAAACCCTATACGACTGCCTCGTTGGTCTCGCGGCATAAATGTGCGCGTGGGATCGGGAGGTCCCGGGTTCGATTCCTGGGTCGGGCAGTGTTATTGGGTTTTTCTGTCACGAAATTCTCAGTAGCAGCACGGAGTCTGGAAATGTGCCCGGTACGGCAATAGGCTCGCCCCTTATTACGTGGGACTAAAGTATATCTGGCGAAAAGTGGTTGTAGAAATACACCTCTGCCTACCCCTTCGGGGATAAAAGGCGTGACGATATGTATGTGTGTATTAATTTAAACACAAACAATACATGGATTAATAAATACTTAAACTAAACTATATATGTGTGTATAACAGTCATGATGAATCTGCCATATAATGCTGAGTGACGAGTTTTTTAAATATGTTTAAGGATTTAGCCCGTCTGATAGATTCGGGCAACGCATTCCATAAACGTACAGCCTGCACAGTGAAAGATTTTTCAAAGAAAATCGTTGAATGAGTAGGAACTTTCAGTTTTAGATTTTCTGATGATCGTAAGCACTTAAAATGTGTATTATGTAAATATTCAAACCGATTTTTGAGATACAAGGGAAAGAAAGGATTAAAAAAAAATATTAAAAAGAAGACAAAGAATGTGAGTATTCCATCGAAGGCGGATTGGTAGCCACTTGAGCTTGTTGCGAAATTCAGTGCAGTGATCATATTTGCGTAAACCGTATATGGATCCTATGCAGAAGTTTTGAAGTCGCTCAAGTTTATCTAGCTGGTCCTCATTGAGATCTAGATAACTGGCATCGGCATAGTCAAGAATAGGAAGTAGGATAGATTGCACCAGTGCAATTTTAGTGGATACCGGCAGGAAGTTACGCAATCTTCTCATTGACGCTGAGGCAGCGTAGAGTCGTCGACTAACATTTTGCAACTGCACAGTCCAAGACAGCGTTTTGTCAATGTATATCCCCAGATTCTCCACATCATTACTGATAGGAATTACAACACCACTAAAAGACACCTGAGGAAGCATTGACCATTGAACTTTCGTTATCATCTGATTATTAAAGATAAAACGAACTTACCTGTACGTGAAGTTCTATGTACTGTACTGTTTCGTATTTTCCGGCCATTACCACGAATATTTAAAGAAATAATATTAATCTGAAAAATTAAAAGTAATTTTTTGACTATAACCCACCCATGCCACCGATCCAGCTTTGTGTCAGCACGCCATTTTGTTCTCATTAAGTTTAAAGTAAGCATACTCTGAAACATAAACTTGGCGGTTTTTTGTATACACATACATAAAATCGACGTTGTTAACAACATAGGTCAATACAGATTTTGGTCAATGTGGGTGGGATTGAAAATAATATATTATGGGAGGGTTGTTATATTAATCGCTTCGAATTGAGCAGCTCGCATAATTAAGATAGAACTTCACGTACAGGTAAGTTCGTTTTATCTTTAATTATGCTTACGCTGCTCAATTCTCGCGATTAATATTTACTTGTAGATGTTTAAAGTTGTCCAAAATCTGGATAATACCTATTTGTTATTTGAAATAAATCATAATTTACTGGTATCAATCAATACATGTATTTAGCAAAATTTTATATTTAAACAGGTAAATATATTGCAAATACACCCAATTATACAATAGAATTGTAATAACAAAAATCAAAAATAATAACACAACAAATAGTATTATTATAAATTATTCTGATTAAGAACAGAACGACCAAAGGAATCATCTGAGCATGGCCTGATATCGCGATTATAATATTTGGCAAAAACAGAAGAGGATGTGCTCCACCCCGCGGCTCTTCTGATCACGTCCATATTTACGCCAACAGCTTTTGCTTTTGACGTAGATGCGTGACGTGTGCTATGTGAACTAAATATACTTATATCAATGCCGCTTTTGTGGATAATACAGTGTCCTAGCTGGGCAAATTTCAGGCCTTTCATTAAAGTACGGTAATTTTAACACAGGTTGGTAAGTATTTGGCCTTGACGTCTTCATAATTTCAGTAATTTTAATTGATATGCAATTAGAATCAAAAATTATATTTTTAATTTCAATTTTTGACAAAGTTTGGACTCTATGTACTATTACAATAGCCAATAACATAATTAGCTTTTTGGACAGCAATTCGAGGCTTAACTGTTCGTTAGGGAATAGTTGTGATAAATAGTCTAACACAGTATTTACATTCCAAGTAAATTCATATTTTAATTTGGGTGGTCGAGCTCTGTAGACCCCCTTCATAAACCTCGTAATTCTGTCATCGCTAATAGAAGTTCGGCTTAAAATACATGATAGAGCAGGTTTGCAACAATTAAGGCTCCCATATTGGTAGCCTGAATTATAAAGTTGAGTTAAAAAATAAAGAATATTAGGAACTGAGGCTGCTAAGTAGTCTATATTGAGATTTTTACAAAAATTAAACCATTCCTTAAAATAACAGTCATATTGTCTTTGAGTATAAGGTGCTAGCGAATTTATTATAATATCTATCGAAGAGGGAGGCACGCTTCGTCTCAAGAGGGCTTCCCTGATAATATTGCTGCAGCCAGGGTAAGATTTTTGTGCAGACTGTGTTGTGACCTGGAATCACCAAGGAATAACAAATCGTTGCTAGGCTTAAAATATATAAGGTTAGAAATAATCAATTTCTTGAAAACTGGGTACCACGGTTGTGTAGGCCAATTAGGTACAACAACAATACCTACAGCTTTATCCGCAATTATTTTATTTTGAGTATTACCTAAATATAAACATTTCTGTCTTTCAAATAATTTTGTATGTAACCAACCATATTCAATTCCAGGACAAATAAACCAATAAATTTCGCAAACTCTCTAATTTTACACATTTTTATAGTTTTAAATTTTATCAATTCTAATTTTACTCGATTTCGTTTGTTTTGTGGAGGTTGTACACAAAATTTTGTCATATTCAATTCAAAACCCAGAAATTTACAATGTCTTTTGGGTATGATTGAACTTTTTTCATAGTTGATTAAAAATCCTAATTTATTTAGGAGGCGTAAGGTATTATTTACGTTATGTGAACATTCGTTAAACGATTTATCCATACATAAGATATCATCATCTAAATAAATTGTGGATAGCCATCCATGCAAGCGTAAATGTTCTATGACTGGCTTCATAATTTTTGTGAATACCAGTGGACAAGTGTTCAAACCAAATGGTAAGCAATTAAATTCGTAACAAATTTGGTGAAACTGAAATCGTAAATATTTCCTATGTTCTGTGTACACAGGTGTTAAAAAATATGCATCTTTTAAATCAACAGTGGCTAAATAACAATTAGGTGTAACTAGTTTTATAGCAGTTCTTAAGTCTTCCATTTTGAAGTGCGGCGGGGTGATAAATTTATTTAATATTTTTTTTTAATTTAAAATAAATCTTTTATCACCATTCGGTTTGTCCACAAGAAAAATACTAGATAAGAAATCTCCGTCACTTCTATAGCACGGAGATATGGCACCTTTATCCAACAATTTATTTATTTCAGCCTGAAAACTTTGCATTTTGCTATTACTACTAGGCTCATTTCTTGGATAACTAGTTTGTACCAGTAAAGAAGTAAAAGGTATTTTAAAACCTTGTATCCAGGAAAGTATAGTTGCATCTTTTGTTATTATGTGCCAGTTATGTAAAAAATATTGCAACCTGCCAGCTGACTTAGTTACCTGCACATTTAATGTCTCCTCAGATTCTTGTAGTGGGCACTGCTGCGATGTGCACGAGATGAGTTCTTGCGAGTGGTTTCGTTCCGATGTGCAGTCGATGAGGGACCCGCAGTCCGATGAGACGTCGATGTTCTCTTGCGATTCGCGTTCTGTGGATTGGACTGCGGGTGCTTCCAGTTTAAATTATTGTTAGCTGGATTACCTTTATTATTTTTTACATTCGGCTTAGGTTTCGCTACATAGGATTTTAAGTCTTGACTGGACTTAGTTATAGCTTTGTTAGCTTTTAGATCTTCTGACAACGATTCCCCGAACAAATGTTTATCACGCTTGGACTCCTTCAGTGTATCTTTCAATTTATTATTAAGTGTTGATATTAAAAAATTTCGCCTAAGCCTTGTATCTATGTAATGAGAATCACACAATAATCGGCAAGCGTTGCTTATATGCTTCAACAAAAGTTGGTTTTTATCAGATTTTTCCTGGACTAGGATATCCATTACGCTGGCAAGGGCAGAGAGAACAACGCCCAGTTGTCCCTGTCGCGCAGCTAAGGAGGCATCCTTTTTCTGTAAAATCTCCGATACTGCCGCTTTAACTTCGGGGTTTAAAGTCGGTGCTTTAAACAGTAAGCAATTGCCAGGAATCGGATACTCTTCTATTATTTTATCTTTGTGATCCTTTTTTAAACCATTTTGTAATACATGTAAAAACCTTGCCGCAATATCAGCATGTATGTTTTTTCCTAAAACAGCTTCCTCAGTCGGAGCATCCCCTAAAATGGTAAGTATCTCATCGTCCAAATGGTCCGAAGTTAAACAAGAAGACAAAGGTTCAACAGCTTGGTTATTATTATCATGTTCTATAACTACAACGCCAGACGTTGACGGTTGTGGTGGTAACTGGTCTTCTGCTGAGGATGTGAGCCGTTCTATGGCCTCAGTCGGAGAATGAGACGCACTAGGGGGCGGTTCTTTTTCTCCTTCCACATCTGAATCTTGATAATTGTTAATACAGTCGTCAGTTTCCGACTCTGCAAAGACAATGAACTTATTGTCAAGGCGAGAAGATATTGATCCCGAAAATCAATCGCATCACCAAACTTATTGTCAAGACGTGAAGGTATTGATCCCGAAAATCAATCGCATCACCAAACTTATTGTCAAGACGTAAAGGTATTGATCCCGAAAATCAATCGCATCACCAACTTATTGTCAAAACGTGAAGGTATTGATCCCGAAAATCAATCGCATCACCAACTTATTGTCAAAACGTGAAGGTATTGATCCCGAAAATCAATCGCATCACCAAACAATTTATACATAACTGTTGCATGTAACATTATGTAGGTATTTATCTAATAATTTAATATTTGTGTAGGTAACAGTCCCGATATGTACTGTTCGCAACACATTTCTAAAGCAGTATGATTGTAGTTCTATTCAATATTAATACAATTGTAGTGTCGTATAGGTATAATTCATTGTTAAAAAATATACCGATATATCGTGCAGGTAACAATCCCACTATGTATTGTTCGCAGCACTATTTAAGGCACAAATATTGCTGCATGACATGTACCTACACTACAGTATAACCAGTATAACCGAATAAAATAACTCGGGTAATAAGGCACAATGTACGCGGTCAATAATTATTATTTTATTATTGTAACGTGAGGGTAACAGTCCCAGTATGTACTGTTCGCATCACTATAGGTTAAAACTTCATACACGAGTCATAGTGACATACAAAATACATTTCTAGAGAATAATTTATAATGTGAGGTACGGCAACAAACCTACATTCTCACGGCCATCTAGTATGTAAATAGGTCAAATCGAATTCTAGGAAGAAGAGAAGTTTGCAACGACCAAATGATTTAAATTTGCGATAGTAACAACACTTTTAAAACACTCATCATAATATTCCTCTCTCGCAGAACTAGAAGAGGAGTATGATCTCCGTCGTCGTTATCTTAACTCCCGCGTCAATTTTTGCAACAGCCGTTCACTATCGTCGTTCCTATCCCTATGTCTCCGCTTTTTACCCATGTTGAAAGAAGTTTTGCACTGTATAAATAACTTTTTAACACGTAATTTGTAACACTATTTAAAAAAAAAGAAAACTATTAAGTAATAACGCAATTAGAGATACTTATTACACAGTTTGACAAGTAACGGCCCGGTCCGCACGAAAACAGATAATGAGAACAAAATGGCGTGCAGACACAAAGCTGGATCGGTGGCATGGGTGGGGGTAGTCAGAAAATTACTTTTAATTTTTCAGATTAATATTATTTCTTTAAATATTCGTGGTAATGGCCGGAAAATACGAAACAGTACTACAAGTAAATATTAATCGCGAGAATTGAGCAGCGTAAGCATAATAGAAGAAAATTAAGAGAAAGCTGGTATATGGTTTGTCAAGTTCACATGATATTAACATGTCATGTTGGACACATGATTGACTTGCCTTTATTTTATAATAAAAGTAATGTAAACATCCCCTTGTATATGTTTTTACAGTTACTTTACTCTTCGGTATTCTGCAAGAGACTAATCTATTTCTCATCCAGTTTATGTAACAACAATAGCTACTTTATCCTGACTATATTTTGGCAAGTTTCATTCTAAAGCGCTACTTACACGTGCGAGGGAATTGGCGCTTTTGTTGTGCTATAATCATCATAAATATAGTCTTTCGCAATCCACCGCTGTAAAGATCTTTCCTAATATGTGTCACAATACTATTATAGTAAATCAATAGGGGCAGGGGGTGTTAAGAATCTCCGGGCTACCACAAGAAACTGACCCTGGCTACGTACAATGGACGCTCTCTACGGCTGGACCATCACATCACCGAACTCGAAGTAGAACTAGGTCATATAAACTGGCATATATTGGGGTTGTCTGAAGTCCGAAGACAGGGGGAGGACACGATAACCCTTGAGTCAGGCAACCTGTTCTACTTTCGAGAAGGCGATCAGCCCTCTCAGGGCGGTGTCGGTTTCCTCGTTAACAAATCTCTCGCTAACGACGTTGTAGAAATCAGCAGTGTGTCGACACGGGTAGCGTACCTGATATTAAGGATCACCGACAGGTACTCCCTGAAGGTGGTACAGGTATATGCGCCGACCTCGACATACTGCGATGACATAGTCGAAGCCATGTATGAGGACATTACTAAGGCTCTACATCATACCACCAAGACACACTACAGCGTTGTTATGGGGGATTTTAATGCCAAAGTGGGAGTACAAGAACGTGGCGAAACGAGAATCGGATCCTATGGCGTGGGGTGCCGAAATCACAGGAGGCAAATGCTGGTCAACTTTCTGGAGTCACAGGGGCTTTTCTTAATGAACTCCTTCTTTAAGAAGAAGCCTCATAGAAAGTGGACATGGCGAAGCCCCGATACTGTGACAAGGAACGAGATAGACTTCGTCATGTCTGATCGTAGGTATATATTTAGAGACGTCTCAGTGATCAACAGGTTTAATACCGGTAGCGATCACCGACTTGTCCGAGGCACTCTAAATATAGACTTCAGAGCTGAGAGGCTTCGCATGATGAAGTCTACTCTTAGATCTACTGCACCTCAGCTAGCAGTTGGATCCAAAAAGTTTCAACTAGAACTTCAAAACCGTTTCGGACTGCTGGAAACCCATGGCACTGTTGACGAGAAAACCGACGCTGTGGTCAAAACGCTACAGGATGTGTCTCGAAGGGTGTTTCCCGGAAAAAGCGTTAACAAGCAAAGTAAACTCTCGCTCGAGACTCTCGAACTTATGAGGCAAAGAAGGGGAATGTCATATGCGCAGACGTCTTCGACAGATGGAAGAAACCTAAACCGGAAGATCCGGAAGCTGGTGCGACGTGACCTCCGATGTTCCAATACCCGCGCCATTACGGCTGCGATTGAACAGAATCGAGGCACCAAAGTCTTCGCTCGCCAGCTTGGTAGAATTCATCTGTCGAAACTCAATACTGCGGAGTTCAAAACTGAAATTGAGAGTTTCTACAAGGACTTGTACGCATCACGGATGCCTAAACCCACGAGACCCAGCGATGATGACCACAGAGCCCAACTCACGCGCCATTACACGGAGGACATCCCTGATGTCAACCAGGGCGAGGTAAGAGTGGCTCTGAAGCAGCTCAAGAACAACAAGTCTCCAGGGGATGACGGAATCACCACAGAGCTCTTAAAAGCAGGTGGGACAGCAGTTCTGAAAGAGCTCGCGAGCCTGTTTAATTCCGTTATCCACCAAGGCCTAACACCTCAGGCGTGGAGTGGGAGTGCGGTGGTTCTGTTTTTCAAAAAAGGTGACAAAACCCTGCTGAAAAACTACAGACCCATCTCACTCCTGAGTCACGTCTACAAGTTGTTCTCGAGAGTCCTAACAAATCGCCTCGCCAGAAAACTCGACGATTTCCAGCCACGGGAACAAGCCGGGTTTCGAAAAGGCTACAGCACCGTAGACCACATCCATACTGTTCGGCAGATTGTACAGAAGACCAACGAATATACTCAGCCGCTGTATATGGTTTTCGTGGACTACGAGAAAGCCTTCTACTCCATCGAAACCTGGGCGGTTCTGGATGCTCTGCAGCGGTGTCGCATCGATTGGCGCTACATCGAGGTCCACTATGACCGCTATGACCGTTCAGCTCCAGGACATTAAAACCAGCCCCATTGAGTTGCGTAGAGGGGTGAGGCAGGGGGATGTAATATCCCCGAAGCTCTTCACCAACGCACTCGAAGACGTCTTTAAGACGCTGGACTGGACTGGACGGGGCATAAACATTAATGGCGAGTACATATCCCACCTTCGGTTTGCCGACGATATCGTCATCGTGGCAGAGAGCGTGGAAGAGCTGAGCGAGATGCTGCACAGCCTAAATGGAGCCTCTCGACGGGTCGGTCTCGGCATGAACTTGGATAAAACCAAGATTATGTTCAACGAACACATTGTGCCGGGACCGGTTTATGTCAACGGATCGATGCTCGAAGTTGTTCAAGAGTATGTCTACCTTGGGCAAGTAGTCCAGCTTGGTAGAAACAACTTCGAGAAAGAAATCGACCGCAGGATCCAGTTGGGTTGGGCAGCGTTTGGCAAGCTACGTCGAGTTTTCTCTTCGCCCCTACCGCAATGCCTGAAGACCAAAGTCTTTAACCAATGCGTCCTACCTGTTATGACGTACGGTGCCGAGACGTGGACACTCACAGTGGGACTAGTCCACAAACTAAAAGTCACACAGCCAGCTATGGAACGGGCTATGCTTGGCGTCTCTTTGAAGGATAAAATCCCGAAACGAAGTTATCCGACAAAGAACCAAAGTTACCGACATAGCTCACAGAATCAGTAGACTCAAGTGGCAGTGGGCTGGCCATATCTGTAGAAGGACCGATGGCCGATGGAGCAAGCGTATCCTAGAGTGGAGACCACGTCTCGGCAAGCGTAAGGTAGGGCGGCCCCCGGCTAGGTGGACCGACGACCTGAAAAAGGTGGCTGGGACAGACTGGATGTGGAAGGCTGAGGACCGTGTACTGTGGCGCGTGTTGGGAGAGGCCTATGTCCAGCAGTGGACTGCGATAGGCTGATTGATTGAAATCAATAGGAGGATTTGGCCTACTATACCACGCTGGCCAGACGGGCTGGTACAAGGTATGATTGATGTCGAGTTTTCCGCTTCTTCCCATGCACGCTATTGTTACCGTAGGCGCCTCTTATAACAACTGACAGAATTAAATGGAGTCGTGACATTTAATAATTATGTTTGATCCATCACCAGACGGCAAACTACTATGATAGTCAAGAATTTACAACCTTTTATGTATATTTATATCAGTACTGACTGCCTCCGTGGTCCAGTGGATAGCATATGCGTCTGCTGGTCGGAGGTCCCGGGTTCGATTCCCAGGTCGGGCAAAAGTGTTACTGGGTTTTTCCGAATTCTCAGTAGCAGCACGGAGTCTGGTGATGTGCGGTAACGGCAAAAGGCTCACCCGCGATTACGTGGGACCTAAAAATTCAAGGCGAAATGTGGGTGTAATATTTACGCGTCTGCCTACCCCTTCGAGGCTACAGGCATGAGTATACAAAAAATATATATATCAGTAATAGTAGTAGGATAAGTAATTAGATATTGTAAGGCTCTGTAAGTGACACTGGTCTAAACCATGGAATATCGCTATCCCTTTGGAATGCGGAGGTCCGACGGCAGTGTCGCTCTGTGGAAAAGTTTATATTCTGTCATATCTGGTTAGACTAGTAAGCGAACGTCGGGCTAGAAGGCGTGAAAGCCTTGGATGCAACCGGAATAACGCTAGGGAGATGATGATTGTAAGGCTCTAAATATACCTAATTTGCCTCGGCGCGCGGCGGCTGTGTCAGGAGCGGCTGCAGAATAATGATAACAATATCGTCGCTAGCCTATCGCCCGTGAAAGTAGCGCCTTATACCTACACGTGTTTCGTTACAACGCTCCACAATAGCTGTCCTGCGTCAGTCCACCGAAACGCACGCTTAGTTGGAAATTCTTGTTAGACAAAATCTCGTTTATATAGTGGCATTGTTGGGAAAATATATAAATGGACCAACTGTACAATTTGAACTAAAATGGCTTATTGTTGAACATATCTGTGACCAAGTTAGCCGGTCCAAAGTATTTTATTAAGTTATTGTATTATTAGTTATTGTATTACAAAATATAATTGCTTTGTATTATATTTATTATATTTTACAGTATTAAATTAATTTTAGAAGAAAACAATTATACCCTTAAAACTACAATTAAATTTAAATAATAAAATGTTGCTTTGTATTCAATTTGTGAACAAAACAATAGTTGTGATTCTAAGTTGAAACTGTGTTTATAAACACGCGTACACATTGTTGGTCCAACGAATTCCTTTTGTTAGTATTTCGTCGTAACATTACAAAACGTACAAAATCTAATAAAGAAAAACAACGAATGAAGTAATCATCAATCCATCGATATTTGTGTTATTGACTGACTGATAGATAATCCAAAATAATCAGGCGCAAGAAGCTGAAATTTAGTTTTTTTTTCTTGGGTACCGTAGAGGTGCACTAAGAAGGGATTCACCGAAATTCTTAAGGGATCGAGTAGAAAATGTTAAATAAAAAAACAAGTGAGCGGCGGGCAGTCCAGTAATTTTATAAAAACAGGAGCAGAATTGCCAAGCCGATCAATTTGCACTAAAAGACAAATCAGTCTATCAAAAGCAGCGGTTGTCAATAAAACGTCCACCTAAAGTGTTTGCTTAGTAACTACTTAACTAGGAGACCTGTGAACAACTAGAAAGCTCCTAAATCGTCATTTCTATACTCGGAGGCCATTAACTTCCATTGGTTATACAAACATACCATGTTTGTCTTGTAGAACAAGATCTTTTTATACCAGATGGTACCGGTCCCACTAAACTATGTCATAAGAAGGTATGTACGTATTGTCAAAATGTCAATTATTAGCACCGTGCCTCGGAGAGCGCGCTAAGCCTTCGGTTCCTGCTGTCAAGAAGATCATTGACAGTTGTAATGAAGAGTCAGTACAGTATCCTTGAGTATACTGACTAGTTAAGCGATAGAATGTCGTACTCCTTTGGCTTGCAGAATTCCGACGGCAGTCGCTCTATGCAGGAGCTAATATTTTCTTATTTTCGAAAACTGTATTCTCAACTTTATTACTTACACAATACAAAAAAATGTTTATGTGATATAATTGGGTTTAATTATACGTATCAGTATAATCGGGAGCATGGACTTTGCAACGGTGGTGATTTATAGACTCTTTTAAAACATATTTGAGGCCTGACGTTAGTTTTAAACTGCACCCTGCAGTGAAGCCACGGATGGCACACCTACCTACTTCATCGAAATTCGCGCCGACACCGTTACGAAGTCGTCCTCCCTTCACTAAAAGCCCAAAAAGTGAAACTAATAGGGTGCATAGGGTTCCCACCAAGAACTTAGGGTCCCAAGCTAGCCTCACCTGCAAGTGGTGCACCTGCCGATCAACGGACGAGGCTCTGGCAAACAAAATATCCCGATAAGCGGCAATAGGCTCGCCACCTATTACGTGGGATCAAAACACAGGCGAAAAGTGGGCGTTTAATATGCCTCTGCCTACCCCTTCGGGGAAACAGGCGTGAGTCTTTGTATGTATGTATGTATAATTTGCGGTTGTGAATCAGTGTCAATCGTATCATCATCATCAACAGCCTGTCATAGTGCACTGCTGAACATAGTCCTCTCCAATGTCACGTCTATTAATGTCACGTATTTTCTTGTCCAGCCGCTGCCGGCCACTTTGTGTATATCTTCAAACTTATAAAATAGTAGTAAGCTTTACAAAAAATTAAGAATAAGCACAAAATTTTAAACTCAGAACAGCAATTCAGGACATCTCGATCTCCACATAACAATCCAACCATCTATCCACTGAAATTTCACTCATCATTAATCCCACACAAATCCATCTGAATCAAAAATAATTTATCACAAGAAACACTTACGCAACTTTTACAAGTAAATCGAGCGAATCGGAAATTACATCACGGCTCAGCGATCCATCAAAAAACTGCCCAAGTTCCGGGAAAGTGTTACAGACGTTTTTTGCACCCGAGGATTTCGCCGACATGAAAATAAATCAGACTATGGTAAACAAAAGGAAAGTATTAGGAGGTCCGAAATCTTTCGAGGTACGTCATATACTTTATAGGGATATATGGATATAAGGGATGCATCATATGGATGAACTAGAACCCTATAAGGCTCTTTTATTGGTCGCGAGCCGTTTGAACAGTAAAAGCTTGCGAGTCAAAGTTCTCTGATCCGAATTGAAGGTCGACTAGATCATGAGCTTATTAGAGATTGATGGCTTATCTAGAATGTAAGTCGCTTATCTATATATTATATAGATAATAGACAGAAGTGTCTGTATGTATTATCTATACAGCTTTTTATCAAATTTGAATGAACATTTCAACTATTGTTCTTCGTCACTCTATGGAAAAGCAGTCAAATCCAGTTAGATTAAAAGCGGACCCCGGGTTGCAACTGGGATAACGCTAGCCGGATGATAATTTGACATATTGGGTTTTCCGGGAGAGTATGAATGCTCGAGATCGATTTATGTGGAGTGTCCAGGCTCCAGCAATGGACGTTCTTCGGCTGAGGTGATAATTCAGTAAATAATATCATACATTTTTTTTATTAACGTCCACACACCCTTTTGAACAAAAGCCAAAGACACTTAGCTACTCAACTTCGCTTAAATCAGCTCGAACAGCGAGAAACTACGCAAACATACGTATATTTTTACAATTTTGCGCATTTTGCTTCCTATTTGTATCATATCACTCATCTTATTTGACATGTTTAACTAAGCTTATTTCGAAACTTCCCCATCTTTCTTATACTAGGTTTTATTTGTTAAAATGCGTGTTTATGCACTAGTGTAAGTATACTCCTTTGGGTATAAAGGCGTGAAGTTATTTTATGTTATGTGTGTATATCTGTATATATACAATCCTTGGGTAACTGTCTGACTGACAGCCAAAACTACAGGGCACAGGCAGCTGAAATTTGGCATGTATGTTCCTCGGAGACCAAAGGGATGCTAAGAAGAAATTTCTCTGAATTCCCAGAGGATTAGGCAGAAACGGTTAAATAAAAATGAAATGTGCGGGCGTAGCTGCGAGCATCCTCTAGTCAACTATAAGTTGTGTGAACGTGATGTGTTGTGTGTGTAATTTGACGGTACAAACCGAAATGAGTTGTTGGGCTAATTTACCACAAAGTTGCGGGAACTTATGCTACTATGCAATTTGGTAGAGGCAGTTCCTTTGTTCTTAATTCGGAAACATCTCACTAAATTTCATGTGAAGCTGGAAGGGTAAAAATTGGCGATGAGGATATATAGTATGAATTTATGTAGTTATTTGACTCCTAAAAGTTTGATGTTAAAATATAGTATAATGTGAGTGTATGCGTAATAAACTCGTCTTAAAGTTATTTTTCTGTCACTTAACCTTTCGAGACCCGCCGGCTTCTGATCCCTCAGGAGAGATGGACATTATCTTCTACCCAATATTTAAATATTTTAAATAATACATATAAATTATTTTTTACCGTAATCAAGGGCCATCAACAACGTTGACAAAAAGTTCATCAATAAGTAAATACTGTAGCCAATAAATTTATTCAGATAACTTTTGTCACGCAGCCCGTGAAGAGGGCACATTATTTGTACGGATATTATCCGACTTTGATGAGAACGAAGGAATATAATGAATTAATTATGCGCAACAGATATAGATATGTGTGTTATATAGTTAGATATGTCTTTATACTGTGGTTAGATAATATACATCAGAGTACTAATAGGTAGTTTCTACAAAATAAGAATAACTGTAGCATAAAATATCGAGTGTGGACAAATTTTGCAAACAAAATGGTCATTTTAAAAGATTTTCACCCTTATCGCTTGCTAAACAGTGAAGCAAAATATCGTGCGCAGCTCTAAATATCTGAAAATCCTCCATAATTTTCTCAAAAGACATTCGAAATCTGAAAGAGGCACTTGGCTAGGTTCAAGTAATAAATAAAAATGTACTTTACGAACATCAGCACTACTGAATTCACGTAAGCGAAGCTGAGAGCAACTGATAGTTAGAATAAACCTCTCATCCAACTTGGCTTTACAGTTAAACTTTTAAAACAAACATCCATAAAATATGACCACAAACTTCTGTTCCGCCTTTCACTGCCATTTAGTTCTCCAAATCCAATATTAGAGTACCTAGATTAAATGCCGTACTAATAAGATCCCTGGCAAACAAGGCGGGCCTGTGTACAGAGGTGTTTCTTAAATGGGTATTTAGAAGACCCTACGACATTTTGTAGCACATTAATGGTACCGTAATACCTTTACTTTGAAGATAAAACAACTTTAGAGGGCTCTTTGTGAGAGGAACTTTACTTCAGTTGCTTTGGACTTTGTTTGGCGGTCAACAAAAATTGTGGAGTCGTTATTTTTGCAGAGCGTGGGTCTGTATGGCTTTTATGGGAAAACTAGCTTTGCCTAGCGTTCCACTCGCGTAAGAGTTTATGTATAGACTAGTTGAGCCCATGGTTACACCCGCTTTAATTCGAGTTACTACTGCTCCGCTTACATGGCTCACAGCGTGATATTGTATCGCGTATAGCTTTCCTCGATAAATGGACTATCCAACAAGAAAATATTTTTTCAAATCGAACCTGTCATGTCTGAGATCGGAGCGTTCAAACGAAAAAACAATCAAACTCTTCAGCATTTTCAAATTGGTATCTATAGACAAGTTCTCAATAGAATTTCACTTGTCAATCTTATATATAAAATTCTCGTGTCACAGCTTTCGTTCCCATACTCCTCCGAAACGGCTTGACCGATTTTGATGAAATTTTTTGTGCTTATCCGGTATCTATGAGAATAGGCCAACATCTATTTTTCAAAAAAAAAAAAAAATTTTGCAAAACAACGTTTGCCGGGTCAGCTAGTAATTATGTATATTAAGCAACAAGGTTTATTTTAAGATTAAATACATGTTATCGATGAACCCTTTGTGCAATGCGAGCTATAAATAGTCTATAAACTTTCTAAATATAAACTATTAAACGTGGTATGTTTTTGTAAAATCTGACTTGAAGTTTATTTTTGCCAAAGCGAGAGACTTGTCGAGCTCAACAGACTACAACACAGAGGACCACCGACTATTCGAAGTCAAAAGCGTATTAAACTTTAAATTATCTTTACCTCGTTGCAAAAAAAAACTTCGTGACGAAAACCTGCATAACTACATGTCAGAGTTCTCGTAATTTTCTCAAGAGACATGTTAGCAAAGTCTAAAGAGCTTGAGGACTTGATAAGCTAAGGCCAACTCTTCCCTTAGTGAGAAAAAGCTTTCCTCCATGTACCCAGTAGTGGCACAGATAAAAACAGGAATCAATTTATTTATTGGGTATTTTATTATTACTAGATTTCATCTGCGTGAATTATACAGTTTCCTCAGCAATGACACTATATATTGGTGAAAACCTTGTACAAATCCGTTCGGTAATCTCTGAGTTTATTGTGTTCATTCATACAGACAGGACGAAAATGACTTAATTTCATAAAATCAAAAGATACATAGTTCCTCAGATAAGCGATCAAATTCCTATTGACAAGTTTTTTGAGGTTCAGTTCATAGTGATCACATCATTAAATGAGTCTATATAAATATACCCATTCAATTATAAAGGCATGAACAATTTAAACCTAGCGATATAATGAATAACAACTTATAGTACGAATGGGACAGGAGGAAGAGGAAGACCTAGGCGGACGTTCTCTGATCAGATTGGAGACATCCTTAAAAAAAGTCAGGTTAGAAGTACCCTTACACGAAGAGCATGCATGAGAATTTTGATGGATAAAGTATGGATATAAACAGTGGATAAAGTAGTATAATAAATAGTAGAGAGATATGAAAGGAGCGTTGCGAATGGCGTTCCGAAATCTCTGCCTACCTCTTCGGGAAACAGGCGTGAGTATGTATGTATATGAAACTAATTATTCAAATCTCATTAGTTTCGCTTTTATATCCCCATTCTTAACAACAACAACATAACTTGACACCTTTTATCCCCGAAGGGTGGGCAGAGGTGTATTACACACCGACACTTCGACATAATCACAAAAATGCGGCATTAGCCCGGTGGCGTACGTAACGGACTGCCGAGACGATGGTCCCGGGTTCGATCCCCAGTTAACCCGGGCACACACCTCTGACTTCTCAAAGTTATGTGTGTATTAAAAATGTTAACTGTCGCTCGCTTAATAATGTGCCCGGTAGATGGCAATAGGCTCGCTCCCTATTGCATTGGGACCGAAACATAACTGGCCATTCTTAACACGCACTACTAATTTGCTCTACAGGCATATCGTTGGTATTGACGTTACATTACACACAGCGACGGCGTGCCTCATGGGGCAATTTCTGCTGGCCTTTAAGCGTGCAGTGGCTATTTAATTAGTTAAACACATTCCTCTTTCAATGAGCCTGCAGGAATTTAATAGAAGGAACTTTGCTTAGCTTGTACACAGGTAAGGTAATATTAAGATCATTAAAGCTACAGCTTTGCTTAAGCTGGTAAAATTGCAAGGAAGAGTTTGTGCGCCCGAATTTCACCCGAATTGAACAAAAGCACTAAGCTAGGAGGCTTAGCTTTCTTGTATAAGTTTTAGTCCAGTTGCTATTATTCTTACAAGGGAATGTACAGCTTCTTCCGTGAAAGATGGCTGTCCTAAGAAATATAGATAGACTACAAACCGAGGTACATTTGCCATCAAAATTAGAAAGAAGTTAAATGCCGTTTTTATTTAATTTTTTTGCTCATCTTTATCAGCCTTTAACAGTTCACTGCTGGACTAGGCCTCTCCTTTGAAAGGAGGAATTGGCCTACTATACCACGCTGGCCAAACGGGTTTCGTATAGGGTTTGTATCAAGTTTTCCTTCTCTTTCAGTGCTGTTTTATGCATAATATGCTCTCTCTGTCGGCTCTTACGACACACATAGGATGATATGGGGTGGTGACAATCCGTATTCTTAATCCGTCACCACACGGACAATTCTTTTGCTCATTCATTTCTTTTTCATGCATGTCCTCTGTCACATAAAATCTTATGAAAGCGAATCAAGTGCAATATGAAACAAATATATTAATTTTGTGTTTCTGTTAGGTCTCGTCTTTTAGTCCATTAAAAGCAAATGAAAAGGAGAATTTTCTCATTTCAATAATATCGTATAGCTGTCTTTATTAGTCTTGTGCTCTTCTAATTTAAAATAATGAGCCTCCTCCTACTTGTATTAAATGAGTCCCGAATATATATTTATACAGCAAAAGAGGCCTTTTAACTATATTTGTTTATATTAAACTGTTTCTTATGAAAAATAATTAAAAGTAGCATCTTAACTGCAAACAGCATAAAGTTTAATTACCACATGCATTTACACCTGTAACAGAAGAAATATGTGAAATAATTCGGTAAACGTATTTTTTTTATATAAACACACGCCAGAATGACGTCTAGTACCAATGTAAGGGACATTGGTTGGAGCATAGCTAAATAAATACCAGGCAATAAATCGCTTTGCTTTTTTCCATTCCATCCACATAAATCGCTGGGTAACAATAATATATAACTACATATGCACATCATATTATAAATTTATATTTTTATAGCATTTCAATATGTTTTTGTACAGCAATTCAAATATTGGCAGTTCAGTCACACAGGCAATGAACACACGAATTTACATAAAGATTTTTACTTTATGTACATTTTTATGTACCTACGCCTACCGTTCCATATAACTTGAACGTTTCATGCGTATAAATTTAGTTGGCCCCATAAATGATTTTATTTTTCCCTTACTAAACAGACGATATGAAAATGCCACATTTCTGCACAAAACCGCAAATGTTTTGTAAGTTATATATTGTATTGAAATTTCGTCAAGCGTAAGTCATAACCGCCTTAGTGAAGTGTATATTTTTTACGAAAAATATATATATAAATATGGGTGTGTACTGCCTGAATGGGTTACCAATTGTCGAAGAACGCGCGATATAGTAAACATGCGTGCGAATTTTCTCTCAAGGAAAAGAAAATTATTTTTCCTCAAGCCATCGAAACTCTTGGCACACCGTTTGTATCAGTGCTTTCCAAACTGACGAGTGCTTTTATCGACTGAGAAAATTTTCCCGTGAGATATCCTTCTTTAGGAAGCATACTTATCGAGATACTAAGAATAATAGATATTGGTTTTATAAATTAATTGTGCACTCGTCATTCAGGATTTAAAATATTAAAGTATAATGATGCGATGTGAAACAGACATACTTTCCAAATCATTAAATTGAGTGGAAAAGAAAATTGCTGTATTTTTTATGTCGGTACCACTTACGAAAAAGAAAGGGCTGGTAACTTACCTGCAACAACAAAAAATAATTAGCAAAGGATCATTAAAAAATATTGAATAGAACCAATTTCATAAAATTTGATCAACTATGGAGCATAATAATTAGACATACGCAGTGTTGTCCTTTGACGATATAATTATAACTAGCCTGACATTGTGTCACACCAATCATGTAAGTAAAGTTTTACGTCAATTTATTAAAATAATCAGATTTCTGATCTATCAAAGAAATATACTAAATACGCTGTCCAGTATAATTATTTTTTCTTAGTTCAAATGATCTGAGGTCGTATTTGAAGTTCGTGCGTGTTAGTACCATTTATGTGTTGAGACATAGTCTTATACTTAAGTTAAGACGTTGGACTACATTTAAGTAAATTCTGGAAACCTCGTTATTACGAGAAGAACCTAATAGGACACCAGACTTAGTTCTATATATTTTTTTGTTATAGACTCACGCCTGTATCCCCGAAGGGGTAGGCAGAGGTACAATATTACACCCACATTTCGCCATGAATTTTTAGGTCCCACGTAATAGGGGGCGAGCCTATTGCCGTACCGGGCACATTACCAGACTCCAGTGGAAAAACCCAATAACACTTTGCCCGACCCGGGAATCGAACCCGAGACCTCCCAACCCCACGCACATATTTATGCCGGAAGACCAACGAGGCAGTCTATATTTACAATATTATAAATCATTCCATAAGCTTGAGTTTGTTTCGAATATTTCTTCTCAGAATAGTGACACGTCACACGTCTCCTCAGAATAGTCAGTTTAAAAAATCACTTTTATCAATCATTTGACTTTAAAAGTAGGTTCCCTTATTAACTTTAATTTCAGATTTATTTCGACGAATATTAGAGACAGATAATTTACAGAATGATTGCTTAATTCTATGCATACATATAATTTAATTCAAATAAAACCGCCTGAGTGTAGGGAGTTTAAATGTGCCACTCCAAAAATTACCACACGAAGTTAATTTACAATTTTGAAATAATATATTAATTATTTAAAGAACTCAGGAACCCAAAGTGATACCGTTATTTTATTTATTTTTCAAGAATATAATGGATAACTGTCAGTCATGCTGGTTTCCCCACGATGTTCTTATATAACGTTCAGCAACCGATAAAATTACCACTTTAACGCAGCGGAAACATGTCCGCTCTGCTCATTTCGAAGTATTTCGGAGAATAAAATACTTAACTCATTTCGAAGTATTTCGGAGAATAAAATACTTAACATTAAATTCAGAAACTACCAAATTATAATCTTCGCACATAGGAAACTACGTGAAATGTTATACTTAAAACTAGAGGACGCCAGCAGCTGCGCCTGCATTATTTTTTAATTTACCCGTTTTGGCCGATTCCGTCGGAATTTCGGGAAATCCCTTCTTAGTGCACCCCTACGGTCCCCTAGGAACATACATGCCAAATTTCAGCGTCCTGCGCCCAATAGTTTCGGCTGTAGCGTGTCTGTCAGTCAGTCAGTAACGCATGGATTTTATATATTAAGATTTTATCTGTTTTCGTGTCAGCACCACCGGAATGTATAATTATACTTGAGTGACTTCTAGCCGAGTATTTTTGGATGTCCCTCTTTAATTAGCACTGAATATATTAAGCTAGGCGCCAGATTTCATCGCCATTTCCACTAAGCAGGGTAACTTGATTAATTTTGTTGCTGCAATTGGCTGTCAGGCTATTTGAGGTTGAAGGGTTTATGGACAAAGAAGTTTATTTTTTATCAAACGTATTGTGTACTGACAATGTCTTTGTATGGAAATCGTAGCTAGTGGAATGCTGCATTATGTTTTAGTTTACAAGCATGTCCAGCAATCATTGCGTATTAAATTGTTAATTATCTCTTGCTAAACGGTGAAGGAAAATATCGTGAGGAAACCTGCATGTGTGAGAGTTCTCCATAATGTTCTCGAAAGACATGTGAAGTCTGCCAACCCGCACTAGGCCAGGGTGGTGGATTATTGCCTTACTCTTCTCATAGTGAGAAGAGGCCCATGCCCAGCAGTGGGACAGTTTATATATAGGGCTGATAATGACATGTCCAGAAATCGAAGAAATCATGCATAAAACGAGTACCAATATCATATAAAATATAGTATGACACACGAAATTTTGCAGATGATTATTTATTCTTTATTGTCGTCAATCATCATCAATATGCATAAAATTCTTCAATTTCTGACTGACTGTCAGACAACACGCAGCTGAAACAATTGAGCGCTAGATGCTGAAATTTGTCATGTAGTGTCAATAATGTTACAAAAGTAAAAAGTAGTAGATATGTTATAGGCGTACCAAAAGCAGGACGCTAAACATAAGCCATTTGGCAAGTCGGACATGTGTGTGTGACGTCGCGAGCTGGCGTCAAAGTGAAACTGACACATCTTGTCAACCGAAAATAAGATAAAATAAGGAGTTATCGATGTGTGCGTTAGTGTACCGTTTCTACGGATTGATTACTACGTAGGTAACGTATCTACTCTTTTCTTGTAATATAATTGTGTAATGTATGTTCCTTGGGGAGTGTTGGACTAAGAGGAGATATTTGGATATACATACATAGACTCACGCCTTTTCGCGGAGGGGTAGGCAGAGACAACGGAACGCCTTTTGCAACGATCCTGACATATCTCTCTTGCTTTATTCACTCCCATCAAATTTCTCATGCATCCTCTTCAGTTAAGGGTACTTCTAACCTGGGACTGGACATTTTTAGGACAGGTTAGAAGTACCCTCTAAAGGGATATTTGGAATTTGCCCTTTAGAGGTAAAATGTTAAACGCGGACTAAATCTAGTGAAACATAAAACACCACGTGTTAAAGAATATTACTTATTCCATATATTTTGTCATGGACGAAATTTGGAGACGTGACAAAATTGCGATGTCGTATCTATAGACGATATCGTGCTACGTTGTTGCGATGTCGTGTCACTGAAAACATTGCTTCATCGTATCTCAGTGTGATAAAGTCCCGCGGTACGACTACCTGTCGTAAAATACTACGACGCTCCATCGGAACCTTAGAAAATAGATCGCGGCGTACCATGCCATTAATCCCACACTACTACATATAAAAAGTATACTTAAAAGTATGTGCGTGTGGTGACGGATTAAGAATGCGGATTGTCACCACCCCATATCATCCCATGGGTGTCGTAAGAGCCGACAGAGGGAGCATATTATGGAGAGAATAGCACTGTGAGAGAGGGAAAACTTGATACAAATCCTATACCAACCCGTTTGGCCAACGTGGTATGGTAGGCCAATTCCTCCTTTCAAAGGAGAGGCCTAGTCCAGCAGTGGACTGTTAAAGGCTGATGATGATGATGATAAAAAGTAAAATCTTGGGTTTACACAAAATATGTTACACATTGAAATTAAACCACTGTTTACGGATTTTATCGCGATGTAATGGTTTAACTGAGATTCAATTTAAACCAAATTATTCAGAAACTGTATTATTGATAAAGTTAGGACAAATAATAATAATGATAATATTCTACCGCATTCACACAACACCATCTGGTCCCAAACTAAGCAGAGCTTATACTAAAGTATTAGACAATGGATAAACATACATATATACTTTTATTTGTAAATACATTCATATTATACATAGAAACACCCAGACCAAGACGAACATCCATGTTCACGCACACCAATGTTTGACTTGAGCGGGAATCGAACCCGCGACCTTAAGCGTCGCTTACACTCCCGCTGCGCCAACCAGTCGTCAAATATCACCTGTCTTCCTTGATCACGATTTCTGTAATTCAAATCGAAACGTCGAATTGTAAAAAATAATGTACTTTCTAGTTAATTCGTTTTAAATTGAATCTCAGTAAAACCATAATATCGCGATAAAATCCATAAACTTTGGTAAATTCAAACCATATAGAAACTTATGTCACAGAAATAACGTCTCACCATTAAAACTATAAATTAATGCTCGCTGTTCTTACAAACTTACTCTTAGCGCACCTACAAAACTTACCACTCAACTTCCCCTAAAAATATTCTCATAATTAATCCCAAAGCGCCAAACTGATTTATACTGACAAGACATCAAAATGGCGTCAGAAAATATGTTGTTAACAATAAACGTCGGCTATGGAGCCACAATAAATAAATCACGCGATAAGCTCTACTTTGTAGGGTCAGTAACATAAGTCTATATATTAACGAAATTGGGAATGGTCTTATAGTCCCAGATAATTGAAAATGTCAATATCTTGAAGAATTTCAATAAATAAATTATAATTATAAACAGAACTGGCAAGAGAGTAGAGGGGCCTAGTTTGCTCTGCAGTGGGATAGGCTGGGATAATATATTTATAGTTTAAGTTTTAATTCATAATCATCATCCTCTCGTATCATCCTTGGAAGAAAACGATGTTCTTTTGCGAGTATCTGTGGTTCATCAAATCGCAGGTAGTGGTTGGGTCCTTGTTCCACATGTTCACACACAGCAGACTTTGTTGAGCGTTTATGTTTTATGTCAGCACAGATACTCGCAAAAGAACATCGTTTTCTTCCAAGGATGATACGAGAGGCTATTGAAATTAAAAAACACCCTAATTTCAATAGGGAAGATGGTTGGAATGTTCCTCCAGCTTGGAACCCTGTCATAAAGCTAATGAAACCCAAGAAGGACAAAGTCACCAGAAGACCTAAGGACACTGTGAGCTCATTCTGCGTAAATAGTAACACCAGTAGTTGAAAAATGTTCGGGTACTTTGAGATAACTTATACATTCAAGAAAAAGACAAATATCACCTCAGTCTGCCGTGAACATGAATTCTGTAAAGAATTCGAAACGTCGGCTAGTAATAAATTAAAAATATAGTTTCTAGATCTTTAGTTTCAAATGTAATAACTTAGTGAAACCAATACAACGCGATAAAATCCGTAAACTGTATTTTAATTTCAATGTTAGATCAAACCATCAAGTTTTGTGTAAAAATGATTTTCATTAGAAACTTATTGTTTCTAAACATACTATTGGCGATGCAAAGATTATCCGCGCGCCTCTAGCGGCGAGCTTTAGAAGTTGTTTTTGTACGACACTTTTGACAGCTTTAAATACAACTTGGCTTCGAGGTTTTGGTGGTGGTAATTGTATTGAGAGCTGTCAAAAGCGTCAAAAGCGGGTAGTAGTGATCTGTGAAAGAGTCGTACATAGACAACTTCTAAATTTCGCCGCTAGAGTCGCTAGTTAGTATCTTAGCATCGCCAATCACTAAAATTCATTGGGACAAATGTGACATTTGTGCCAATGAATTTTAGTAAACATTAAAATAAAAAAACTACAAAAGTGAATCCAGAGATCCAAGGCACAGTCTTAGACCGCAAACGGGACTGCGCTTTGATGATGATGAGTAGCGGTAACAAGTAATTAACAAGTACCCCGAAGGTCAATTCTCGTTTTTATATGACGTTGAAATTATATTTTGAACGAAATGAGATTATATTTTGAATTGGCTCAGAATCGGTATTCTGCTAATTTAATGTCATTATCGTCTAATTTGACTTCTATAGTTGGCCGTTGAGACGTTGTTCAATTTACGATAGCATAACATTCCAATAACGTTCAAATATCCGTTAAATTAGGGGAATATAATTTTTGACATGAGTATGACACGGACATTAGATCGTAAGAGCATTTTGAACAAATATAATTAGGAGAATTGGGCCTCAGAAGATAGCAAAATAACACGCTGTGATTACAGCTTTTATAACAAAGGACAAAAGATTAACGACAAATGTTCACCAATTTGACTAGTTTACGCGATTAAGACTCGCTAAATTATTTTGTATGATAATTATGTTTTTTTTTAATGATTACTAAAATTCATTGGGACAAATGTGACATTTGTGCCAATGAATTTTAGTAAACATCCTTACCGAAACATGCATTTTTTGTAAGAATCAAACCAAAGAAGCCAAGCCACATAAAACTGTGATTTGGAGATAATTTGGATTCATCTAGCTAATTAAATAATTATGACTAGTTGGGCTTAATTTTGTAGTTCACCTTCATTTCTCTAGTACATTGGCTCTAAAACTAGGTGTTAGAACTGCCTTCCAAGGTTCTGGAGATGATGTTGTAGAGTTAAAATACTACACGTCTTGTCGGTATAAGACTGCCTCCGTGGTCCAGTGGGCAGCGTATGCGACTGCTGATCGGATGTCCCGGGTTCGATTCCCGGGTCGGGCAAAAGTGTTACTGGGTTTTTCCGAATACTCAGTAGCAGCCCGGGGTCTGGTGATGTGCCCGGTAACGGCAATGGGCTCGCCCCCAATTACGTGGGACCTAAAAATTCATAGCGAAATGTGTGAGTGTAAAATTTACACCTCTGCCTACCTCTTCGGGGATACAGGCGTGAGACTATAAATAAAAAGAAATCTACAATATTTTTTACTATTCTAAACTATTGATATAACGAATAAACGATTAATGTACAGTAATCTATCATCATCATCTTACCATAGTTCACTGTTGGATATTGGCGTCTCCATCGGCATGCCACCGAGTCCGATTTTTTGCTTTTCGTGTCCAGTCGCTGCCAGCTACTTTGCGTATATCGTCACTCCACCTAGCTGGAAGGCAGGCCTGAACACTACGTATGCCAAGTTGCGGTCTCCACTCTAAAACACGACAGCAATCTATAAATTTCAAAAAGTAATTTCCGCTAAATGTGTCATTGAAAACCCTTTTACTTAACATTTAATACAACAATTTTAAAATTATCTGTACCAACAAACGAAGCAAACATGTAATGCCTTGTAAGTCAACATTTTTCAGACGTACACAGTTTGCATAACATTTATTGGAATCGTAATTTTCTCTTACAAATGAACACCTGTTTGATTTATCACGAAGCATTGTTAGGTAAATACTATCTGAACCGTACCGTATACTTGGCGTCTACAAAGTAACCGAAGCGGGGGAAAGGAGAAATTCTGATAGTAATAAATATTGAGTATTTAGTTTGCTCTATAAAATGTGAACTTGCTTTGTATTGTTTAAGCTCTAGTATTTTTGTATGGTTAGCGGCGTTTTTGGTTTATCTATTATAACAACATATGGATTGGTACACTTTTGTGAAGCATTCGTGGATAAAAGAGTGACTAAAATGGACAAAGCAATGATAAATAGTTCTATAATAAAAAATGGGTACTGTTATTGTTACATACATACATACATATCGTCACGCCGTTTATCCCCGAAGGGGTAGGCAGAGGTGTATTTCTACACCCATCTTTCGCTAGATATACTTTAGTCCCACGTAATAAGAGGCGAGCCTATTAGTACCGGGCACATTTGCAGACTCCGTGCTGCTACTGAGAATTTCGTGACAGAAAAACCCAATAACACTGCACGGCCCAGGAATCGAACCCGGGACCTCCCGATCCCACGCGCACATTTATGCCGCGAGACCAACGAGGCAGTCGTATAGGGTTTGATGTCGAGTTTTCCGTCTCTACGCAAAGATGGTATTTGCATCGTGTGGGATAACACGTCTTAGTCGCCTCTTACGACACCCACGGGAAGATAGGGTAAGATAGGTGGTGACACTTGTATTCTATGCCGTCAACCACACGGCTAAAGTACTAAAATACTAGTATTGTTATTTCACATATTTTACATATCAGCAATACACACGCCTAATATTTTACATAGGCTATCTATTATTTATTATTTTGCAATGTGGCAAGAAGATTTTTGCCACATTGCATATCCGATTACCGCTTTAATTTCAAAAACGGTACAAAGAAACTACCGACACAAAACAGCCATGTGTCATTCATTTAGAATATTAGTAGGTATGGTAAACCGTAGCCAATAAACTAATATATTCCTGTCTAACTCTAGGAAATGGTCGCATAAATCATTTTAACAAATAATTCAAGCAATCAATAGTCTCTGGTGAAGAACATAATTGTCAAACGTTATATAAACGACCTTATGACCTAGGACACTATATGTCTTATGGCGCTGATACACTTGAGCATTTAATTGTAACAGAACATAGAGCATTCGCCGCGTTCAAATTTATCGAACTGAACAACGAACAGAGCCAAGCATAGAGCCCAAAATTTCTACGAATATTTTCATAATCTTTCTAGCGAACGGTCACAAAAATATTTTTTCATAAAGCTGTCAGATTATGTCACTTTAGCTAGAGTGTTCACCAGGTCGTTCCAAAGAATGTTCATTTAAATACACGTTTGTTTTTCTGTTTTGTAACATTTGCAAAATGCTCAGTACAGATGAATGCTCAGGTGTATCAGCACCATTGGATTCGCCGCACTCGGCGGTATTTTTGTTGTCGACAGTATTGAAGGCTATTATTTGCAGTTCAACAATGAATGCAATTGCTAACACAGATATTGATACCAACCGTTTTGAATTCCGCACTTGGTGCGTAGTGTTTTTAGCAGCTGTCTAGCCGCCCGACACTGCGGCGAGTGTCGTAGGTTCGATACCAACACGAGAAAATACTTAATGTGATTCAGAAATTGTTGTTTTGAACCTGAGTTTTCATTATGTACCTTGAAGGTGTGTTTGCAAAGTTCCTCGATACAGGATTCATTCGTAGTGCGAGAGTTGCCGAAAATAACAAAAGAAAAATTGCAGGTCATAGACAATATTAATAATATAGTAAAGATTTATTTTCTTGAAAGTAACACAAGTCGATCACTACATTATTTAAGCAATCAACATCTGGCTCTAAGCCACTTAATTGTGGAGCCTTATACAAATGACTGCAATCCGTTACATCTCGGGCTGGTTGTTCCTGGCGGCACATTTGTCAGCGACTGTGTATAGTAGCCACCATTAGATGCAGTTCAGCGTTGGAATAAACTGAATCAATGCATCCTTAAAGTTTTCGTTTTAAAAATATTGTACTTCTTGGTATGACTTTGTTTTCAGTCGATTTAAAAACTATAAAGTAGCCACCATTAGTTGCAGTTCAAAGAAAAGTTCAGATATGTCGTTTAAAAAATTGTTCTCAAAATGAAATGTTTCGCTTTTAGCAAATTAAAATAAATATTCTATATCTTAGAAACTGTAATTTTCATCAACATTGGTGAAGTGCTTATAAAATCAGCTTTGCTATGTTACTTGAAGTGGCTTCATAAGTCATCATTATTATCTTTGCGCTAAACAATATGATCGTTAAATAGTTAAGTAAATGGATAGAGCCACTTCATATATATTTTATTACATCAACGTCACTTTAATATTATAGCGTAAGCTATTTAGCTTACATATTTATGTTACCAGATTACTGTTACCAAGACCGCTAAGATTTACGAGTAGGGTAGCGATAACCGACATCGCAACCGCCTAAAGTTCGAGATTTACACCAATATTTTATAAAAACACAACATAAAAGTGTATAGATATTTTAGTTCTAGAAATATTAATAAAGCAATTTATCAAGTTGGATATTAATAATAATTATGGTTTGCTGTGAAATTGATTCTAGGGATCGGTACGAAAGAGCTATAAATATTATGTCAAGTCATATTAAGGTTGTAAGCTATGGATAGTGTGTAATTCGTTTCTTATTTAGATAAAATAATGGCGCAGTTTTTATTTAGGTAGGTAACTATGTTTTCATAGCAAAAGACGACACCAGCATGTGTTTGCTTCATGCATCGTGAAGAAATCACAATCAACTTAACATCGGACACTCGCAACCGGGTGTTCGACTTGTCTATCGGAGCAATGTGCCCAAAGTATATACTAGATATATATAAGGTGTATTATATGGCTTATTTTTTGTGTTACATATCTGTTTATTCCATTTTACCATTATCCAGAAATATTCTGGATCTTATTTGAGTTCGTTACTTAAAATTATGTTTATAAATCAAGAAGACATGTTGAAAGTGTATAATGCAAAATAATGCTTCACTATCCAAAAATCTATCAAAAAATATATGAAACCAAGTGAACAAACAGCTTCACAGATATGCCAACCGACAGGTAGCACTTTCTGGCAGATGGACAAATCAAATCACGCTACCCGACACTCGTTCTGCTCCATCGCTGAGTAATTATAATTGCTCAACGTCCCAACAACTACAAACGATCAAAGGGTCTGTAATTAGTGTAGGTATTTCAAGACCCGTGATGAGATTAGCTACAGCTATACGAACGGATGCTGAAGGTTTTAAGGTCGAATTTCGCTTGCTCTGTGAAGGGTTTGAATTTGGATATGCTCTGTACATGTTTGTGGATTTGTTTGTGATGAGCATTTGCCTCGGTGAACGGTTGTCAACAGGCTGTCCGTGGGCCAGGAGTATGAAAGAACAGTATAAAAAATATGAATTCATCACAACAAAATCAAATCATATTTTTTAAGGCTAGTAAAAAATGCTGTGCTCCGCTATCTTCCTCTATAGAAGAGAGGAGGGCATTAAGCACTGTACATAATTAGATAATCATAATTAAATAAAGATCCTCTATCGCTCGTATTTTCTCGATAAACGCACTCTACAATATTGTAGATTATATTGGTATCATGTCACTTCGTACAACGTTATAACTGGGAATTTAAACATCTAACCTATCTTACTTAAGTAAACTAAACTGTACAATGAAACAAACACTTCAAACATTATGTAAAACATATTTTTTGCTTTAACCGAAGAGCATGCTCGATATATTTGATGAAAGTGAAGTAAGCAAAGATAATCATGTCAGGATCGTTGCAAATGGTGATCCGTAATCTCATGCCTGTTTCCCGAAGGGGTAGCCTTTCGAGAAACAGGCATGAGTCATGTATGCATGTAATTACTGCTTAAAGCCTTTGTTAATTTTATATTAAAAGCACCCAACATCATGTGATGTTGGGTGCTTTTAAAGAGCGTTTCACCGCAGCAGTATTACATAATACTGCTGCGGTGAAACGCTCTAAAACGCTTACAAAAGAAATAAATACTAACTAGAGTACAATTTAAATCCTACGCCTGGAAAACTTCCGACCCGTATTATTCCAACAGTGATCAAGTTTAGTAATACTAAGAGCTTTAAACAATGGGCCGTAGGCTTCAGAAAGTTCGTGAGACAATTAATACAACGGAATAGTTTTTGTTCCAGAAAAGTATAGAGTAGCATATATTTTTTTTTTAATTTGTTGTTGCAAAAACAATGTTGCTTTTATATGGCAGATTTGTTTGCTAGAAGAGACTTATCTCTTCCAGCTTCATTATTTTATTTCATTTATTTATTAGGGATAATAAACAACTACAAGATATAATATAACCTTATGCTAACAAAAACTTAGTAGTAATGTTGCAGTCCACTACATTATCCTCAGATACTACATATTTAAAAGGCTAGTGGTTGCCACTAGACGAGCATTACCACAGATAACAAATATTTTTACACTAACATTAGTTTAAAATTTAGTTGAAATAAGTATCTAAGGTACAAGTAAGTACTTCTTCTTTAGAGTTCAGAGTTTCAAAGTCAAGATACATACACCACTATTTTTTAATTAGTACAAAAAAAATAACGGGGCACTAAGTATCTTTAACTGATCATATTTATGTAGTTAAAAAATAAAAAACACTAAGTCCCAAAACTGTCTCAAAACTGTCCACAAAAATACGTAATAATTGGTTAATGCATAACTAAGACTATGACCGACTCTGGTACTATTCCAGTTGTAAACTATTCCATTGATAAATTCCCCCCTGTCCCACTGCGCGCGCGCCGCGCTCGGATGCCACAAACAGTGCTAAATTGCTAGCGGACGAGAGCGTACCTATCGATTTTTTCGCTGCAATTTGTTTGTCTACGTTTTCCCGACGCGATGGCTTATCAGTTCATAATATCACGGGAGTATGTGGCTATGCTTCGTGCGTACTTTTTGAGTGGAGGAATCGCGAGTGCAGCTGTGTACCCATGGACATCATTTTGTGAGTGTACAAAAGTAATACGGCTGGTGTCGAACAATTAAAACATCGCATATTGGACGCTTTTGACGAAGTAAAAAGACTGTGGTCTGTGTATTGACAATGGTGGTGGACATTTTGAAGGACAATGGAAATACTTGTAAGTTTAGTAAATAATACCTACTTAAGTAAATAGTAATTTGAGGCGGGCGGCTCAAAATCGGTCTGTGTGGAAAACCTTGAGGGAAGCCTATGTCCAGCAGTGGTCGTCTCTAGGCTGACATGATGATGATAAAATAATTTGTAAATAACAGATGATTCTAACTTCATAATTACGCCAAAATTACTGTTTTCTTTTATTACAGAATACCTTCTTTTATTTTGATATGTGTTTGCTTTCTAATTACATACCTTCGTATTTAATTGACTGCATTTTGACTGCACGGTTGGCGTAGTGGTTTAAGCGGCCGCCTCGCCGCCGAGTGTTGTGGGTTCGATCCCCAAACGAGGCAACACTTTGTGTAATTCACAAATTGTTGTTTCGAGTCTGGGTGTTCATTGTGTCCGTTAGTTGTATGTTGTGTAAGTCCCCCGCGACACAGGATTTAGTCCTAATGCGGGAGTTGTCTTTTTAAAATAAAAAATAAAAAAATAATATATAATTATAATTTACCATGTTACATATAATAATATGTAAAACGGTAAATTTTGCCGGTCCTAAGCCCGGATAAACTATGCATGAGAGGGTAGAATTAAGAAAATTAAAAAGTATCTACCTACACTGATTATTTTCCTTAATTTTATTGTCTAAGGCTACCTACATTATAAGTGCGACGGAAAGAATGCGTAAGAGTAGGACGGAAAGTAAATACTATCAATAAAGTAGTGAATGGATTGTAAAATATGTCTATGATTTTGGTGAGATTTTGTATAAAAAACAAATGATTATAACTGTTTTGGCTATTTCTAGATATTACTGGCTGACCCGGCAAACGTTGTTTTGCAAAGTTTTTTTTTTTTTAAATAGATGTTGGCCGATTCTCATAAATACCGGATAAGCACAAAAAATTTCATCAAAATCGGTCAAGCCGTTTCGGAGGAGTATGGCAACGAAAACTGTGACACGAGAATTTTATATATAGATATTATGAAATTCTTATGTCACATACATGATAATAATGCCTTCGCTAATATGTCCTTAAAGTTTTTGTACTAATTCAAAAATAGTGGTGTATAAGATAAAAGACTGGGTATGCATATAGTTCATGTCATCTTTTCAATACATACTTAGTAAGTTAGTATTCATCTGTAAACATTTTAGACCCCGTAGGCGGTTTTACTCGAAAACTGGACCTGAGTTACGCCTGCAAAGCGGCAAAATAAAATGTTGTAAAATATAGTTTTTATCATTAATATTTATATAAAGGAAGATAATGAATATAATACATAACATTAATTTCTGGATCGTTTCCAGACTGGTCTGTTATCTACATAAATTTAAGAATAATTCAATTTCCATTCATAGACCCATTTGCAAAATATGTATCGAACATACCTGACCTCAGCTGCTGCCAAAAGTACAAAAAATATCTATAATACAAAAAAGAGGGAACAGGAAAATACTTTTCGAAATACCGCCCATCCGTTTATAAGTCATTACCGGAGGTCAAACTGACGGTCCTTCGTTGAGGTCCGAATAACAAAACAGAAAATGATGAAAGAGACTTATGAGTAAGTCGATTTGGCATACCTTAAAAGTGAGCACGTTGCAATGTCAAAGATTCGGGGAAAATGGAAAAGGTATTTTATTTTTTGTTTGAGTTTTGTTTCAAAATGTTGTTTATTTATTACAGGACTAATCAGAAATTTTGTGAATCTTCTAAGAGTTGATGGATGTGTGTGTGTGAGATTTTAATTCTTAGTACAGCCGTAGACATCCAAGATCCCGGAGACATCCAAGCAATATACATGCCAAATTTCGGCTTCTTGCACCCAATATAATCGAAAGCGGTTGTGCGTTGTCTGTCAAAGTAAGAATTTCATATATTTTCCTGGAAATTTATTGACCCAAGACATCCATGCCTTTTGCTCTCATGAGTCATAAATTATGAATCATTATGAACTTTTTTCACTTTAACCCTTAACTTGGCAGAGAAAAATATTATTGAGTATCAAAATAATTTTTATACAACATAATATTTATAACCCACAGATGCCTAGAAAAATAGAAAAAAAAATCTTATGCAGGTAGTTTAAAAAAAACCACATGTATCTTGTGGGATACATTGCCAAGAGGCCTTAAAAATATATAATGATTTCAATGTATCTCTAAAGATACACTGCCAAGTTTGATATAACTTTGCTGTAGAATCATATATTATAACAAAAAGGAATAAATTATGTATTTTCATATAAAAACAGTATATTTTATTAAAATATAAGTTGAATAACATGAATAGGTAGAACTTCTTTCGTAACAAAAATAACAAAATCTTCTTAGGTATGAATTTCTACCTGACAGTAAGCATAGTTTGAACCGCATTTCATACACGTGGCTGTGGTCTGATCTACGCAAAGCTTGCATCGACTCTTGGAGCCAAATGAAGTGAAATAATTATATCTATCAAATCTAACATCTGTAGTCGGCCTGGCAGTACAAGGTATCGTTTTCTTTGGTACTGGTGGCATAGAATTTGATTTATTTATTGGTTGCAACCTCCCAGAATATAGCGGCCCTTGTTCCGTAACCATATAATTATGGTAACGGAATCTTTTCAGGTTCAGTTACTTGCAATTATTCGAGTGTCAAGTCCCGGATTTAAAATTTAGCTCAACACCGGGTTTGTACTTCATATGTACTATTTGTTCCCGAAACGAGACATTTATACCTCTGAATGTGATTAAAATACTTCAAGATGTCCCTGGACCCGCGACTTTGACTGTCAAAGTGGCAGGACGATCTGAAACCGCTTCACAAGGCCAGGCAATTCACACCCCAAGGATTAGTACTACATAAGGACGTGTTTATACTCAATGTTCAATACAATTGGAAGTGCCATAGTAAAGTTGGGTGATTAAAACATTGGTCCCGCCAAATTGATGATTTATTTTATCGCTTAATTTATATGAAACTCGTAAGCAATCGGGCAAATTCAAATGTTGAATCGTAGTACGTCTTAAGTACATGAACATGTGCAATTTTCACATTCTTAAACTAAGTACTTGCATCAAAAAATTGTGGTGATATTTTCTACATGGCTGACATTAAGTGGCGAGCAAGTGAGAATTGGAAGCTTATTATTTTTTAATAATGGTTACTCTTTTTTTTTTAAATTAATAACATTTTATCACTTAAAATGCAAGGATATGGAATATAAGTAAGGAGTATGTTAGGTCTCTTGCTGTGATAAAAATTGAAGTAGGTGATGTGCGACGGTGACATAGATGAAAGTAGAGAATCTTGAGCAGAACTTTCTTCACCATTTGATGATTGATTGGGTTCTGGCACCAAAGCAAGAATTTGTTTAGCTCTCGAAAGCACATGGAGCTTTTTTACCCATAAATAACAGAAAAACGGTAAACTTTTGGAAGTGTAATAGGCTTGGCAGTGTGCACCATAGGATACATCCCTAGTAAATATAAAACTGTTGGGTACTTGGCGGTGTGCACGGAGAGATACATGCAGTTAAAAATCCAATAAAGCCCTCCGCCAGACAATGTTGTGTACTCCAAATTGATTATTTTAGTAGAAAAACAATAATAATTTATAATTTTAGAAATAAATGCATAAATTACATACAAAAAACATTATTTTATACATATCACTCACCTGTATGCGCGGGAGCATGGCGTCGATCGATAATGAAATAATTCTGACAGCTCACCAGTGCCTACAATTTGAAAAAAAAACTCGTGTTCGAAAACAAAGAATTAAAGTAAACGTTTACATAAATTTATTCTCTTTTAACAAAGAAATGTTCGGTTTAGAATTCTTCAAACTTTGATGTATCTCTAAAGATACATTGCCAAGAAAAGGGTTAAGACGAATAATTTTTCACGTCAATTGAAAGAATACCATCATTTATAATAATTCAGACGTGTTTCAATAAAAATATTTACTTTGTCTATCCATTAATCCGTATCGCGTGTCAAGATAATGACTTTCGTCCTCAACCAGCGAACTCGCACGACAGTTATATCAATAAATGAGAGCTCACATATCAAAAGACATTTTATATTAATATGATTTATGAAGTAAAAGTCTGCGAAGTTTGAACTATCCTAGGGATCTAGAAACTTTAGTCGTCTACATTCTTTTCAAAAATTACATACATACATAGTCTTACGCCTATATCCCCGAAAAGGTAGGCAGAGGTTTATTGCTACAGCCACTTTTCTCCAGATTTATTTTAGTCCGACGTCCTAATACGGAGCGAGCCTATTGCCGTACCGGGCACATTTCCAGACTTCGGGCTGCTACTGAGAATTTCCTAACGGAAAAACCCAATAACACTTTGCCCGACCCGAGGATCGAACCCGAGACCTCCCAATCCCACGCGCACATTTATGCCGCGAGACCAACGAGGCAGTCTTCAAAAATTAATTAATTTATATTATCATCATAATCCCTAAACACTTATTATAAATAAGATAGTAATTTCACCAAAGCTTATTTATTTTTGTATCCTTTTTCTCAATTTTATTTTTGTCTAACGTGTAAATCTTTTAATTACCATAATATTTTGTTTTTGTATAATATGAAATGTTATTCAAAAATGTAAAATGTGCTATTGAATTAATCGTAATGTCGACCGAGCTACATTTATAATAAACTAGGAATTTTGAACCGCAACAGGCACCCATAGGACAGGCTTTGCCTAGTGTGGGGCCGATGGATATAAACAAATTGTATTGCTCTTTTGGTAATAAATTATTTTAATTTTTATTTATTTTATTATCATATTGGTACGCCATCTATCGGTGAATACTAGAAGAGATTGAATGTATCTGTGGTTTAAAGGTAATTCATCTACTCTGTACTAGATGGCGTTGCTGTATCGAGTATGGACTGTTCGCGATTATTTCGACAGTCTTGTGGAAGAGTCTAGAATGCTCTAGTGATGTTATCCGGCCAGTATAAATAGAGTACGAGCGAATGGACCGCTCACAGTGACAATTGAATATCAGAGCGATAAACAAGAAGCGAAGGCAAGTAATTCGGAAGTATTTAGTGGTGTTTTTACTAGTGTTGAGAATTAAGTGTGAAATAAGTGTGTTTTAACTAGTAGTAAATAAAGTGCAGTTTTTCTGGCATAGTGTATATAATTTATCACCGAACCCCAGCTCGTAACAATATTATAACCCTATAGACGTCCACAGCTGGACAAAGACGTAACTAAATGATCTCCACATAGACCGATGTTCAGTTGCCCTCATCCAACGGTTCCCGCAATCACAACATGATCATCGGTCATCATCGGTCAACCTCACAGGATGGTTACCCCTACTGGATCGTCCTGCGTCAACTATTCGGGCTTTTTTGAATTCTTTATTGTTTAAGGAGTTTTTGTAACTATACAGGCTGTTTCGTAGGTTACCGGACAGCCTTTAGGATCGTATCTATTCAGTTTTTGACTCTCAACTTAATAAATGCATGTAACTATAATTTAATAGCCATACAACAGTTCAATTGCAAAGCACGAGACGCCCACTGCTTGCGCTTTTATTACTAGGGTTACGCGTTATGTTACTTTTCATGAAACGTTCAGTACGTTTATTATTTCATCTTCATCATCATCATTATCAGCCTGCCGTAGTCCACTGCTATATAGCTATATATATATATAGATAAAGGCCTCTTTAATAGCACGCCACTGAGCCCAATTTTTGGCTCTTCGTGTCCAGCCGCTGCCAGCCACTTTGCGTATATCGTCACTCTACCTAGCCGGTGGGCGTCCTACACTACGTTTCATCAACAATTCATTTCATCTTATTTATGAGTATTTTTATTTATGCATTATTATATTTTTTATCTTTAGTTCAAAATGCGTCAGTTGACAAAAATAAAACATCCCGCACTAACTTTTTAAATTAAAAGATAGACGACAGATAGAGCGAACAAAGAAATGTATTATTTTAATATTGACGTTAACATTTTGTTTGTGTAATATTACTTTTGTTATAAATACCTTATAAACTAAAACTTACAATCAATAAAAAAATACAATCCTTAACAACAATTAAATTCTTGTTCACTGAATAAATTTTAAGTATTTAGGAATGGAACAAGCTTGAACTAAAACGGTTAGGAATTGGTTTTACATGCACTTATTAAATCTGGAACAGATAATTGAATTCCACGCGAGCGAATCCTGCATTTCATTCAGCTAGTACGCTAAAAGAAAGGTTAAAATGTAATAAAAATCCTGCCTAGAAAGCTTCTACTCTTCAGAAAAACGTAACTGTGGCCTCCTCCTCCCTCACATAGTGCATACGCGTTCCTCTAGCGTGCGCTCGGTTTGTGTCCGGCGTCGGTTCAGCGTGCGCCCGGCGGCGTTCACTTTGTAGTACACAGGGCCTTCACTCGTCGAGGAACGCGCACGCCCAATGTGAGGTTATATTCTGTAGCTACTTACAGCAACATATAAATACAAAATCAGCAGCAATTCATGTCCATATAATACATTAATATGTACAATATTGTGTGTACACGTGTATTTTGAAAGGTAGTGGAATACATTTTAGGGTAAGAATGCAGTAGGTCAAACTACACTGTAACGAAACGATGTGACCGAACGTTCTACTGAATTCATTTTGCATTGGTCGTTAGTCTCTTGTTGTAATTTATTAACTAAAATCAGTCTTTTGGTGAATTTTACTACGACACAGTGCGAGGAGGATGAAACTTTTTTTAATAAGCTTTTTATCAAATCTTGCACGAAATTACGAAATTAACTTCTAAGAATAAATTTAAAATTTGACGTTGTTTACGATGATTCTCAGTCAACACGTCGAGTTTCTTACTTAAAACAATGCTGGAGAATAGTTATCCTATAAATATTTATGGTATAATTTGCTTTTAGATATTTACGTGACTGATTCATGGTAGGCCTTTTATTGCGAGGACCGTGTAGATAAGTACCCGCAGTATCAGTTATTCTGCTGCCAAGTAATAATGAACCAATGTGCAGTACTATTTTCCGGTCTGAATGGTGCCTCTAGCTAGTGAAATTGGTGAGCATTGGAAGACTCAACACGTTACGTTTCAAGATTGGCAGCGGCTTGGTTGTATCTATGCCATGGCAAAAGTCTATGGGCGGCGGTCTCCGCTTACAATCAGGTGGGCTGTCAGCTCGTCTGCTACCTTACCGCTATAAAAAAGGCTGATACCAGTAATGTAAATCTTGCAACTGCGTAAATATTTAAAATAATATTCACAAACTCTGGTCTCGGAATGATTCAGTGTCATCTGATAAAATGAATGCCAAAATATTAAAAAAAATAAAAGATATTTCACATTTTCTTGCACATCATTACGCGATTGTGACTCATGACATAAAGTGGTTATTAGTATAATATGTAAAAATATATTAAATATTTGTTTTAATTTAATCGAAGGACACAATTAGATACCAATTGAACCATGTTTAGTCTAATTTAACTTGCAATATCTGACAATATTCAGTCGCGCCGTGCCCTGTGTAATGCCGCCCAGTGCAGGCTCGCCCTTACAGAGATAAATAGTTGCAAAGAGCTTCACATTAAATACAGCATGACAGAATACATTAACTCGATTGTTAATTGTTCATATTTTTGCGTCAGTAAATATTTTCTTCGCCATACAACCGCGAATACGAGTGTCATATTCTGATAATGATGATTGTTTATAATTGTAAGGTTATGGTTGCATAAATAAGTCAGAGGGCGGCTTTTTTGGTAATGTGGTATGTTACTGCTTTTTTATTATGTGATGGAAATAAGGAGCAGTGAGAGCCTCCATTCATATGCGTACTGATCGGTTGGATCTGATGCTGGTGATATGTTTACGGATGAATATACAGTATGGTAGATCGCTGTTTGGCTCAGGAGGGCAGTGTACCGTATAAATACGTGCGTACAAAGTTGTACAGTGTGAAGTTTTGGCTCGATCGTGTAAAAAATCATATAATTTTATAAAAAGAAAATTCAACTTCATGCTTCTGCATGAAGTTCACTTTTCTTGTTATAAAATTGAAAAAGGATACAGAGGTTATATAACAGTATAAATGCCACGCCAATTGATAACATACCTCTGCAAACAATATTAGTTTTCCCGTAAAAAAGTTTCGTTGGCGTAACTTTAGACTTTATTACAAAAGTTTTGACAGCCGAAATTATAATAAAAATATTAAATACGAAACATAACATAATGACAAAATAAATAGAATGCACAATTCATTATGAACACCAAAGTTCATTATGAACTCTATCCCTAGAAAAACTACATTACACGTATAAAAATAATCACTATAAAGTATCTCAAAATATCTCCTCCACCTTAATACGTCTACATTTACTACAGAAAACAACGTGTCCAACGGTTTTAACGCAAATTGAGTGGAACAGCTCCATCTAGACTTATTAATTAACGTTAAAAAGTTGAAACAACAGCCTGATGTCAAGGGTGCTTATAACGATGTCACGTACACTGAATCATTCGGTGATAAAAAACGCTATTACGAAACTTTTTCCAGTAAGATTATGGTGCTGGTACACCTGAGCATTCACTTGTAACTTAATAGCGAGCATTCGCCTTTCTTGTTTTGTTGAATTGAACTACGAACAAAGCCGAACATTTTCACGATCTTATTAGCGAACACTCTAAAGAGCAAAAACGTCAAAGCAAATTTACTGTCATTTCGGTAGAATGTTCCCCCGAACGCACGGCGGAATGCTCCCTAAAACACACTCATTTGTTTTTCTGTTTTGTAACATTCGCAAGAATGCTCATCATCATTACATTTGTTCCATAAAACGGGCTTTTGAGCGCTTTAATGTTAAATACGAATTACGTTTTTTATTCGCGTAATGAGTTGTGAGTGATTGTACTAATTTATATTCATTGTGTGGAAATGAAAGGCTTTTTGTTTGCGAAAATTATTTAGATTGGCGATATCTTTGTGTTTGTTTTTGTTAATGGCTTCATTTATATTGCCCAGAGTATTTTGGTTGCGAAAATATATTGCGATGACACTGTGAGTTTTAGAAAACTCAGTTTAATGATCAAAATAGGTACTATATTGAAATAATGTTTCGAAGAAATTCGAAGATTCGTCAAATTTATAATTTTATTGTCTTCGTAAAGAAATATACTCTATTTGCAAAAGTACGTATTAATTATTTATACTTACTTATAAATACGTATTCATAAGAATAACATACCAATGACAATAACACACCTTACTTCAATACGAACTGATAATACTCAGTTCCCACGAAAGATTTTTTAAGATGAAACATGTATAAATTATTTTTTTTTTTCTTGTTATCCCCGAAGGGGTAGGCAAAGGTATTGCACCTACATTTCGCCATGAATTTTTAGGTCCCACGTAATAGGGGGCGAGCCTATTGCCGTTACCGGGCACATCACCAGACTCCGTGCTGCTACTGAGAATTCGGAAAAACCCAGTAACACTTTTGCCCGACCCGGGAATCGAACCCGAGACCTCCCAATCCCACGCGCACATTTGTGCCGCCAACGAGGCAGTCTCAGTCATGTATAAATGCTTACCAACAATCTTATTCATTTCAAAATCGCCACCACTTGTAGAGCAAAATATTTCAGAACGTAATATTTTATAAAAGATATCTTAAGCATAACATAAATAGAATAATTTAATTAGTAGCTGCCCACCCAATTAGCTCTCTTCGAGCCTAATTTCTAAAAAAAAGGAGATTGAATGACATTAAAGAGGCCCCTAGTCCTGTCGCTTGCCCGCGATAAGGGTACCAAAATTGGAACTCCAATTCGAACGTAGAACCTTTTGAAAATATTGAATGGAAATTTTAAGGGCTCCGTCTCAAATATCAAGATTATTGAAGCCAATTTCCAAACTTATATTCGAAATTTCTGGACGAAAATATTTTTTATTGACTACCATTTTCTAGCACTTATGTATGTTTATATCATGTATCATCTGCACATGACAGAGGTTTGACCCATTTGAATAACCATGCGGCAACTCCTCTAAATTGTTGAACATAATGTGAGGAAAAGGTCGGCATATAGGTATGTAGGGATTATTTTAAGGACTCGACATTCTAAATGGGAATTTCCTCATTATTGTGTCAAGCGGACCTTGTTGAAATATTCCATTCAAATGGAAGTACAGGACGATATCTCTTTCTCTTTGAAATAGATAAATCTCACACAAGGACTAATTTTTGTACTGCAAAGGACTATACAAACATGATCTCAGAGAACACGGTGTTTTTTGTATCCGTTGTTTCAATAGTTGTAGTTCGAAACAACAATCTGTGGATCAGACAATATCCTGTATGGATATTGTGCAGACAACATTTAGTATAATGCCAAGCGCTGATGGTAGTTTAAACCGCTACGACATCCATGTAGTCAATCAGAAGGCCAATTCTCGTATTTTATGACATTGAAATTATATTTTGAACGAAATCAGATTATAATTTGAATTGACTCAAAATCAGTATTCTGCTAAATTAATGTCATTATAGGCTATTTTGACATTTATAGTGCGACGTTGATAGGCTGTTCAATTTACGATCTAGTCACGATAACATTCCAATAACATTCAAATATCAGTTAACTTAGGACAAAAGGTACCATTTTTGAGTATGACATTAGATCGAAACTGCATTTTGAACTAATATAATAAGGAGAATTGGGCCCAAGAATGGATATGTAATTTATACCCCCTACCTAATCCAAGCTATTTGGACTAGCTCTCAGTTTATAAAGAGATATGTGTACTTGATAGACGTTTATTTAGCGGGACTTAATCAGTTGTGGTTGGAAGTGGGACAGTCCCTCCGCAACCACAACCATTTAGTTGCAAATCGGTCGAGGAAGATCAGAAGTACATTTGCTTAATTTTACATTATACATATCCTGTTTCATACAGACGCTATTGTTTCATCTATAATAACACCATGTTTCAAACTAGTGTTTTCAGTTAAACTGAATTAATATCTCAACATAGGATACTATATTGAAATTATCGTACTGCTCAATTCATCCGAATACTCAAGAGATACCATAGTATTAATTAATTCATAGCTATGTTATGTACGCACATTACAATGATCATAGGGATTTAAAGTGATGTTATGACAATATTATTGTGCTTGTGTGTGCAAAGATAATATCTTTATGATGCTTTGAGGGATAGAGGGTATATAACCCTTTGATTAAATGCTTCGAGGATAAGCAGATGTCATGATCATAATCTTGGCGTTATCCCGGTTGAATAAAACTTTAGTTATAACCGGGTTCGTTCAGTAGCTGGGAACATTATTTAGAATAACTTAGTATTTGAATTGATGTGAAGATTTACTTTACTTTGTTTTATTTTAAAATGAAATACTTTACACTTATTAATAAAATCAAGAGGATAAGGTTCTGCAGTTATTTATGTATTTGAAATCAGTGTTATTGTTTTATGATCATAAACTTTCCCCACGATAAAGTATTGTTTAATAATGTTCACATGAACGTGAATAAAATTTAAATTTATGTAAACACCGGACTAAGGGCAGGTTTCAATATCCGATCATTTCATGTATCTCAAATCTCCAAAAAATGTATAAATCAAATATTCAATTCGTCAGTAAGTAAAGTCCTAGTGACTTTACTTACCGACGAATTAAATATTTGATAAGCTCATTAAGTTAAGCGGGTTAAACCTCTCACCCTAGTTAAGAATTTAAAGCTCGCAAATGTCCCCCGGGTCCGTGCCTTTGAAATATACTATAGCCTTTTAGTGGATACAAAAATAAAGTGGAAAGGTGTCCTTTTTCGGAGCGCGATCAGACATCGAAACTTCCATCAAACTTGATTTTTTGTCCTCACCATTTTGACCTGAATATTTCCTTTGACTTCACATGTTGGAATTTGCACTAAGAGCGTTTCCTGACGTTCTTTGTGATGTTGTTATGATGATCGTTAAAGACATATTTATTTCTGCATTTTGATTGTTTACAACACTTGTACATGTCAAAACCCTATTCTAGATGATGCCGGCTTTTCCTAACTAAATGACTTCTTGAGAACGAACACAGAGTCATTGTTTTTTTTTTCACTTCAATTTCTTTAGTATTTTCTTGATTTTTTAAAGTCCAGACAAAAAAAGGGTGTAGTATGCAAGTAAAATGCAGGATATCATCTGACGCTTTCGATAGACTCGGCCCACTGATGGCCCGCATTCAACAGCAAACGTACGGCTCAACCTTGATTGAGGGAGCCAGCACGATCTGTATTACTATGCCTCCACGCCATCAGAAGCTGTACGCAATGGAAACGGGAATAGGAATGGTTTCGTATTTTTGTGAACACTGTAACGTTTCGTATTTGATTGTTAAGTGTAGTGGTATTCAAAAGGAGGATATGGTTCATATTATTTGGAATCTGGCTGTGCGTAACATTCAAGATTGTGTTCATCGATATTCTATATCGATGATTGTGTTGTTATGTGCGGTACGGAAATATATGAAAATATTTTATATATATTTCCGTATAATATAAAAATGGATTTACAGTGATAAAAATGTCAAGTTTGGAAGAATCTCTTTCTTCCTTTATTTATATCATAGCTATTTTTAGAGTACCCGTGGTAGAAAATATTATTCCTGAATAAAAATATAACTATCGATTACGAATGAATACCTTTTTTTTAGGTTTATATATACTTGTTTACTGTGTTTATAACTATTGTTTTACTTTTATGTTACTGTAAAAGAAGTTTTTGCGATAATAATATTGAAATAAGGTCTGAAAACAACCGAAACCTTTCAGTAACCCCTCTCGACGAAATCGTATTAAAACGTCGGAGTAAAACGTCTTAAGAAAATTCGTCACGTTTTTACTTTTGTACAATAATAAATATTATCTATATATGATCACAAAATATCAGAGTCGAGTAGAGACTAGAAAACAATGTTTTCATCAGCTGCACAAGACATTATTCACCCCTACGCAACACCTGCATGATATATGAGTATCAGGAACAGCTCTTTTCCCTCTCACATGTAATTTACGCCACACGTACAAGAATGTGCGAATAACATTAGCTTAAATTAGCCACATTTTTCTTGGGAAGGCAATAGTAATAGAGCCTGGCTGATTTCAGCATGAATGGGCTGGCTCCACCGGGGAAGTACTACCCTCTCACAGAAAATCGACGTAAAGTAACAGTACTTAAACTGTTGCGTTTCGTTCGGTGAGTGAGAGTGCTGGAGGCCCTATCCCCTATTCCTTCTCCATCATCCTATCCCTTTTCCCATCCCCAAGGGGCAGCAACGCACTTGTGACTCCTGTGGTGTTGCTTGTATTCATGGGCGGCGGTAATTGCTTACCATAAGGTGATCCGTCTGCTCGTTTGCCGCCTATTACTATTCAAAAAAAAAAAGACGAATCGCTTATAAAGGCTTTTAGGTTTCTTAGTGCATAAAGCGCTCGATTAGCTGTCTTTGGTAAGATTTCATTTTATAAAAATACAACTCTCGCACTACAAATTAATCCCATATCGGGGTATCAAACATTGAACCAACCAAACACAATGAGTACACAGAATCGAAACAACAATGTATGGATCACTCAAAGTATTGTACCGCGTGGGGATTTCTCTCAGCAGTAGGCCAATTAGTTGTAAAAATATATACAATATGTCACTATAATATTAGGTCCCACGGAATAGGGGGCGAGCTTATTGCCGTTACCGGACACTCCATGCTGCTACTGTGAATTTCGAAAAATATCAATTTACAAACGTGCAAACATTTTTAGTGACGTACAGGCCTATGTGTATCACTCCGGGCGAGAGTCATACTCGTAATCAGATCTACGTCAGAGATGAATTAAAAATATGAAGGTTTTAAAATCAGAATCACATTTTACTTTTAAACTCGTTAGTGCGTTTCAGTCATATGTCACACAGAGATTTTTTTGTTATTGTCAAAATGTTGTGAACGCCTGTATCTCATACTGCGCCTTTATAGATATAGAGCATTTTTTATTTTAGTTTATTGGGTAATTTATAACGACACTAGAGGATGCACGCAAAAAGGCAGCGATAGCCTAGTGGAGATACCAACAGACTGCCATGCAGAGGGTACCGGGTTCGAATCCACGGCGCGCACCAATGACTTTTCGGAGTTATGTGCGTATTGAATTGTTGATTATCGCTTGTCCTGTGCCTCGGAGAGCACGTTAAGCCGTCGGTCCCGGTTGTCATCTTTGACAGCCGTTATAGGGCGTCAGTACCTTCTTAATAAACTGACACTAGTCAAATCATGGAATATCGCTATCCCTTCGGGTTGCGGAGGTCAGACAGGCAGTCGCTCTGTGGAAAAGCTAATATTCAGCCAAATCCGGTTAGACTAGTAAGCGGACCCCAGATTGAAACTGGGACAACGCTAAGAGGATGATGAGGACTAGAGGATACACGCAGTTACGCCAGTACATTTTATTTGAATATTTTTTCTTCCCGATCCAGGAATTGGTGATTTCGGGCAATCCCGTATTAAGTACCTACCGCTACGTTCCCAAATTCTAGAAAGTTTCAGCTTTTTAATATTTAGCTGTGCACTGTCTGTCAGTCAGTCAAGAACGCAAGAATTTGATAAATACATATGTAGGTATATACAGATTGTTTAGTTTCAGCAAAATCTCCTGTCACAACCCAAAGGGTCATTATAACTTCTTACAATAAAAACAATGTATAAGATGATTTTAAATTTCAAAGTTATTCACTTCAGGAGTTTGCTTCTACTTTGATAACTTGACGACTTCTTTATGTATTGAGCATAGTTTCGTGACTACTTAACACTAAGACGAATGAATGCTGCATGCGCCATTTGCCGGGATTACATCACGACTATGAAGCTTGCTATACAACATGCAGGTGTCAAGTAAAGTCATTGGTGCGTGTTGTGTGTATGCAGAATTTAAAATATTTAACACGCAATCAAATAGGTTCTACTATTTTAGTGGAGAGGTATGCTTGCGTATCTGCGTATATGGGAGCAAACCACAAAAAACATCATCATCGGTATTTCGATTTTCAATTATTGCGATCAGAATGCATAATTTTTACCAATAAAAAATGCTTTTTAGTACATATAGATGCCAAAATAAACCTTAATGAATAAACGTACAAATAGTTCGAAACTATAAGAGGTCTTCAATTTACTACGGAACTCTATATGTAAATGTATGTTTTTTGCCCAAAGCACTCTTCTTAATAAAATACAGATTGTATGTTTTGTCAACGAAATAACACAGTATTTGTTAAGGCTCTGAATGCAGACAATAATTCTTGATGTGAACAAAGAGTACAATTTTTGAATGGAAAAATAATGATGTGATATAAAAAGTAATCCGAATGTTCAGTAATTCGTATTGCGGGGGAAGTGCTTTATTTTAGAATTTCCTTGTCCATTTTGTATAGCTGCAATATCATGTCACCGTACGATATTTCAGAGATAGATGGTGAATTGTATGGTTTGATTCTAGCATTAGGTAAAATTGTGATTCGCAATGGTTGATCTTTGTTTGATGGATTTTTGTGTTATATTGATGTTAATATAACATCAATATAATTGTTCCTTCGTGGCATAGAATGTTGTCCTAAACTCCTGGTTTGTAAAAAAGAAAGAATTACATTAGACGTTTGTTGTTGGTATTTTTGGACTGGTATCTCTTGAAATGTAATCATTTAGTGAGCGAATTACCGCGACAGTATTGATACTGTTCATATTCAACCTGAATTACAAAATGAGATCAGTGGAAAACAATATAACATCATTCATCATAACATCCATTGCGTATATTCTCCTTATCAATTAAATCAAACCTTAGCGCCAATTAGCAACTATCCAATAACAAAATTTGTAACACGACACCTATTGGATATTATACTAAGGAGAATAGATTATAAGGCTACACATCCACTAGAGTGAACAAAAAAGTTGAGTAAGGCGAGGACAACATCCACAAAAAGTACCTATTACATTATATTCCTTTTTTAAGTAAAGTGCCTCGTTGGTCTCGCGGCATAAATGTGCGCGTTCGATTCCCGGGTCGGGCAAAAGTGTTACTGGGTTTTTTCCGAATACTCAGTATTAACCCGGAGTCTGGTGATGTGCCCGGTAACGGCAATAGGCTGGCCCCCTATTACGTGAGACCTAAAAATTCATGGCGAAATGTGGGTTTAGTATTTACACCTCTGCCTACTCCTTCGGTGATACAGGCGTGAGACTATAAATAAATAAAAAAAAAGTTTAAGTGAAGAGTACTTAAAGGATGGTCCTTGTCTAGCCAACTTTAGCTTTTTCTACTAGCCAAACCACCACCCTGTTGAACTTTTTGCCCATGGCCGGAAATAAAATAAAGTCAACGCAGAATTCAGTGCTATGCCGTAAATATATTTGTTGGAAAATATTTATTTATTTATTTATTTTTACACTTCCTGCATTTTTAATGCAAAGGCGGACTTAATGCTATATAGCATTTTCTGCCAGTCAACCTTAGGGTGGTGCAGAGATGATTGTGGCAGGTGTATAAACTACAAAGATTGAAATAGTAATCCAACATTATACTACTTTTTATATTATATATAAATATCTACTTTAAATTGTTCCGTATGTACTGTATGGCCTAAATAACTCCATTCCTTATCAACAAGCAAGCGCCAAAACTGCACGTGTGTCCGTATATCTTAGAGCTGATACTAATCTGGCAACTGACTTCCCTAAGTCACTAAACCGCGGCGGTCATGATTTTATCATTCAAAGGAAGACTGCTCAGGACTGAACAAGTAACTTTATTATCTAGCCTCGCTTAACGCAAGTGATCTTATATGTAATGTTTGTTTGACTGTCTCTGGTGGGTACGTACCTTAATACTGTATCAATTACATACGAGGTGTTTCAACGAATATAACGATATTGTGTATGGTCCATTTATTACGATATCGTTGTGGCCGTCAGGTGTTAAGTGGTTATCGGAAATTGAGCGATTAAGAGTTAACCGGCGGTAGGCGGAACATTTTTAGCTGGGTTGTTGCTATTTTGGTATAAAGTAAGTTTAATATTATGGTATAATATAATTGTAAACTGGATCATAATATAGTTGCCTGACTTCATATTTGAATTTTCATAGCTGATTAGCATAGATTTTTGGGTTCTATTGTTAACATAATTATGCTCAAAAATGATTTTGGTAACAATGGCTATTTTAAGCTGCCTTTTGCCTTTAATTGCATAATCTTCTACTCAAACAGATCTTAATTGCTCAACTAATTTACAATTTGAATAGCATTTCCCTTACGGGGAAAATTTCACTATGAGAATCACCATTAGCCTGCATTAGTCCACTGCTGGTCGTAGGCCTCACCTTTGGCATACCATTAAGCTCGGTCTTCAGTTTTCCTCTTCCTGACTATGAGAATAGTCTTCCAAAATGATACCAGTCAAGAGCGTTTCATGATAACAGCAGATTCATCACACATTGTAATGAAATGAAAATTCACGACTAAGAAACGGCATCACCTCTTCAGCAAAAAAAAATGTAATTCATCAGACCATCTTTCTGCGACTACAAAGGCGTAAATATAAACAAAAAGTATACATTTCCTAATAACAAAGAAGCCGGGTAGACAGATTGAGTAAACGCCACGCAGACATACGCAAACCCCTGTCAAATGGTGTAGCTTAAAGGGAAGTTAGTAGTGCGCGAAATTGCGCCCATCTTACTGTGTCCCTTAAGTATTTGGATCACAATGTATTAGGGGTAAACAGAAACATACAGTTTTTTTTTATTATTTTTAAAGCATTACAGTATTATTCATGTCAATTTACGAATATAAGGACAGTTGAAAACGCTCGTGTAATGACGGATTAAGAACCCAAAGTATTATTACCCCATTTTCATCACCCATTATAATACAAACCGGATTAATAAATAATATAAGAGGCGACTAAGGAAAATACAGGAAACAAGTAGTATCTTTGTGAAGAGACAGAATACTCGATATCAAACCCTATACCAACCCGCATGTCCAACGTGGTTTATATAGTGGGCCAAACCTTCCTACCGCATCACAATGTTATCAATTCAAGTTATTTTGTCTATAGACTGTCAGTCCCACGTGTATGTGGTTTTAATTTACTAATGCACTACTAACATACACTATCACTGATTACACCGGCGATCTATATGCCTTCATTTGTTATCTGTCGTGACTTATAGTTTAAATTTTCATTAATTAGACTGATGTTGATCTCAGCATGTCATGTTAAATCACCATTGGACGAAGTTAGGTCAACAAAGTGATCTTATAAGGTTTATTTTTTCTCCTTTTTGGGACGGAACCCTAAAAAGGAGTAATATTCAAATATCTGGTATGGTTTTATATAGAACTAGAGGATGCTCGCAGCGACGTCCCCATGTTTTATTTCGATTCCGCCCGAACTTGTAAGAGTTTCCAGAAATTCCTACTTAGTGCATCCTTACGGTCCCCAAGCAACATACATGCCAAATTTCAGCTTCATGCGCTCAATAGCTTTGGCTGTGCGTTATCTGTCAGTCAGTCAGTTACGCATGAATTTTGTATAAACAGATTGAAGGGACGTCCATTTGTTGCCATTAATTCTTTAAGCGACATTCTGACGTGTCACATTTTCCATATTGATTGCGATAGATTATCGCCAAGATAAGCTATATGCTGCCCGAAGATGATTGATCTTCGAGCTGACTAGCGTCGTCAAGCCGACTAGGAATCGAAGTGATTGCCAAGGTTGATAATCGGTCGGATCATTCATTCATTCATGTACGCTAGAATTTACACCGCTTTTTTGTTCCTATTTCTTATTTATTCTGATGTGTTAACATAATTATTATTTTAGCTTACGATCTAAGATTTTGGTATGGAATAAAGAGTTTGCTTTTCTAGTCGTAACAGATTTAGCACAATGTTAACTTTACTGCGCAGCAACATTATGTACCCAAACCAAAATAGGTTTCTATGCATCAGGCTATTTCCCTGTTATATCGACTATAAATGCTCTAAATAAAAGGTTAGATACAATGCTCATAGTTGAAAGTAGAATTCGTATGAACTTATAATTAAGCATAATTCAACTTACTATAAACTGAGATGCAACTGCAAACACTTACCTGGAAAAGAAAGACTATTAGTATTAGTATTAGTATTAGTAACAAATACATACACAATGACGACTAATAACACATAACACAATTACTCATAAATTGTGATGTAATGTAATTATATTGTAAGTGACAATACTTTATTATTAATGTTTAAGCTAAAATTGTTTTAGGGAGGCTAACAGTCGCGGCCGATTCTAAAAATATAGAATTGGATAAAATTTAATTGTAAATCCCAAAGATTTGTGGCTACAGCTACCAATTGTAGCTCTTACGCAATCTTATGTGCAGTTTCAGGCACAAATAACACTAATGCACGATAGAGAGGAAATCTTAAATTCTCCCTGTAACCGTGCAGCGAAATTTTCAAATATCTCGTATTCCAGAAAAGCAGATCTTACAAATCAAGTAATGTCATGATAGAACCATTTCCTTGGTGACACACCAAATACGAACCCCGGAACCTTCAACAGTTGAACCAGCATTTCTTGTGTAAATAGTTGGACAGTACGACTGCGCATTTACTTAGAAGTGCTAAGATGAGTAGCTAGGATAACGTATATCAAAAACGTCGCTAGCATTTGTCCGTGACTTTGTTCGCTTGGCATTTTTAATAGTGTTATTGTGGTTAAGTGAAAAGTTGAGATTGCAGTGAGTTTTAATAGAGTTTGAACCCAATGTGAAAGATAAAAGTGGGTGTGGTATTGATAGACGAAACCCACACACATTTTTAGTAGACTTATCACCAAGGACGAAACAGCCGACCTACTCGTGTAAATTGAAACCTTAAACGTCAGCCTGTGTCTGAACATCTAGGTCATTTACCAAGAAAATAAAATTACCTACCCCAAAACAAAAACAAAGTTAATCCAATTTACTTCCAACCAAACTTTCAGAAGAAAGAGTTTAATTTAGTTTTTTCCTTAGACACTGCAGTTGCTATCTAATTCTTAATCCTTTAATATTCTTCTACTAATATTATTAAAAAACCCCGAGCTTTACCCCATCTGGTTCGCACCCCCTTTTTCATAATTCAACCACTTAGAGTTCAGGGCTATAGCTTGCATCTGTTAAGAGGAGCCTCTGGACCGAATAGCAAAGATCCTTTTTGTGAAATATGGAGGCTTTTCTTTTAAATAGCGATTTCGTATCTCGAGATTTGAGGGGTGAATTTCAAAATTTTTGTTGTAATCCGGACTTATGGATCACTTGACGTTACTTACGAAACGCAATTTACTTTTTATTATGACAAAGTCGAATGACGCTTTGTATTTTTTTGTTTTATTTCCAAGTGCTGATGAATTGACGGGGACGCAAAAGTGTTCCACTTAGGTATATTAAAGTTATACCCACATGTTGCCTGTTCATAGCAAAACCATAGGCGTAATGGTTTGGCTTCGCTGAGTAAAATCTGGTTTTACCTAGGAAATGTTATGTTAAACGTTTACAAGAACAAATCAGTTACGAAATCTATACTACAACTAGACCATATGAAGGTTTGTTTCAAAATGAGGGATTTTTTACTTTAAATTTATTTGATTCTACGAACTTATTAACTAATGAAAACATTCTAATACAAATTACCAGCACTAAAGCACATCGCTTTGAAACAGTTATAATCTAAGTTAGCCCTAAACCGAGCAAAGTTCTGGTGATTCCAAGAAGTGTTGTCATCCTAGCAAACATTTCCATTAAGGAAAGTCACTCTAACAGATTCTAAGTAACTCTTAAAATTTCTTGCCTATCTTGGTAAAATTCAGAGAAGATTGAATATTTTGATTTATCATTCATCAGTTTAGAAATACAAATATTTATCTAGCGGGTCTCTATCGCTTAGTTATTTGAAATAAGGGTGAAATATCTTATTTTTGGAATGGGTTAGGGTTACAACCGTCACAACTGTGGTTAAAAGAAAGCTCTACGCGTTCAAAGTCACCGGCTACAAGTGGTCGATATTTCTTATTAAATATTCATTATGGTACAATAGACGATGACCGCAACTACGCTTACACATATTTTAGCGAATTTATATTATTTTCAAACTTTAGCGTTTCTGCCCGATGCCTTGGGAATGTCAGGAAATCCTTTATAAGTACACCTCTACGGTCCTCAAGGATCTCTCTCTCTCCTGTCGTTCCCTCATGACTGAGGATCGTGGTCATCACTGGATGGCTTACACTTGGAGTGTATGATTTGCCTCCATCGAGTCCTGTCCATTGCTTCCTTTACAACCGAGTAAAACTTGGAGGAGTGTGTGTCTTTTACTTGATCGGTCCATCTGGTTGGGGAACGGCCACGAGCTCGCTTACCTTCTGTGTTCCCAACTATGATCAGTTTTTCGAGACTCTCATTTCCTCTTCTCACTATGTGGCCGAAATACGAAAGAATTCGCTGGTGGCATATTGTGGACAGGCGGGTTTTGATCTTAAGCTGCGCGAGAATCGAAATATTGGTGCGCTTGGCGGTCCAGGGTATCCTCATCATGCGCCTCCAGCACCACATTTCCAAAGCATCAATCCTTTGCCTTTCTCGAGCTCGTATCGTCCATGTTTCAACTCCATATAGAAAAATGGGGAATATTAGGGCTCGTACCAAACGGATCTTAGTATTAATAGAAATTCCCCTCTTTTTCCATATGTTGTTTAGGCGGGTCATAGCATCCTTGGTCATACCAATGCGTCTCTTTATTTCGGGTACACAACTCCCATCCCTGTTGACTTGAGCACCTAGATAAATATAGTGATCTACTGTGTCCACGCCTGGTATGATGTTCGTCGGGTTATTTAAGTGACCAGCGCGATCAACCATCATGAGCTTTGTCTTGGTTTTGTTACACCAAATTTCAGCTTAATATGGCCAGTCGTTTGTATGTGCGTTGTCTGTTAGTCAGTCAGTAGCGCAAGAATTTTACAAGACAATATTACTAAATTCTTAAGTTTTTCAACATAACAGTATAGCCAAGCGACCAAAATATAAATTTAAAGTTAAATTTATAAAGCTTTAATTAAGATGCTTTTGGTGCCAGAAATTAAATTATCGCTGGAAGTGAGTTTGGAGTGTGGAACTAATGTATGTGCGCTCATAGTTTTGAGAACAATAGATTTAGAGCGTGTTGAAATCAGCTAATGAAAGGCACGCTTCTCAGGTGTCCATATCGAAACCACTGTGGAATCAAATACAACTAATAGTGTAATGTGAAATATTCACCAACTTTTCGAACTTTCACGAATAGTGTATATGATATTTGTGTAGAAAAATCGTAACAAATAGAGCCGAATTTATACTCTATCAATGGAAAAGCTGATATATTGTCATAATTGGTAAGACTAGTAAGTGGTACTAGCTCCAGGACGTAAGTCCTGGATGCAGCTAAGATAACGTTAGTACGATGATGTTTGCGTACGCTATTAAAATTAATTTGAAAAGACATACAGCGATTTGGTATTTTTATAAAGTACTTTTTATATTTTCGACGCCTAACGAATTCGAATTATTTCAGCATATTAACAATTTGAGATACAAGTAGAAAATAAATAAATAAAACGAAGTCCTTTACTACAAGTTTGGAAAATTTACTTGAAACAGTATTTTAGGTTATGGCACAAGTGGAACGACTAGCTCAAATCAGGGCCTAAAATATATGAGTACCATTTTTTTTCCATTCTACCATTCTATGGTCACAGTAAACTTATTTAAGACTAAAATCTTAATAGTGAGTGGCCACAAGAAGCGATATATGAGGCCTAGACAAAGGTCCGAGGCAGACCCAAAGGAGATAAATCGCGGGTTAAATTAAATTAGATTAAAGCGAAATAGAGGATGGAAGATAGGTTTCTATGGAACTTATATTACGGTTTCTAAGTGCCATCTATTTCTTTACGTTGGTAATTCGAAATCGGTTGCCAAGTGGTAGGTTTTGATTGTTTAACTATTATAGCAATGCATTTTGGGAACAAATTGATTTTAATATATTAATTGGGCGTATGGCGTTGTGGTCTATAGGTTGTTTGTTGTTCTTTCGAGTATGAGTGTTTTGACACATTTGTAGGTACATTGTAATAAAAAAATATTGTTAAGTCCTTTACGGCACTGCTAAGTAAAAAAAAACGAGAAAAGAAAGAACGCGAACGATACTCTCAGGAGTGTAGACGATGTGTTGAGCATCTGTAACTGCGATAAGTTGTGTTTAATTACAGTAGTGTTCCGTCGCAATTATCGGCGTTTTATTATTGATAGTATGTACTTACATACTATCAATAATACTCATACTAAATATACTACTTAGTAATAGCTGCCTTTTATAATAGTTACCGATTTTGGATTCAATGAGTTTGGGTTTAAAGAAATTGGCAAATGCAGAGGCTCTGTTTCCGATTTCTCTAGTAAACTTCCTCGTTTTATTCACTTTATTTTGATTGCGCGGTGGCAATTTTATTTCGAGCCATCTAAGCTCGTCCACTCGGTAGTAAGAGTGAGTTATACTATCCTAGACGGCAGAAGTGTGTGAGACTTTCTCCTAAACCCATTTGGACCCTAATCACTAAAACCACCTGGTGTCCTTAACATAAGTAGGTATGTTATACTGCAAGCTCGTCTGGAAAAGTTGAAATACAACTCTTTTGCTTCGTTTCTAAAGGTAGACAGATAATTCAAACAATAATGATAACTAGTTAAAACTAACAATAAACGTCAATTTTTTTTTTGTCAAAGAATAACGAGTTATTGTCTGTGGAACATCAATGACTAAATTGCCTTTGTGAAAAGAACTACCAATACAGTCAATACTTACTTTACTAATTGGTACTCAAAGCAAATGGATGTGTTTTTTGTGAACACTGAATAACTGATAGAAAGAAAATAAGGACGCATTATTGAAACTAAAGTATGCAATGTTGTGACAAATGGTAATTATTGAGTTTGTTCCTCCTAGCATTATTTCAGTTGCAACCCGGGGTCCGCTTACTAGTCTAACCGGATTTGACTGAATATTGCTTTTCCACAGAGCGACTATCTATCTGAGCTCTGCAACCCAAAGGTCTTTGTCATCGTGAAGAATCCTGCATGTCTGAATGTACTCCATAATGTTCTCAAAAATATGTTGGCTGCCAACCCGCACTTCGCAAGCGTGGTGTACTTTGGTGTAACTGTTCGCATAGTAAGTAGAGACTCCCGGCGCCCGCCGGCGCTCGGCAAAGGGATACCTAGGTCAAATACAGATCTGACGGTGACAGAAACAACAAAGTTCCTCCGCTTTCATAATCTTGAAGGTTCCAATTTTATTTATTTATTTATTTTATTCTTCATATACACAAAGTATACAGGCAATAATAATATAAAAATAAACAATAAATTGAAGAAGAGGCACCACACTTAACCACTTTTGAAAAAGATTTTACATTTCTTTGGTCAAATAATCGTAAATCAAACACAAAGCAATACTTAAAAAAAAATCGAAAGCAATACTTAAAAAAATCGTCCTACTAACTATATTTAAAGCAAAATATTACAAATTCCATTTGAATAGGAATGCCAGTAATCTTCAAAACAAAAGAGGTCGTATCAAAACGAACGGTGTTCTTGACAACTGGGGAATAATAAAAATATACATTTATTGTTTTGAGGAAAGTAAATGTGTCAATAGTTCGCTAGAGTGTATTGCTGTGCGAAAATGTATTTTTTATTTCTACTTTTAAAGTTGGATATTTTTAGGACTAGTGTTGGGTATTTCCTGACCTTTTACATGAAAATCACAGTAGCATTTGGTAACTTTTGCGATAGCGATGTTAATTTTTTATTTTGATAAAATCTACGAGCTGGTTGTGCATACTATATCATGCTGCAAATAGACTATAAAACTAATAAACCTGTACCTACTACAAACTTACTATTTGGAAGTACACGACGTCTCGTAGTTATTTAGTTATTTATAAAAATTACCAACTGTTTTTGTTTTATTTCTTTCTTACAAAAATAAATAAATTAAAATATTAGATATACTATTATTGATATCAAAATAATATTAATGCTCTATGAGACGATAACTACAGATAACTCTTATTAAAAGGTTTAACTGAGTGAGCATTAGGACAAAGCACTTGGCAATCAAGTTAATTTATTTATTCTACCAAAAGTTTAGGGCCTAAAAACGTAAAAAAGGCTTATTTAAAGCCTATTTGTGTAAAGTATTAAAAGGAACTTTTATAAATAAAATATAAAGGCTATCTCGACCGCATTAAAAGGAAAAGAATGGAAATGGTAGCGCCATCTACCTTCCTATCTATAACGAATCGCATCAAGATCAATCGTTCCACGTCTAGTGCGAGCGATACCATATTTCCGTCCCGCTCTATCCCACTCCCTGGAAGAGGCACTGCCTTCGCCTGATTCGTCGACGCGATCGTGGACGCGAGTGACAGTCGAGAACATTCCTCCCGCTGAGAACGCCGTCTCGATACCGTACCGCGCCGCACCGTTGTATGTGATTATATAAACCGCTCGCAAGTGGGAGTGACGGTGAATTGAAGTGTAAACAATCAGCTGCATCACGAAACACCAGGAGGAAAAGAAACGAAGAAGGTTGTATAAGGTAAGTGCCTTCCATCCTTGAAATATCCTATACCCACTCAATCACCTCCTCCCGTATCCATCTCCTCTTCCCTTATTCCTTTCTAGGTAACCCAGAACTCGCCCTAATACAGATACAGTCCATTTTCCTGCTCCAAGTCGCCTAGAACCCTACCCTACGGTTTCGGTGTAAAGCCGAACCATTTTTTTGGTCCTTCGAGCCGGATTTCTTCAATCTTATACGTTATACCGCTATACCTAGGCAGTTATAGCACCTAGCTATATACCTAGCTGTATTATTAAGCGTATACAATCGCAATTGGAGGGTAAATGTTCAGCAGAGCCCGTTGCCCGCAAACCGAGATTACCGCCAATCGAGATTATGTCGTTTGACGGAGATATACGAAATTGGCCGTTATTCTATGCGAGTTTTAAGTCTACGGTGCACGATAATGGTTCTCTGACAGTTGCTGACAGGTTGTACTATTTAATAGGTAAACTGTCACCGAAGGCCCAGTCCGTATTTGCAGGTGTCACACCCAGTGCTGAGAATTATCAGGTCATATTTCAGTCACTACTTGACAGATATCAGGACACGCGCGTCCTAGCGTCTACGTACTTTGACCAAGCTTTAAATCTCAAACTGTCCAGCAACGCGTCTGTCTCGAATTTCCAGCTGTTTATTGATAACTTCGTAACCGCGGTTAATTCTCTTAAGAATTTAAAATTAGAAGATCTTTCCGACTTTATGTTGCTTCAACTCGCTTTAAAAAAGTTTGACACTGATACAATTCGCGCATTCGAGATGACGGAACGCAATAATAAAATACCTACACTAGATAGTTTTATTTCGTTCATCAAAGATCAGTGTCGAATATTTCATAATACGCAGTCTGGTTCACCTGGCCCGTCTAACACTAACAACAACAAACAAAGGTTGAATAAATCGCGAAATAGTAATAATAACTCGGTCCCTAATCCACAATCTTACGTAACATGTTCGGAATCTAATAGTAATAATTCACAGAAGTGTCTGTGCAGTAATATAGTGCACGACCATTACTATAAGTGTCCCACCTTTAATGATTTAAATCCAATTGCTCGTTTTAAAAGCGTAAAAGATAACAAAGCTTGCATTAATTGCTTAAGCATAAAACATAAAACGAGTAATTGTTCCAGTAGAACGAGATGTCGCTCGTGTAAACAAAAACATCATACACTGTTACATTTTGATAAAAATAACCGGTTATCAAGTCAAGCCGCTAACCTTGACACACTCACGCAAGTGCAGAACACGGTAGCTGCGCCTTCCACGCCTCGCAATAATGAGATATCGTTGTGTACGACATCCATTGCGCGGGCGGCACGCACGCGCGGACGGCCTTCGCGCGCTTGTAGTGATCAGAGCAGTGCTAGGCCGCCATGTATGGCGTCTATGACTGTTCTGTTAGCGACAGCGCAAGTTATCATATATGATGTCAATCGGTCGCCGCACATGGTACGTTGTCTGCTAGATAGCGCATCTCAGACTAATTTAATAACGTTAGAATTGTTCAAACGCCTCGGATTATGGAATAACTTTAAAAATACGAACTCAATAATCCGAGGGATAGGCGGATCAGAAAAACATTGCAAAGGTTCCGTAGATATTAAAATACATTCGCGTTTTAATAGGGACATTAATTTTAACATTTCTTCGCTTATCGTGGAACGTATTACGGACACGTTGCCAAACGCTAATGTGGACGTGTCGCTCCTCACACATCTCGAGTCATTACCACTAGCGGATTCGGAGTTTGCGAATCCAGCAGACATTGATATTTTGATCGGAGCCGCAATATTCCCGCACTTGCTACTTACTAAAGTGGTACGTAGTGAGCAAAATAACTTACCGCCCGCTATTGAGACGGTATTCGGGTATGTGATTATGGGTACCGTACCTACATTACATACTTCTCAATACGTTACGTCTTGCTGTTGTTCTGTTCTTCAAGAAAACAATATTGACTCTCTTCTCAAGCGATTTTGGGAGCTTGAAGAGGTTACCGCACCGCCCTCGATGAGCCGTAAAGATCTCGAGTGTGAAGAACATTTCCGCGCTACCACTGTTCGTGACGACAGTGGCAGATACGTTGTGGCGTTGCCATTCTGTGGTGACCCTTATTCGTTAGGCGACTCGTACGCTGCTGCGCTCAGACGTTTCCATTGTTGGAACGTAAACTTGATGCATCACCTAAGTTACGCAGCGCCTATAATGACGTCATTCGTGACTACATAGATAAAGGTTTTTTGAGTGTAGTTGTAAACAACGAGGGCAACTCTCTGCCCTCATATTATATCCCGCATCACGGCGTAGTTCGCGAAGATAAAACCTCTACTAAACTTCGTGTGGTTTTAGACGCTAGTTGTAAGACTACATCGGGTCAGTCGATTAATGACATTTTGCATGCCGGCCCCAATCTACAGGGTGATTTATTTAACATCATAATAAAGTTTCGTCTTTTCCAAATCGCTCTGTCAGCTGATTGCCGCCAAATGTTTCTCAATATCGGCGTTCGCGAATCTGACCGTAGATTTCAACGGGTCTTTTATCGTTTTGACAAGAAAGAACCTTTATCTGTGTATCAGTTCAATCGTGTTTGCTTTGGACTCAAGTCTAGCCCATATCACGCGTTACGAGTTGTTCGCCAGTTGATCGCTGATGAAGGCGATCACTTTCCCGCCGCAGCGGCTGTTGCCACTTCCGCTTTGTACATGGATGACATTGCCTGTAGTGTCATATCCGCTCCGCTAGCAATTTCGCTTTGTGAAGAGCTTATTCAGCTTTTCAAGCGAGGCCAGTTTGATCTTGTCAAATGGACAAGCAACTCTAAGGAGGTTCTCGCACGCATACCAGATTCTCATAAGGCTTCTCCAGACATTGAGTTTGAGAAGTCTGTACCGCATAAGGTTCTCGGTTTACGCTGGGACAAATCCTGCGATAGTTTTCGGTTTGACGTCTCACCACCAGATGATAAGTGCACCAAACGCACTATGCTGTCCACAGTGGCTCGACTATGGGACATAATGGGTTTTGTGGCTCCCACAATTTTGTACGCCAAGCTCTTGATCAAAGAGCTTTGGCTATCAAAGTGTGAGTGGGATGAAACACCCCCTGACCATATTGTCGCCGCTTGGGGCCAGTTTTGTATTGAGCTTACCGCGCTCAATCAAGTTACTATTCCGCGTCATCTTGGGTTGGTAGATGGATGTATCATCAACTTGATAGGTTTCGCTGACGCCAGCGAGCGTGCTTATGGCGGAGTCGTATATCTGCAAGTCCGCATTGGTTCTAACTACTCGGTGGAGTTAGTTTGTGCCAAATCTAAGGTCTCGCCTGTTAAAACCGTTTCAGTTGCGAGACTGGAGTTGTGCGCGGCCCTTCTGCTGTCTCAGTTGCTCCGCAAGGTTCAAGACACAGTTTTGCCCCACTACCCCATTAATAAATTATACGCATTTTCCGACTCCAAAGTAGTGCTCGCTTGGATTCATTCTTCTCCTCATCGCTGGCAGACTTTTGTCGCCAACCGCGTTAGCAAATTGATTGAACTGGTTCCTGCTACTTGTTTCAATCACGTCGCGGGTATTGAGAACCCCGCAGATTGCTTGTCTCGTGGTGTCACTCCACTTAATCTTCTGCATCATCCATTGTGGCGTCGTGGACCTTCTTGGATCTCCCATGATCCGTCAGAATGGCCCATGCAACCCTTTGACCACAGTGCAGAAGACGAAGATGTACCCGAGCGGAAGTCTGTTTCTTATCCCGTGATTGCTGAGGTTGCGGAGTCTCCCATCTATGCACTCGCACTACGCATGTCATCGTGGTCTAAGTTACTCCGCGCCATCGTTTATGTCTATAGGTTTCTTAGGCACCTACCTAATGAGACTTTTGTATCAAGTACTGATCTCAAATTCGCAGAATGTAAGTTACTACGAGCTGTACAAGCTGTTCATTTTAGTAACGGCATTCAAAATTTAAAGGACAATGTACCTTGTTCTCCCGCTATCCTTAGACTCAAGCCGTTTCTCGATGAACATGGCGTCACACGCGTTGGGGGTCGTCTGTCAAATTCGGATGAACCTTATAACTACAAACATCCTTGTATTCTGCCGCGACATGATCATGTTGTCGACCTTCTTGTTGATTTTTATCACAAGAAGCACCTCCATGCCGGTCCTTACTTAGGCATAAGTATTGGATTTTAGCCGCTCGACGAATAATTCGTCACAGAATACATAAATGTAACGTCTGTTTCAAATTTCGTCCGCGTCCGACTTTCCCTCCCATGGCCGATCTCCCTAGCCAGCGCGTCAACCAGGTTGCTAAAGCGTTTACACACACCGGTTGTGATTACGCAGGACCACTGCAGTATACACCAGTGCGTGGTCGAGGTGTTAAAAGCCGTAAAGCCTGGCTATGTATTTTTACATGCTTAACGACGCGCGCTACGCATATTGAAGTTGCGACAGATTTAAGCACGGTGTCATTCCTGGCAGCCCTTAAACGATTTCTCTCACGGCGCGGCCCTATACAGTGTTTGTACACGGATAACGGCACTTGTTTTGTGGGCGCAAGCTCTTATTTACGCGACCTTTATAAGTTTCTCAGGGAAGAATATCGTACTCGTCTTCAGGAGGAACTTTCCATAAATCATATCGACTGGAAGTTTATTCCACCAGCATCACCGCATTTCGGTGGATGTTGGGAAAGCATGGTCAAAGTAATTAAAACGCATCTCTTCAAGGTTATAGGTCAACAGATCCTCTCTTACGAAGAGCTTTTAACTGTCCTTGCACAAGTCGAGGCACTGATCAACTCGCGTCCGCTCACGGCATTGAGTAGTGACCCTGCAGAACCATCCGCGTTAACCCCTGCACATTTTCTGAACACAGTGCCATTATCGTCATTTCCGGCTCCTGAAGCAGACTCTTCAAGCTTGCTCCAGAGACATACTCTGCTGGATAAACTCGTGCAGTCGTTCTGGCGGCGCTGGCGTGCGGAATATCTACACCAGCTTCAGGCTAGATCCAAGTGGAATAGTCCTGCATCCCCTATTACAGGAGGGTACGTTGGTCGTCATAATACATGATAATGCTCCGCCGCTTTCATGGCCTTTAGCCATCGTAGAGAAATTGCATACTTCCAAGGACGGTACAACTCGCGTTGTTACCGTGAAAACCGCCAAGGGGAGTTACGTGCGCCCTGTTGTACGTCTCTGTCCGCTTCCAACTCAGTGAGATCTAGCCTGAAGTTGGACTTACCTCTTAGTTTAAGTATTTAGTTAGTAGTTTTCGCTATTATTGCGTTTGTAGCTTTCGCTAAAGTTAATTTAGATTAATTTTATTGTCATATCGCTGTCTTAGCCTATTGATGGGTTATGCGGTAGTACACCCAACATAGCTAAGTTCAATTCTATTTTTTTTAAAGGCAACCCTTTAGGGCCGGGGAGATATGGTAGCGCCATCTACCTTCCTATCTATAACGAATCGCATCAAGATCAATCGTTCCACGTCTAGTGCGAGCGATACCATATTTCCGTCCCGCTCTATCCCACTCCCTGGAAGAGGCACTGCCTTCGCCTGATTCGTCGACGCGATCGTGGACGCGAGTGACAGTCGAGAACATTCCTCTCGCTGAGAACGCCGTCTCGATACCGTACCGCGCCGCACCGTTGTATGTGATTATATAAACCGCTCGCAAGTGGGAGTGACGGTGAATTGAAGTGTAAACAATCAGCTGCATCACGAAACACCAGGAGGAAAAGAAACGAAGAAGGTTGTATAAGGTAAGTGCCTTCCATCCTTGAAATATCCTATACCCACTCAATCACCTCCTCCCGTATCCATCTCCTCTTCCCTTATTCCTTTCTAGGTAACCCAGAACTCGCCCTAATACAGATACAGTCCATTTTCCTGCTCCAAGTCGCCTAGAACCCTACCCTACGGTTTCGGTGTAAAGCCGAACCAGGAAACTTTAAACTTCTTCGAAAACGCCTTCTTTCTTTCTCTTTTAACGAATTCCCTTCGAAGTTGTCAAATTAATTAATTTTGCAGTATATTATTACAGGCCATCGGTTCTTTAAAAGTAAATAAAATTGTTTTCTTTTTATGAATACACTCTTATTAAAAAAGTTTCGATGTCCAGATTAATGTTAACGATATAAACTAGTCTGGTCTAGTAGATCTTGTGAAGTTTTTGATTATTTTGTTGGTTTACAATCCTCGGGCTCGGGTTCGATTTATGTGCGGTAAAGTTTTGTATTTTTCCTCGAGTCATCTCATCATCAGTATCAAGACACAGTGTTTAGAAAATATGTATTAGTGGCGTTACGACAGTCGTTGTAGCGTGCATTTGTTGTCAGGTACTTCGTGGTAGTGAGATTACGGCGACGTGGTATTCGGTGTTACATGTTCGGTATCACGTATAACGTTAGTACGATGATGATTATACTTACATAATAAAACCCCTTGAATATTAGCTTGACGACGAGTCGCCACAATTTAAATATTAATTAAACTTCTAAATAATCTTAATATATAAAATCCTTGCGTTACTGACTGACTGACAGACACGCTACAGCCGAAACTACTGGTCATAAGAAGATGAAATTTAGCATGTATGTTCCTTGGGCACCGTAGGGTGCTATTTGTGTGATGTATTAAAAGGAACTTTTATAAATAAAATATAAAGGCTATCTCGACCGCATTAAAAGTACAAGAATGGAAACTTTAAACTTCTTCGAAAACGCCTTCTTTCTTTCTCTTTTAACGAATGCCCTTCGAAGTTGTCAAATTAATTAATTTTGCAGTATATTATTTCTACTTTTAAAGTTGGATATTTTCGGGACTAGAGTTGGGTATTTCCTGACCTTTTACATGAAAATCACAGAAGCATTTGGTAACTTTTGCGATAGCGATGTTTATTTTTTATTTTGATAAAATCTACGAGCTGATTGTGGATTCTACATCAAGCTGCAAATAGGCTATATATATACTAATAAACCTGTACCTACTACAAACTTACTATTTGGAAGTACACGACTTCTCGTAGTTATTTAGTTATTTATAAAAATTACCAACTGTTTTTGTTTTATTTCTTTCTTACAAAAATAAATAAATTAAAATATTAGATATACTATTATTGATATCAAAATAATATTATTGCTCTATGAGACGATAACTACAGATAACTCTTATTAAAAGGTTTAACTGAGTGAGCATTAGGACAAAGCACTTGGCAATCAAGTCAATTTCTTTATTCTACCAAAAGTTTAGGGCCTAAAAACGTAAAAAAGGCTCATTTAAAGCCTATTTGTGTAATGTATTAAAAGGAACTTTTATAAATAAAATATAAAGGCTATCTCGACCGCATTAAAAGTAAAAGAATCGAAACTCTAAACTTCTTCGAAAACGCCTTCTTTCTTTCTCTTTTAACGAATGCCCTTCGAAGTTGTCAAATTAATTAATTTTGCAGTATATTATTACAGGCCGTCGGCTCTTTTAAAGAAAATAATATTATGTTTTCTTTTTACGAAGACATTCTTATTAAAAAAGTTTTAATGCCCAGATTAATTTAACGTTATAAACTAGTCTGGTCTTGTAGATCTTGTGAACTTTTTGATTATTTTGTTGGTTTACGATCCTCAGGCCCCGGTTCGATTTATGTGCAGTAAAGTTTTGTATTTTTCCTAGGTTCATTTCATCATCAGTATCAAGAAACAGTGTTTAGAAAATATGTATTAGTGGCGCTACGATATTCGTTGTAGCGTGCATTTGTTGTCAAGTACTTCGTGGTAGTGGGATTATAGCGACGTGGTTCGCTGTTACATTTTTGGTATCACGTATAACGCTAGTACGATGATGATGATACTTACATAATTAAACCCCTTGAATATTAGCTTGACGACGAGTCACCACTATTTAACTATTAATTAAACTTCTAAATAATCACTGTATAAACCTTATATTCATAAAACACAATCAAAACTTTCTAAAAGCTCAGTAATTTGTGAATATTAACCCTTCCGCACTGATGTATAATATTATAACGATGCGACTGTTATAAATCTCATACAATCCTTAATAAAAAACAGAAAACATTAATTTTAAGCAGTTTAATAGGCACTGATAGATTTTACAATAATAGTATTTCTAAGCGGGCGAATCAAGGAAAATGAATATAGTAGTTCGAGGATGCCATAGGAAACGCTAATAGTGTGACGTAGCTTGCCGTTTGTAACAGATCGCCAAAGTTAAGTAATGCTCGCACAGATCTCCACTTGGAGCTAGGTGGACACTTGTGGCATTTATATTAAAGCTCTACCGGGCTTCGCACGTGAGGTAAAGCTATTGGTCCCGGTTTTCACATACCAGAATCGATAGGCCATCACAAAAGGCCTTTGGGCAGTCTATAAGCTCCGATACCAAGGTTGGCTACATACTCACAAAAAAGAGAGAGAGATTGTTTTGTCGAGTACAAGTCACAGTACACTCACACTTATTTGGGATATTTTTAACAGCGTATCAAAAATGTTATGTAACACACTAAAGTGAGTTTCGCAAAAAACCTTTATTATTTCACTGAAATACTGACTTGCACACTAAAATACTATTTGTACACCAAATACGATGATCTTTTTACAAAATATCATTTGATATGAAAAGTTTCGTCCGCTCGGGAAACTTATCAGCTCAGAAAACTTAATAGGTTCTCTTGTGACCCTGCTCCCAAAAATAGGAGCCCTGCGAAGCAGGGCTCCGTCAACTTAGCTTATTGGTGCAATTAGTATTTTTGGTGGAAAATTAGTATTTTTGACTAACAGTTAAATACAACCCCTTTTATTTCACTTGAAATCACAAAATTTTATTTTCACGCACACTACTATGACACTTCAAAAGGCGTCCAGTTCTTTTAACCAAGTACCATTGCACTGAAGTTCTTACAGATTCTTGAAACGACTTTTACGAACTCCTAAATCAAGGTTAATGTTCGGTAATTTATCTATTTAAAGTTTACGATCTAACAGTTTATAATTTCTTTCCCAAAATACGCTCGTTAACCTAACCTCGTTAATCGCTCAGAACTGAGCGTAAAAATAAGGCTGTTTTTTATCATAAGCGGCGCGGCATATACAGTTCTTGCGTTACTGACTGACTGACAGACAACACACAGCCACAACTATTAGACGCAAGAACCTGAACTTTGGCATGAATGTTCCTTGAGGATCCTAGGGGTCCACTAAGCTGGCATATTCCAAAATTCCCAAAGGATCGGGCAGAAACCGATAAATTTAAATAAAATGTACGGGCATCCTCTAGTTAATAAATATGACGATGTGGTAGGCAACAACTTCTTTTTGGCAGTACAGATTACATATTTAGTATTATCTAGTATAGTAGAAATAACATTCATAGTAATCAAAATATTGTTTTGTATCCAATTTTAGGCTTTTCAAGCACAGTGCTTTTAACGTAGACAAGTCGCTCCACTCAACGCTACTCTCAACACATAGCCTAACTTCAGTCTTATCCATAATTTAGTGTTGAGTTTTCTAATTCCGGTTTTACGACGCCACTGACATACGGACAGTAAATATTTCACCCGGGTTTCTTTTACACACTACGTAAATTATGTTAACTAGTTTTTAGCGTTTATCTCCTAAACTATGTTTGGTTTATAGACGTTTTACGTCATACCTGCGTTGAAAGAATTTACGACTTATAGAACATAAGTCTTTGAAATAACCTAGCTATTCTGAGTACTTTATTTTCATTGCTGTGAAGAGAATTCTGAGAAATGTTTTGTTGGAGTCGAAAAGGCCAAATTAGGTGGAACGATATAAGTATTACCTTAGTAGGGACTCACACTATCATCAGCTTCCTGCGCCCAATAGTTTCGGCTGTAGCGTGTCTGTCAGTCAGTCAGTAACGCAAGGATTTTATATATTAAGAAGGTTACAGCGCCGTAATCTAAACATATTTTAGTATGTATATTGTTGATGTCTATAAAAATATGAATTAATTGTTAATAGTACGTATTTGTATATACCTATCTTGCAGAGGAGACAGAAAACTCGATATCAAACTCTATGCCAACCCGTCTGGACAGCGTGGCGTAGTCGGCCTAGTCCTCCTATTAACTCACGCTGATAATGAGAAGCAAATCAGAAGAGGGTCAATTCTAGCACTCTAATGATAATGATGGAGTGAAGATCCTCGATTGGTCAGACCAAAGACCTTAGCAAATTTGTAAGATTAACACGTTCACAGTGCATGTACCGCATGTGGGCTACTATGAAGACATCATCAAACGTGCGTGCACCACAAATGGGCCACGAGTCTATATCAATGGAATGCTTTTTTTGAGTTTTCACGTACCAACTGCGCCAGTTTTTATGATATACACGTATGAACACTGAACCGTATAATAAAATGTCCAAAAAACCGACCGAAATTTTGTCAGTGTTGCCAGGCAATCGTGGTTGGAAATTAAATCATTTTTTTATAAAAAAAGTAATAAATAATCAAAAGATGAAATAACGAATGAACTTATTATTGTAACAGCTATATTTTGACTCCTCCAATTGTTCTATAACATTCTCTTCACCATCGCTATCCTCCATCACCCTCTATCTTCCGTCAAAGGCAATGAAGAAGCCTCGAACGTTTCATATTGAACCAAGATAAAAACAAAAATAAAAGAAATCGATAACACTTGCTATGACCGGATCGTCAGGAATTCGTAAAAACTTACTTAGTTTTGAAAACTTTTACTCATACGCGCGTTATCGTCTAATGGGTCGGCATAAAGGTGAGATTCTACCCACATTTTTATGAATGCTGGAAGATAATGTCTGTAGGTAAGAACATGGTACGAACTTATAGTTCGTACCATGTTCTCAACTTTATGGTGACCTATAAATTAATGGAGTAACAATTTATCGACCGAAAATAAATAAAAAGGCCGGCTTCGTTAAAGAACAACATACACTATATTTTTATTGGAAATGGAAATGCTTATAAATTTTTCTTTACTACTATTTTCAAGCCAACTGTCGCAAGATTTCGTCTATCAAAATAATTTGGCACAAATCTTCGCACACAAATAATAGGCAAAATTAATATTATATCAGTTTTACCACCCCTCAAAAATTATTTATCCAGAGTCCGTGCATACGAAATTCAATATTCCAACAATAGTACTTCAGAAGCGAATAAAACGCACGAGACTATTGTTAACAACCAATAACATTTCCTAGTGAATACGAATTTACTAACGTAGCGTACGAAATGGGAATAACATAAAATTTTATTCCTATTAGACCCGATCACGTTTGCGATACTTTACTGACAAAATAACGTGGTCGAAAATAACATTATGAGTGTGTTTACTATATAATGTGCAACTTATAAGTGTTCTGATAAATTTATGCTTCACTTCTTAGTAAGTCTATTTATAAATATACTGTAAAAATATAGCGGCGGTAGCCCAGTGGTGTACGTAACGGACTGCCGAGACGTTGGTCTCGGGTTCGATCCCCAGGTACCTCGGGCACACACCTCTGACTTTTCGAAGTTATGTGTGTATTAAAAATGTTAAATAGGCTCGCCCCCTATTACATTGGGACCGAAACATATCTGGCGAAGTGTGGGTGTGTAATACACCTCTGCCTACCCCTTCGGGGATAAAAGGCGTGAAGATATGTTATGTTATGTTATGTAAAAATTTGGGAAAATAAAGAAAATATCAAATACGTTCATGTTAATTATATACATAGTTGCTCAAAGAGCAACCACATATTGTGAATCATGTGCTCATAGAGTGCGTATTATGGAGAGGATGGATGACCAAAGACTGACCAAGAAGATATATAAGGCAAGTGTGAATGGGAGGACGAAGGGGAAGACCTAGTCGGACGTTCTCTGACCAAATTGGAGACATCCTAAAAAAAAGGTCAATTCAGAAGTACCCTAAAGAGAAGAGCATGCATGAGAAATTTGATGGGAGTGAATGAAGCAAGAGAGATACATAAGTCAGGATCATTGCAAATGGCGTTCCGTAGTCTCTGCCTACCGCTCCTGGAAACAGGCGTGAGTCTATGTACGTATGTATTTTTCATATATTATTTTAATAATATCTCCTGTATAAGAGCTCAGTGAGCAGCTCGTAGCGATGTTCAATCCTGTTTGCTCTATTTTTGGTTATGATTGACAAATTAAAAAAAGGTGAATGCTCTTTTATAAGTGAATTCTCAAGTCTATTAGCACTTTTATGCAGGTCACATAATAATTTACTTTCAAAAGTATTTGCATTAAGTTATGCATTCTAGTAAAATGTGTCGACAGTAATTATTGTCGAATGTACAAATACAACTTAGAATATTTTGGTTAGTTCGGTCCAGCAAAATTATGACAATACATACTGTAAAAGACTATAATAGGATTTCTATTAAAATAAATCTAAATCTGGGCACAGAAACATCTGAATAGATGCCACAACTAGAAGCCTCGTCAATAATGAATTAGAAGGAACAATAATAGCTCTATATCGAGTTTATGATTATTTGATTGAATCCAGACACTGAGTGAAGTAATCTGGAGAATACGGAATCATTATTTTATTCGAAACACGTGTATCGATTACAAAATGAATTATTAGATCCCGCGGAATTAAATTCCCAATCCTTGCGGATGGTTGGGAAATGTTCACGTACCGAATGGGAATTTTAGATTTAAAGGTATTCTGAAGGTGCATTAAGTTTTGTTTGGTTGGGAAATTTAGGAAATAGTTGGGTAGGAACTGTGGGAATGTAGTTTGAGGTGTGAGCGCTATCAATAATGAAGGATAGGGTCGTAAATTGAGTGGAGATACGAAGTTTATTATTAGTGTATGGTATTTTATTGGTGGTTTATGTGATGAGCAGTGGGAATATTGGGAGTGTTCAGATAAAATAATTGTATCAATGATGTGCTTGGGAGACAATTCCTTTTTATTGTCCGTAATAATAGTTGAACGTTTTTAGTCAGTACTACTTGTATTTAGGATGAAGGTCACTTAGGGTGAAGCAAATCTTAAGTAAAAATTATAATTATAGATTTGTATGCGTTATGTAAGAACAGTGTAGTTGTACTAAAAAGATAGTGTCAGAGTCGTCAATCTGGTATTGGTTTTAATAAAATTCAATTTATAACATAGTTTTTTAATACGATAGGTTTGGTATAAATAGCCTTAAATACTTCATACATTTTAGAGTAAAAAATAATTTCCTATTTTAGAAATTTATTAGAATAGATTTATTGATTGAGAATACTGTTACTTTAACCAGAAGTTTTGTTAAAGCAAGTTGCTAAAATTGCCTATCCATGTGTATCTATTCCTAAAATAAGTTGTAGGGAAGCTTTTAAATAATAAATCAGAAAAGTTCCTTAAATTGACAGGACAGCCGGACACATTGACAGAATCTTCTGTAATATAGATGACTCTAATAATATCTCAAGGGATGTTCAACTTGAGAATCCACTTATTAAATAAATAGTGAGTGACGGTGCTGTTGCAAGCTGTATAAATATTTTAACTTCCCGTTAATACTAAATAGTCTGAAAATAATTTATTTGAATAACATAAACTTTAGTGATCATCCTCCTAGCCTTATTATGTCAATTGAAACCCGGGGTCCGCTAACTAGTCAAACAGGGTTTGACTTAATATTAGCTTTTTGATCTACTCAACCCAAAAGGATAGCGATATTTCAAGGTTTAAAGTGTCAGTCAAGCATAGCTTCGTAATTTTAGCCGTAGCAGTTTAGAGGTGCGCCTACTGCGATTGTTGTAAGTTCGATTTTGACACGAGACAACACTTGGCAAGTCTCCAAGACACAGTTTTTGTTATAAAGATACGTGTAAGAATATATGATACGTTTAAGAATTTTGGCCAATAAAAAGCGAAAGATCTAATGGTTTGTTAAAATCTGTGCACCAAATCTAGCACCGGATAAACGCACACAAACTTTTAGCATCGACTCACTGAACATAATTACTCAAATTGCCTTCAAGCCTACTCTGCCTTTCAAAACAAAATTCGCTAAACCCAATATCATGTTTTTAATATAATCGAAGTCGATATCTTCGAGCAGTAAAGCCGCGCGAATTTCGACAACAATTTTTCCGCCTCGATGCACGACAATTTAATAACAAAAAAGGCTCTGAATGAAAACAGTTTAATCGCCAAACGTCACATTAGCGGCCAAAAATGCTTAAGCAGAAAACAGGCTTTGTGCGCGTCGTGGTTTCGAACCCGATACCCTCTGCATGGCAATCTGTTGGTATCTCCACTAGGCTATCGCTGCCTTATTAACATATGACATGCAATATGGGAGATTAAATTTCTTTTTAATTTGCAAAATTTTTTATTATTACAAGCTTTTATTTACTTTCACCTGTCCTGTTGTCTGTATAGAAATCTTGCAAGATAAATTTCACCATTTCCCGGTTCTGGACGCATGGCAGTGCAATACGTATATGTCATGGAGCTTATCTGATGATGGAGCTAGAAAGTGGCCATAGGACTTCACAATATAACGATACAACCCTATAGAGTTTGGGCTCATTTGATTCGTAATCACAAGTACTTTGATCTTATATGTTTTGCGCATATGAAAAGTCGTCAGAATGTTTTTAATTTAATATGTATGAATATTACCATTATAATAATATACGAGTACATGTGTTTATAAAATTACTTGCCGCAGAGCCATTTTTAAGCTAGATATAATTTTGCACAGATTCTTTTTTTTAGATAGTCACTCACTAAGGACATTATTCGCCTACCGTGCATTCACCCTAACCTCATTTGAATTTCTAAACGCACAAAACGCTGAGAATTTTATCGCCATGTATATGCAAAGTTCCTTATTTACCGCAGCTGCGTTTACCGCAGTTTATGTTATAATGATGTTATGTTAGAGAGGTATCGTACTTAATGTATGATAAGGTTTTAAGGTTCCTCCTGAATTTCGTCGTCCTAAATAAGGATGTTGAACCTTCCATAAGGCTGACGTCGCTATCGTTGGAAAATGGCAATGTATTGAGCTGTCAAAATGTAATGCGTCGAGTGACTTGAGAGATGTGGAATTAAATTATCATGTAGAGCTCTCTGTGATAAGATTTAAGGCCTGTTTGTTATTTTATTAGAATGATTTATTATGTTTTATAAGCCTTTTTTATTTGAACTTGATCTACACTTAGTAGAAACTGACTGTAATTGCCATTATTTCAACATGATGTTCAAATATATATCATACAAGTTTATTCCAAAAGGTAACTAGAACGACGTGAGCCGGTTAACATCACGAAGAATAAAGAGGTACTCTGCCTCCTAGCGTTATCCCAGTTTGACCCACGGAGTCCGCTTACTAGTCTAACCGGATTTGGCTGAATCTTAGCCTTTCCACAGAGCCACTGCCTGCCTGACCTCCGCAACCCGATGGAATAGCGAATCCATGGTTCAGACTAGTGTTAGTTTATTTATAAGGTATGACGACTGTCAAAGATCTTCATGACAGCCGGGATAAGTGACAAACGAGTATAAAGAGGTACTATAACCATAAAAATACTAGTTAACATGGTTAAGATCCTTTAATTAACACAATTTGAAGACTTCAAACAAGGTCGATTTAGTTGTAACAGACGTCATATCAAAGTCTGTCAGTGCTACCAGGCAACCTACACATTCTAAAATAACATATACCTACAAAATAACTGCCCAATAACTGCAGTTCTATGTCTATACGAATTTGTGTCTCGTATAGAGATCGGAAATCAATGCTACATTCAATCGTTGAATTTTTCCGTTACTTGCGTCCGGCATACACTACATATCGATATAACATTCCAGTCGAAAATTTTCTTTCAAAGAGGTATTAGTTTAGCTTTGCTGTAATGGGAGATACAATCACATTGCCGCACATTTGATATTGTTTTTTATTGTTATCGCCGGAAGAAAGACCTGTGGCCCATATAATTCTTTGTGGAAACTTTTAATACTTATAGGCATGGCAGTTTAATTCTTGTTTTGGGCAATTATACAGGGGCGCCCTGAAGCAACCATGTATCCATTAAAACAGTAGGGCGTAAAGCTAAAGTATTTGTAATAGAACAAACCCGAGGAAGAGCATAATTATTATCTTCTAGATAAAAGCCCCTGAATAAAAATATATAAAAAGCAGAAGAACATGAATTTATTACTCATACTAATATGTATGTTCATAATTCATAATTCATTTATTAATTTGCGAATATGGGTAAACATTTGCAGATCTTAATAATAAATACATTGTTCTATTACCATATCCCACCAATTAGGCATGCAAACACAGAAACAGTAAACTATTACTTATTATAAAAATGTCAAATAAGAGTCCAAAATGTCATAATTTAGAAATAAGAATATTAAAATGTCATGAAATAATTAGAAATGAAATTATAAAATATCAATAATAATTATAAAAGTACAATGTCAGCTAATCACAATTAAAATGTCAAATGTATATAAGTAAATATTATAATTTAAAAATAAATAAAGTTTATTTCTAATTAATTATTAGCATTATGTGTATCATCTAAATATTCCTGCAGCGAGTAATAGCATTTAACTACAAGCAGTTTTTGAAGATGCCTTTTAAATAATTGTAGATTTTCAATATTTTTTATTTGAGTAGGTAATTTGTTATAAATGCGTGGTGCAGTGCAAAAGAAGCTTTTGTGCATTAGCGCCGTTTTACTTTCGACAACACACAATTTACCAGCATGTCGAATACTTGTTTTTTTTTTAAATAACTCCATATTTTGTTTCACAAACACAGCACACTCCTTTATGTAAATGCAAGGCAGGGTCAACAGATTATTATTTACAAAGTACGGTTTGCAACTATCAGGTACCTTTATACCAAAAATTGTTCGAATGCACCGCTTTTGAACTTTAAATGCTGATAGCCAGTCAGTGGAATTGCCCCAAAATATTATTCCGTACCGTAATGTTGATACGACAATGCCATGATAGGCTGTTATTAATGTTGATGTATTGGCTATATTTTTTAGCCTATATAGTCCATATGCGGACTGACTCACTTTGGAACATACATAGTCTACACGGTCTTACCAGTTTAGTTTTTCATCTATTTTTAACCCAAGAAATGTAGTTAATTCGCTCTCTGTAAATTGATAACCATTGTAATTAATATTTAATTTCTTATCGGTTCTTTCTTTTCTTTGTTTAAATTCAATTATTTTTGTTTTATCTAAGTTAATTTTTAAGTTGTTTATTTTAAGCCATTGCATAATTGAAGTGATAGAATTATTAATGTCAATTTCATAAGATGTCAAGGTTTTACTTGTAAATAATATTGTGCTATCATCAGCAAACAAAGTCATATCATAGGTAGTTGTTGTTGGGAGGTCATTTATATAAATATTGAACAGCAAAGGTCCCAGGACACTACCCTGTGGGACTCCAAATTTTACAGTTCTTACATCTGACCTATGAACCAATTCACTTTTGGATTTAAGACATATATTCGTAATTTCAGTCACTTGCCTCCTATTTAACAGATATGATTTTATAAGCTCATGAACATTACCCCTTATACCATAGCGATAGAGTTTTTCAAGAAGAATATCATGTCTGACGTGATCAAAAGCCTTAGACATATCCATAAACATGCCTATTGCTGACTGTCTTTTGTCCATGTTTTTCGTGACAGATCTCAAAAAATTGTAGATGGCCAAATTAATATTTTTGTTTTTACGAAAACCATACTGTTCTGGCACAAGTATATTTTCCTTTTCCAAATAAAAATAGATGCTGTTATAAATAACACGCTCAAATATTTTTGCAAATATAGGAATTATAGCGATGGGTCTATAATTGCTAATGTCCATTTTATTTCCTGTTTTGTACAACGGTTTTATGATGGTCATCTTTAATACACTAGGAAATATACCACTTTCATTGCACAAGTTAATTAAGTGTGATAAAATTGGGGAAATAATGCTACCCACATCTTTTACTACGAGCGTCGTAACTCCATCATATCCACAGCTGTTTGTGTTTTTTAGTGATCTGATAATATTAAAAATGTCCAAGTCAGTTACAGGTGCTAAAAAAATTGAATTAGGATTATTAATGATTTTAATGTCAGCTTTTACAACATTTTGGTTGTCTGTTACGTCGGTATAATAATTATTGAATGCATTACAAATACCCTTAGGATCATTTATTAATTTATCCTTAACATTAATACAACATATACCTAGCCTAGGCTGTGTTACTTTTGCACTATTTATAATATTCCATGTCGCTTTTGTTTTGTTGTCCGAGGATTGAATATAATGGTCGTTCTTAGATTTTTGTGTTAGGCGTATTATCTTTTTGAGTCTTGCTGAATAAGATTTTAATTTTACTTTATTAGTTTCACTTGGCTGTCTTCTAAATTGCCACAACATTTTCCGTTTTCGCAAACTACAAAGTTTTAACCCTTTCGTAATCCAGCTTACTTTGTTGGTTGAGCATAAGAATATAGAGCAGTTCAGAATTCAAAATGGACTATATAAGGGTTCTTCAACACAGTTTGCATTTGTTACGGCAAGCTCGCCGCGAGTAAGTAAAAACTTAAGAGCTTGTCTATAAAGTTTAACACCACCGGGAAAAACGATACGGTGCGGCTCGTTACAGTGTGTCATAATTCTTATCGTAGTATTATAAATAACTAGCAGTGGTTGGCGGCTTGCCTGCTCTAAACTTTCAACCTTATTACCTCCTAGGGAGACGTATTAAAATCTTATTAAATTTCATGTCTCTTAGTTTGGGCCCTGGGATGATATGCCAGTCAGGAAAGTAATTAGATTAACCTAATATAATGATGACTATTTTTACTTACCTTCAATTTAACAACAATCAATCTCCATCTTAGAATCCAGTACTACAAATGTATTCGGGAGATGTCTTTTCAAAAAAAAAATCAATGCTAAACAAAAAAGGAAACATTGGCGTCTGTGCTCTACTCAACTCTCGCTCGGTGACAGATTTTTGACGGCAAATTCGCCGTGATCGAGTAAGGTTAAGAAAAGGTGCCATCGACACGCTCGCATAGATGGTGATACAACACTGACAATTATCACGCCAATACGCCGGCAATGCTACAATCTCTCTGAGCAACCGATAAAAAACTGAAAACCGTCCCTACACACGGCGAATTCGCCGTAAAATTTTACTCCAAATAAACGTGTGTGTAAAAGAGGCCTAAGTCCTTAGCTTTTGTTTAAGTGGGTTACAAATACAATTTCACTCTCACGACAGCTACACAAGTGGCTGTACCTTTGACATTTACAAAATAATCCCTCGTACCCAAGCACCTGAGTTCACAAAATAATTTTATTTTGCATAACAAAAAGTTCTCATATTCAAGATGGTGGTTCAAGAACAGAGCTCATTAATAATTCTGTTGTGGTTTACCAGCGACTTCTTGTTTGTATGTTTGTTAATCAACTTAGCGTGTAGGTTCGTTTAAATTTATAAGATTTGTTTTTACATATATATGTTAATATTTAGGTTGTTTGTTTGTTTTTCGAAGGTAGGTACTCCTTAAATATGTATGGATAATCTCGTATCTTATGAAATCTTTTAAGGTATATTTCTTATTTTCAAGTATTTTCTTCATTTAGGGTCGACGCAAACGGGCCACCGACCACAGCCACTGGTGGCCAGCGACAGCCACTTAACACACTTTTTCTTATATTTTACTTCTGTAGCGACTGGCCGCCACCGGCCACACGTGTGCCGCACACGCGTCTATACAAAATATATGAAAAAAGTGTGTTAAGTGGTTGTCGCTGGCCACCAGTGGCTGTGGTCGGTGGCCCGTTTGCGCCGACCCTTAATATTATTATGTTTTTCATCATACTCGTTCCAAGTGCTTACTCTATACAAAGGTACTCTTAAATTCTATCGCAAAAACACTTATTTCAAACTGATTTTGAGTATGTCTTTATGTTACTACTAAATTTCGGAACGTACCTATTATATTACGTCAGTGTATCAGCTTAGTGTCCATCACACAGAACAGTTAATCTAATGTGCATCACAACAGTTTAACTGATAATGACAGAGGATGCCGTGACTTAAAGAATGCCATGAGCTTATTTCATATTGCGTAAAAATAAGATGATAAAGCTAAAATAACACACCGAATCAAAACTCTTAACTAGTACTACTTTACTCGTTTAGTTTAATTAAATGTGACTCTACTTTATAAAGGGTCGAAATTAATTTAACTATTCCATTTAATTAATATGTTCCCAGTTAAGTTTTTAAGGTACTACATAAAGAGTATCTGTGTGATGATGGATTAATACAAAGTAGACACCTAGATAATATACAAAAAAGAATATATTATACAGATTGAGAATACAAGAGCTGACCAACGAAAATATACGAAGCAAATAGTATCTTTGGGAAAAGACAATAAACTTGACATGAAATCCTATTCCAATCCTTAGTAGGTCAAGTCCTTATATTGACTTACAATGCTACGGGTATTATAGCGCAATAAGGACAAACCTATGTTCGGCAGTGGACTGTGAAATGCTGTATGATGAGGTAAAGAGTGCAAGCACATGTTTCAAAAATATGTATAAGTTAAGTAAATTGAAAATATTATTCTTATTCGCAACTGTCTTGTTGTTGGGCGTTAATTCGTTGACCTCTTGTAAAATATGAGTTCAATGACATAATCCAGGCCATTGTAAAGAAGCCAAGTAAGGGAAATAACATTATCATCGTGTTATAGTGAACTGTTTATATTTCGACTAAAGGATTACCGCAGCTACGCTCGCACAAGTTTTATCACAGTTTAAATATCTTGGTCACATAGTGACTGAGACGTTACACGATGATATGGATATTGAAAGGGAGCGCAGGGCACTGTCGGTGCGTGGTAATATGTTGGCACACAGGTTCGCTCGGTGTACAGCTCAAGTTAAAATAACATTATTTAAAGCTTTTTGCCAGACATTCTACACCAGTGGCCTGTGGGCGAACTTTACGAAGCGGGCCTACAGTGCCTTGCGAATCCAATACAATAATGTGCTCAGGGCACTATTCCGACTCCCTCGATATTGCAGCGCTTCCGACATGTTTGCTGATGCTAGTGTCGAGGATTTCTACGCAATTATGCGCAAGAAAATTGCGTCAGTGATGAAGCGTGTTCGAGGCAGTCGAAACAGTGTGCTGAAAATGATTGGTAATAGAACTGACACGATATTGCTAAGTAGATTTACAGAGCTGCATGTGTTGGGATCCAGTGCTACTGTCATAAATTAAATAATTATGTAAATAAAAATATTGTAGATAATAATAGATAATTCAGCTATTTTAATATATTTGAAAATGAAATACTTACAACAATAATTTAATAATTTAATTCAATTTCCACTTAATAAATTGTAACAATATGTACACTCTATGTTATTGTGAGGTAATATTATGTGCTATGGACTCTGTCTGATAATAAATGATTTTTATTATTTTTTATTTTTATTTAACTGTTACCGTAGGAATTTCGTCCAATCCCGTCTCAGTGCACCCCTATTACCAAGGAACATGCATGTCAAATTTCAGCCTCTGGCACCCAGTAGTTTCAGCTGTGCGATGTCTGTCAGTCAGTCAGTAACGCAGGAGTTTTATATATACAAAATCAGATTTTGATAATATTGATATTGCTGGACATGATAAAATTCAGAAAAGAACATTGAAACATCTTCTCAGGTGTACGAGGTAACTCGACAAAATAATTATAAAATGAAAATAAACTGAACTCATTAAGAAATAAAGTACATATATTAACTGGTTAACTAAACTAAGAGTTAAAACTAAGGTGCGAGAGCGCAACGGCTAATTATGGTAAGCAATCGCAAACTCTATGATAATGGGTGAGACACGCGGCGCGGATGACGGCCTAAAGTAATTTAAAGAATAATATTTTACAATGTTATAAGAAATCTTGCAGTCAGTCATTATGTGCGTAAATGCTGACTGCGCGCGCGTGCCTTTTAGGGCAAAGGTACAAATTTCACTGTACTCCGTACATAAGGTTTGCTTCTGTCCATCATCTCTGTAAAAAAATATTGAATCAATCAATCAGCCTATCGCAGTCCATTGCTGGACATAGGCCTCTCCCAATACGCGCCACACTACATGGTCCTCCTTCCGCATCTAGTCCGTCCCAGCCACCTTTTTGTGGGGACGAAAATGGTGGATTAAAAACCATATTTAAGTATGTGGTTGCTAAATTTTAATAATGTTATTCAAGTCACGTTACACAGCTTCCAAAATAACACACAATTTTCTTTAACCACAACATATACACATAAAACTCATTACAAAATTAACCCACGACTTATTATTCTACCTTGAAGAATTCATCTCAAACCATAACAATTTTATATCCCATACTCGTGTAAATATCTAAATATGCGCAGTCAGCACAATATATACTGCATCAAAGATAAAATCTTATGATAGGACGTGACCGGAAAAGATAACGCGTTGTTGAATATTTTGGACTTTCTTTTTATAGGGATAGGTAAAATAAGGAGTTTATTGTTGCTGTATCACATAATTATAATTATGATTTATTTATTTTATACGTCTATTGGATTCTCCCGAGGCTCCGCCTGCATGAATTATACACCATACTTTTGGCGCAGTGGAGAGACCGACAGGTTCGAATCCACGGCGAGCACCAATTACTTTTCGAAGTTATGTGCTCATTAAATTGTTAATTATCGCTTGTTAAACGGTGAAGGAAAACAAAGTGAAGAAACCTGCATGTCTGAGAGTTATTTATCCATAGTGTTCTCGAAAGACATGTGAATTCTGCCAACCCGCACTTGGCAAGCGTGGTAGACTATGGCCTTAGCCTTCTCATAGTGAGAAGAGCCGTGCCCAGCAGTGGGACTGTTTATATACAGGGCTGATGATGACCTATATATATAGGAATCACATTATCTATTCGTAAAAACCGTTTAAAACTGTTTGTTAGTATTTTAAGTGCATCGCATTCATACCAACAGACAGGTGGGGGTCTTTATTTTGGTGGTCCAGGGTGACTTCATTTTATAATATGTATAGATAGATAGATATACAAAGTGTATAGGAGTACTTAAATCCCATGGATATTAACTCCTAATTCACTTAAGAATGGCGAAAGAGAAGAGGAGTTGGTTTTGCATTATGTAAAGAAAATGCACATAATTATTTTATAATAAGTCTATATAGATTAATGTTTCATCAAAAGCCGTTTAGTACTTTTTACGTGATAGAGTAATAAACAAATATTCATCCAACCATGCATCTTTAAAAACGTTCACGTTTGTTATAGTTATAGATAGATAGATATAGATGTTGTTGTTCTTTGTATAGAGTGTAATCTACCCTCATTTATGACTGAAGGGGCACACGGCCTGTGCGCCGCTTTTGAACAGGTCCAAAGATGTCCCTTCCGGGAATCGAACTTAAGGTATCGTAGGCAAAATCTGAGAAAACCAGACCCATTACAAAAACCAAGAGCTTAATAATTAACACGGATAAAATCCCAACACGGCCAACTTTTAATTAACGGCCGTGGAATTTGGCCCATTTTTGCACAGATATACAATAAATGTTAGAAAAAAAATCTTTATTTTATTTTTCTGTAGAGTTAAGCCTCGGGGCTGTAACTAATTAGGTGCAAAAAAAGCTGTCACAGACACTCACAGACCATACTAAATCATTATAAAATAGTAATTGAGCCTAGCTATTTTTTATCAAAAAATATTCGCAACATATTTGGAAATGTTAAGTCTAAATATTTTTGGCTTTTGCATCCCGAAATATACACAAAATAAACTGTTTTGTCTGAACGTTAGAACACGGTTATAATCGCATCAACACCAACTGTAACTATCACAGTTATAAGTTTATCTGTGCTTTAACTTGTACTGGGTTTTGCCTTGTGAACTTTAATTAAAAATTAAGCAAGATTTAGGCGTTTTACTGTATTTTATTTGCTTACCCTTAAGCCTTGAACAGGTATGACGGAGAAATTTGTTGTTGCAAACACATTTCTACGTAATTTCTAAATCTTTGATAGTTTTTGCTCTTTCGCATCAAGTTAATAGTGAAATCGATTTATGGCAATTTATTTAAAAAAATGTAAATGCTTTTTAGTTAATCTATGTACATAGATGTAAAACTATTTGATGGCCTTTTAAACAGTGACCATTTTTAACCGACTTTTACTACGACAGATCTCTCCAGTCAAACAAATAGACGGAATCATGTTCATCACAATCGATCAAAACGCTTCGAAGGAGATTTTTTGCTATTACATACATACATACATAAACTCACGCCTGTTTCCCCGAAGGGGTAGGCAGAGGCATATTAAACGCCCACTTTTCGCCAGTGTTTTGATCCCACGTAATAGGTGGCGAGCCTATTGCCGCTTATCGAGATATTTTGTTTGCTATTATACTTAATATAGAAGAATTACGCAACTTGTATTGACCGAAATAATGAGAATGTACTGCGCCTACATCATATTCTGTGTACACATCATACAAAATAATTCAGCGGGCCTTAATCGCGTTAACTTATCTTAATATATATATATTTCTTGTGTGCGTGTGTATGACACTGAACTCCTCCTAAACGACTGGAGCGATCTTGATGAAATTTTTTGTGTGTGTTCAAGGGAACCTGAGAATGGTTTAGATTCACAATTTAGTCCACTGGAAAATGTTTTTTTACCTTAATTTTTAATTTGTAATTAGTTGTGGATTTCGGAATGTTTCACATTGGAGCCTGCGCTGCTATCGCAGTGTCAAATCTTATTTTAATAATTTCGTCAAGGAGTACATCGAAACCTTACCTGAATAATAAAACATTAAAAAATAAAGATTTCGAGTCGACAACATATATCCGCAAAATTCGGATTGTCGAGTATTTTGTTAAATTCTAATGGTTCTGACAGACAAATCACAGTCGCCATATTGGCTCTATGATATTGGCCAGTCCAACAGTCTCGCGAAACGTCATAGATGCCGGATAACATTTTGCTTTGTACTGCTTTGTACTAAGTAGTTTGTTTGTGTAAATACTTTTTACAGTTATATAGTATCCGCCCAATAAAGGAGATTTGTGTTACCCCGAATATCTATCTATACTATTATAATAAAGCGGAAGAGTTTGTTTGTTTGAACGCGCTAATCTCAGAAACTACCGGTTGGATCTGAAAAATTATTTTGTTTACGATAGCCCAGTTATTCCGGAAGGCTATAGGCTATATAACATAACGCATCGAACCTTTGAGGCCGGGAAAAGGCTAAAAAGGCTAAAAGATAATGTCGGCTAATCTCAGGAACTAGCAGTCGGATTTAAAAAATTGTTATGCTTGTGATAGCCCAATTATTCTGAAAGGCTATATAAAATTACGCCACAACTTTTAGGGGCTGGACAAAAATAATAAAATGGTCAAACGAGAAGGGGGAGGGTTGGGTCAAAGGCAAAAAAGGCTAAACGAATAGGATACAATCTATATGGGTATCGTTTTCGAGATTTTCGGGACGCTGATTAATAATATGAAATTTATTTAGTGATCCAAGATGGCGGACGGGAAATCAAAGATGGCGGATGTGAAAATTTTAAAAATCAATATGGGTATAGTTTCTGATGATTTAAGGGATGGAGAAACCAAATACAACATCTATTTCGTGATCAAAGATGGTGGAAAGGAAATCAAAGATGGCGGACGGGATTTTTATTAAAGTCGATATGGGTATCGTCTCCGATATTTTAAGGAATGGGGAATTCAAAAACACCATCTATTTCGTGATCAAAGATGGCGGAGGGGAAATTAAAAAAAAATTAATATGGGTATCGTCTCCGATGTTTAAAGGGATGGGGAATCCAAATACAACATCTATTTCGTGATTCAAGATTCTGGATGGGAAATCAAAGATGGCGGATGGAAAAAAATTAAAAAATCAATATGGGTATCGTCTCTGATGATTTAAGGCATGGTGAATCCAAATACTACATCTGTTTCGTGATCAAAGATGGCGGATAGGAAATCAAAGATGGCGGACGGGATTTTTTTTAAAGTCGATATGAGTATCGTCTCCGATAATTTAAGGAATGGGGAATTCAATATTAGGTATATAAAAATCTATGTTTGTTTGTTCATCATTTATAGATTCTGAAATGATAAGAGATTAAGCGCTAAGTCTATGGTAACTTTGGAAAAGGGGCTTGGAAAAAAGGGAATTAAATAAAAACTTTTAAAAAGGCGATACGAAGTTCGCTGGGTCAGCTAGTTTAAGGTATAAATACCTATTTGTTTCCGAAGTTTTGCTCGTCTTGCACCTAGCGTGGTCGCGGAGAGACTGATGAGAGCTCAACGCCGTCTTGTGGAAGTGCGGGCTTCGGCACCTACCCTCACTTGGTCGTTATTTAAGTTCGCAATGTCGGTACTCCGACACACTACACTAATGGCATCTACGATTGAGATATGAGATGATATGAGAGTCTACCCATTGTTGAGATTTATCACTGCGGCAGTGTTTACATTGGCTGATGACTGGATTCCAAGTAGCCGATAATCTATATCCATCCTCCCCGTTGAAATTGTTATATTTCTTGATTTTTACCGCTTCACGTACTATCCTGGAGTAATAGTGATATTCTGTGTATATTCTCATTCTTGCGTTACTGACTGACTGATAGACAACGCACAGCCATAAATATTAGGCGCATTAAGCCGAACTTTGGCATGCGAGTTCCTTAGGGACCGCAGGGGTGCACTTATATGGGATTTCCCATAATTCCGAAGGGGTCGGGCAGAAAAGGTTAACTTAAAATAAAATGTACGGGCGTAACTGCGGGTATTCTCTAGTATAGTATAACAACAAGGGCTATTTTTGTCTGCACATATTTACAATACTGCCTCCACCTAGAAATGTTTTAATAACTTTTATAGAATTTAATTGGGTGTTGATAACAAAAAATTGGATAGGTTCCGTGTACTACATGTTCTGTCAATTAAATATAAAAAGTTGTGGCTTGTTAAAGCATTGGTCAGTCGTGTAGTTAATTATTTTTAAAAGTTATAATTGGTTAACAATATGCCTGGTCTATTGTTACATGTCTCTGACTGTATATATTTTTATTTTGCGATTCTTTCTCTTTTGTCTGAATGTGTAGCCAACTCTTGTGTCGGTGTTTTCAGAACACCCTAAGGCCTCCGACATGGCCAAACGATTTTCGTCTTGAGAAGAGAACCGTGATCGACAGCTTTACTTGCCCCCTGAAGCATGATAGTACTCTAATGTATATTGTGGCATTTACATGGTACGCGGTCACCCATCCATGTGGTGAGATGTGCAAGCTATGAGCTTAACTTTGCCAACCTATTACGAACTGCAAGCCAAGGCACGCTTCTTCTTCTTCTCGAGTCGATGGTACAGAGATTAAAAATGGCACCAGCCCAGTGTGTGGCCACATAAATCGGCCTCCGAACATCTGTGCGGACATTTGGGACACTCCAGCAGGTGACTTAATTAAGGCACGCTATGAGCGCTACATAAATAGCTTATTCGTAAAAGCATTTTAAATAAAACTGCCAACGCTTTATTAACAAGTACGTAGCAACAAAAAGTAAAAACTTAACCAGCTCTCGCACATACAAGCCGCCATTGAAACATTCTGTAGTCTGTGGCCGCGACGTTCCATTTCACTCTCGGGAGTTCCAAGTTGTCCGCGATTGCGAAGTGTTAGGTTCCTTTATATGTAACTTGTCGTATTGTATACTATTTCACACCTACTCGCTTATCTGTATAGTTTCGTAGTTTCGAACTGCTAGTAGAATATTGTCGAATAACTCCGGGCTTTATCTAACATATTTTTTCGTCCGATTATTTTCTTGCTTACGATATATTTTGTTCTTTTATCCTTATTTTGATAGCGAGACTATTTAAGAAAAGATAAGGCTGATTTGTATTGTTGTTGTGACTTCTTATATATCAGAAGAAAAATATTATCTTCTTATGGAGTGTAATATCTGATGATGTGAAAATATGTTATAACAAATAAGTAGGTACTCGATATTGCTGTTCATTTATACGTTGGATAATGCTGTTATTATAATGGATGGAGGATAATATAATTATAGTAATTATATTATCCTAGAGTTATCCCGATTGCATCCAAGACTTACGTCAGGAATTTAGCTGTTTGCTTTATAAGTATGATCAAACAAGATTTGACAAAACATTGGCTTTTCATTGAATATTCATATAATTGTAACAACTTCGAAGTCATAGTTTCACATTAATTATTCCATTAAACATGATCGACATATTCCTGTGCGAACATATTATTATATCCATATATATACGTCAGTCCGTGTGGTGACGGATTAAGAATACGGAATGTCACCACCCCATATCATCCCATGGGTGTCGTAAGAGCCGACAGAGGGAGCATATTATGCAATGAACAGCACTGTAAGAGAAGGAAAATTTGAAACAAACCCTATACCAACCCGTTTGGCCAGCGTGGTATAGTAGGCCAATTCCTCCTTTCAAAGGAGAGGCCTAGTCCAGCAGTGGACTTTTAAAGGCTGATGATGATGATGATGATGATGATATATACGTCTGATACCTTCCGATACCATATATGTATGATAACTGACCGGCGCAAATCCAAATTTGATAGGACCACTGTCAGGGCCTTTTGAGGGTACAGATTCATCGTTCAGAGCCAGGACCCTTGGCCTCACGTGCTTTTCAGGGTACGCAGGATTGCAGCTTTTTGCGACCCGTTGCACTATGTATAATCCATAAATAAATAATTGTTTAGACTAAGTCATTTTAGTACGCATTGTTAAAATGTGTATTGTCTTTCATTTAATAGAACATATTATTCCTAGTGTAGGAGACGTATTTTACAGAGTAATCAATTAAATAAGCGAAAGATAAAAATAAAATGTAAAGTAAATTCATTAAATTATTTTACTGAAAAACTTACCAATAAATATTTATCAATGGCTGATTTATTTCTTAAACTATTTCAAAGAAAAATAATTTTCACTCATAAATTACAATAAGTCTTAGACTAAATTAATTTCTTTATGAAATTCTTAATCTGCTTTCAACATTTTAAATTCAATAAATCACTCTTTTGTACGTGAATTATTTCTAGTCGTTGTAATAAATATAATTTTGTAAAAATTTGTTCATTATTTTATTATTTCTGTACTTGAATTAAAAAGTTCTTAACTAAGAGGCATATCCGCTCCTTAAATACCTGTCGATAAAGAGTGAACTAATATTTCTATACTATATAATCGGTACCCGTGCCTATAATATTCCTTGTATAGCAATCAATTTTGTAAAGTGTCAACGCAACAAATAGAACGTCAAACTGTACAAACACAGGACGGTGGAACGATAAAAAATGTCCCAGTTTTTCACAACCATTTTACGATCGAGTAATATTAGAAAAGTGTTTCATCCAAAATAGGAAACACCTGTATTTTTTCTAAATGGTTAGGCAAAAGTTTTCTCTATATAAAGCTTTCGACGAACGTCCGCTTTTTTTTTGCTATATTTTTTACATCACTAAGGTACAAGGATGGCATACGATCTGCCTGATCGTAAATAGAATCGTAAAAAGCCTAAGAATATTTACGCAGCTTTTTCGGAAAAAGAAAGCCGTGTATAAAATATTTGTTAAGCAGCATTTATGAGAAAGTTATCTTTTTAGGGTTCCGTAGCAAAAATTGCAAAAAACTGAACTCTTATAAATTCGCATAGTCTACACATGCGGCGTATCGGTCGGTCTTAATAAACAAATAATTACTGAATAAATTCTAAAATGACTTTGAGGTTCCTAAAACCATTTTTTTTAAGTTTATTCTTTGAAAGATAGGAAAGGCTTTATCTTTTAAAGTAAGTGAGTGACAAATAAAAAAAAATATAATGCCGTATATTGATATGATTTGATCGTAATGAAAACTTTCAACGCAAATTTGATTAAACGATAGTCAGCAGTTTTTGAGACGACTACGCCAACTATGTAGTAATTTCAGTCTGCTAAGTTTCTTAACCCCAACTCATTATACTACCGTTAAAAATATACAATGACACACTACAAAATTATCAAAGCACTCATTAAGTACCCACAAATAAGAACCTGATATTTCAGAACTCAAAGCAACAAGTCACATAATGAAGCCGAGTTTAAAAGAGTTTCCATTTCATATTTTGCAACTACAAAGAATAGCTTTTGTATTCAACAGAGCATTCCTTTATGTAACTACATCAAATAAATAAAAAGCGGAGAACACATCTTTGTAAATACAGCGTTCATGTAGACTGAGTATCGTTTTAAAGGAGCAGGGGAAATAATGAAAGACTACGATGGAAGGAGAATTTACTGAAAGGTTACCTTTATTGCAGCTTACAAAGATAATTAGAATACTATGTACTGAACTAAAATGCGCTTCTTGAACGAGTGGTCGGTGTCTTCTCAAGTCAATGTTAAGCTGCATTCAAATTGGCGAGACATGGGTAGAAATTATGCTGACCCTTTACAATAATTAAATATGTCTCGCTGGTAAGTGTGCTATTTGTAGATTCGTTTTAAAGAATTTCAAGGACACAGTGTGATCCATACACAATAGTCAATATTGTAATGTCCACAGTAAATAAACTATTGTCTTTACTAACATAATAAAATGATGAGTTTGTTTGTTTAAACGCGCTAATCTCATGACACTAGCAATGAAATTCGAAAATATTGCCGACTTGCAGTATGCAAGCAACTTAATTATCGAGAAAAGCTATGTCAAAGAATTTTACGACAACATCTTAAAAGCCAATCAAAAAGGCAATTAACGCTTAAAGAGCAGGATCGCTATCTGTCTAATCCTAGTACAACTTAGTGTTTCATTTTCAGGTATGCATTTTCTAGATTGAAATTGTATCAAAATATTTTAGTTAACAGCCGTCTGAGAATTTTTTTCTAAAAACTTTCATTAGTATTTCAAAAATTCTTGTCATGTTTTAATACACGTTTATTACATCCACTATTGGTTCGTTTAATTTAGTAATTAACCTTTGTAACCTTGTTAAAATAATCTAGCACTAGCGCCTTATAAAAATATTACCTTGAGCAAGAAAACTATAAATACCTATAAATATACGACCTGAGGCCGATCAGCTGTGAACCACGTATAATTCAAAATATTAACAACCATACCCGCTTTGTGTAAAAAATCTATTCCGAGTTATGTATCATTATTAGTTGCATCGGCGAAATTACGAACGTAATAGGCACTGTAATGTAATCCGTTAACACTGCATCCACATTTGAAGAAAACACCAATTCCAGTATAAACCACTAAACGTATATTTAAATTATCACTACACTTTCATACAGCACTACATTTACACAATCACACACTTCACACACTGTTACAATAATTCCCGCTTGCTACTTTACGAAGAACTTTTCGGTTCGAGTTTTTATTCCATATGTTTGAGTTTCCCGCGCCGCGCCCGCACCCACGCCCGCCTTTCACTGTGGCCGAGCACTGACTGTGGCATCGCGCCTTTCACTTCGACTCGTCCCTCTGCATAATAATCAAAAACAGTGGGTAGTGAGTGAAGTGAAGGGCGCGCTGACACTGAAATCTGGTTGTGGGTTGAGTTTAGGAGTTATGTGCGTGAACCATTGAGGAAATATGAATGAAACCACGTATGAGTCATATGATGATGCACTGATTGATTAGCGATCAAGAGGTACTTACTTAGTTTGTATTCTAAAGAAAACGGTTTGGAAAATGTCATAATATGCCACAGCTAAACTGACTTTACAAATAAGTTATAAAATTCACGGTGCGCACTGCTGAGTTTTCAAATTGCGTACCTAATAATTATCACTTGCTAAACGGGAAACTTAAAGATCGTGACCATACTAGTATGAGTACAAATCGTGAAAGTTTAAAAATACTCGTAGGTATCTAAGAGTTTTCCATAATCTTGTAGAAAGACTTGTGAAGTCTGCCATCCTGCAGCCTTATCCTTTTCATATTAGAAAACACCTGTGACCAGCAGTGAGACACAAACCTCGCAGATTGTTCACTCAAATCTATTGATACTTACATATACTTAGAGTACGACCTAGAAGTGCCTGGGTACTTTCCACTCAAAGTTTTATTTTATTTTATTCATCATAAAACCTTATACCGACACATAACGTAAACTGATAGAACGCATAAATCAATGTTGGTAACATTAGAAGGCGGAAAATGTTAGATTATCTTTGCTTTTCTAGCTCCGTTAGAAAAGAGATTATCAGATCGACATCTCATTACTTTACAAGATTGTAAAGTAATGAGTACTTTATAAGATTGACTATACTTTTAAAGTACTTACTCATTACTTTACATTTATATTGGTATACTTTTCTGGCACACATAGTACTGGCACTCTTGAATAACATCTATGATTTTGACACATGTTATATAGAACCGTAACAAAACAACAAATAACGTGTGTCTGCGGCTCTTATTTTTGTTCTGTTATTGTTTTTCCAGTAACCTTGTTTATTTCAGTATCCTGAAAATCTTGTTTCATACTTTTTCAGCGTCGATTTTTTTGTCGTAGTCGGATTTTAGTTTTTTATTTACACATTTGATCTCGTCTTTATGGCTCAACAATCAAATGGTGTGAAGATTGCAGCGTAGCTTTGTATGATGGGGTTTGTTTTAGATACATACCTTGCCACTAAGCGCAGTCGAGTGTTTTTGGTTTGATGGGACTACATTATAGAACAAAACTACGATTATGAAGCCGACTTCTAAGGCTTTTCAGAATATATTAACTGAAGAACGTATTTTTAAAGATAACTCAAAGATCACTGGTCAGATCTAAATCAAATTAAAATATGACCGCACGCGGAGCACTAGCATTAAACAAATTCCTCATTCTTTGTGGAGTCAGTTAAAAAGTTCACGCCTTTGTCTCCAAAGGGGTAGGCAGATGTGTATTATAAACCCACACTTCTCCTGTTGTTCGCCTTTCATGTAACAGGGGGCGAGCCTATTGCCATTGGGCACATTATTAGGCAAGTGATAATTAACATTTTTAATACACACATAACTTCGGACAGTCTGAGGTGTGTGCCCAGGGTGCTGGGAATCGAACCCGAGACCATCGGCTCGGCAGTCCGTTACGTACACTACTGGGCTATCGCCGCTTTACTTTACAACCATTTGTACGGTCCGTAATTGTTCATTTTGATTTTATCCGAGGAGCAATGTTTTATACTGATCTATAGTAGTTCAAAGCATAGTACACATATAAAGTACTGATTTCAAAGCTGTCAGCTAGATATCAAAGTAGTTTCACTTTATCTTCTTTAGCAAGTTTGTAGTTGGCTCTGCGCCCAACTGAAAGTTCACTCTATACAATCAATGGACATAAATACTTTGAAAAGTAATAACTTAAACCCTCAAGATATACTGTGATAGCTTAGGTCTAATATAATTCCACATCTACCGTTCGGACAAGTTGCCGGGCCACAGAACCTTTAAGGAATTTTAAGATTCTATCATTGTAAACCTTAACACTTGACTTCGTTCGAGGTTTCAGCCGCATGGGACTTTTTATCTCCTTATATGGGAATATCAAAAAAAAATCTCGTAGTACTTTCCTCAAGGAAAAAGTTTCGGCCGCATGGGACTTTTTATCTCCTTATATGGGAATATCAAAAAAAAATCTCGTAGTACTTTCCTCAAGGAATATACATGCCAAAATTCAGCTTCCTGGGCTCAGTATTACCGGTTGTGCGATTGTCTGTTAATCAGTCAATCACTGACTGAGTAACGAAAAAGTTGAATGATTATTAAATGATTTTTATTATTATAAAAATTAATTATGATATGTCTTATTTCATTGTCATGTTATAAAACACAATATTACTGAGCATCTTCTGCCCCCACGATTAGAATTGATTTTTTCTTATTTTGAGCCACGCTTTACGTTATTCAATCTTTCTTTTGATTCATCGTCGTCCACGTAATATTTGTCATCATGAAACATAATAAATAAACAAAATGAACGTCGCTAAGTGAGCATAAACGACGTAAAACATTAGGGATGGGTGTGTATACGTTATAGATTAAACGTTTCTCAGTAGGTATTTGCTCCCCCCCCGTGGGATCTCCACCTTGTCGTGGTGGGGGGGCTCAGTAACCGTGGATTGGAGCCCCGCGGTGAAGCTAAGAGGGATCCAGGAGGGGATGCTCCGCGTGGGCTTGACGGAGGCCTACGCAGGATGCGTCCAAAGGGGCGGGTGCGAGGGACAGTTCTTCTGTCCCTCGCAGTCGGGCGCGGTCGCGGGAGGAGAGGCGTGTCGGTGTTGCGTTGCCGCGCGCCCTATCTCCCGCGACCAAATGGGGGCGCACCATTCGATGCGTCGCGGTGGGGCCGCAGAGGAAGAGGAGATGCGGTGTTGCGTTGCCGTCCTCCCTATCCTCTGCGGCCGCTGGGTGTTTTGGCGGCGGAGCCCAACACCTTCATCCGCCGCCAAGGGGGTTTTGTTCGGGGCCCGCCTGACCATCTGGCGGGCCGATACCCGTCGGGGGGTTGCGACGTATGCTTGGGCGAAACCCGACCCTCCGACACACGGGTACATGGAGAAAGCCGAGGTGGTTTTTAGTGGATACACCACATACTCCGGCTCTTATTTCCCCCAAGAGTCGGAGATCCGAAGGGATTTTCCACCTCGTAAAACAAAAAAAAAAAAAATGTAGGTATTTGCTCGAGTTTTTGTTATCAACACGATATAAATATTACAGGTAGTGCGGGCTGTTATTACAGAATCATGATATATAAAATCCTTGCGTTACTGACTGACTGACAGACACGCTACAGCCGAAACTACTGGTCGTAAGAAGATATGTTCCTTGGGCACCGTAGGGGTGCATTAAGACGGGATTACCCGAAATTCCCACGGGATCGGGCAAAACGGGCAATTCGAAAATATGTGTGTGCGAAGCCGCTGGCGTCGACTAGTTAGTAATAAAAAGACACAAATAATACTAGTATCCATTGCTGAAGATCTGCAACAAGGTGCTATGTAGAACCTAGGATTTAACTGTGCAATGGTCGCATATATAATAAAAAAGTCGTCTAAACGTCAAAAAAATATTTTATATTTTAATAATTTCTATGTCTATTTTTATTTTATTTTTTATTTTGAGGAACAGCAAACAGATACATTATAAAGACTTACAACTAGTTTAACAATTGTATGTTGTGGTCATAATGTAACCCAAAACGCTGTCCACAGGTAGACATACAAATTTAAAAAAGACGAGTTGTAAACGCTAGGAACATTGATAGCAGTACGCGTAACAAATAGTAAGAATGTTATAAACATGACTGAACATTATGTGTGTACTTATATATAGGAGTTTAAAGATACTAGACAGATAGTAGAAGAAATTACTGTAATAAAGTAGTTTGAGTATTAAATAGGGAACTGAGAAGGAGGCTTTTGAACTTATTTATGCTGCAATTAAATATATTTATGTTAACAAAGGTAACGTTATATGTGTCAACCATACGGCGGATAGGTGAACGCAGGCCTGAATTAGTTCGACAGGTGTTCAGTGCAAAAAGGGTACCTGCGCGTACCTGTCGCCTATGGATGGTTCTAGGTACAGCATAGCAGATCAATGGACATTTTAACTGTACAAACCTGAACAACATTCAGGTTTGTACAGTTAAAATGTCCATTGTGATCCCAAAATTATAAAACTAAAGCGTAACTTCATCTCAGTAGCTGTTGTTTTAATAAAGAGGTGTTAAAAGGTGAGCAACGATAATTTATTGTAATTTAATTTCGTGGTAGATCAATAAACACTCTGAGTCTTGTCTAAGACATTGTTTCACTGGTTCTGCGGCAGTCAGACATCAGACTCTCTGTAGAATTTCTTCTGTAGAATTTAATTTGAAAAAATTCTATTGTAAGTTAATATTCTTACAAATCTCGATGTTATAGTTGATTGACGCAATCGTTGCCCATCACTCCTGAGAGTTTCGCCACGTGCAGAGGCGAAACACTTGTCGAAGAATAGTCGGCGCATACAGCGGGATACTGCAAGTCAGGTATCTTCCTGGAACCCATACCATTCCTATATCCCTTATCCTTTTAGAGGAGTTCGGTATTGTCAACCTTTTTCTATTGCAATAGTTGGGGTGGTCAATCCGAGGGTGCGTGGTGGGTTCCTCTTTCCTTCCATTAGGTTAAATCTCGTTGGACAAGACAGCGATTCCACAATCAAAGTCTTATGTGCTATTGGGATACCGTTATGATGATTGTAATTCAGTTATACAATGGTTTACAATCGAGCAATTGTCTTATTTATTAAATATAATGTTAATATTCTGCACAAAGTACATTTTCTACCGTCATGTGAACTAAAGGGATAAACAATTTTAAAAATTTTAAGAGTTCTTCGAAATTATACGTTGTAAATAAATAACTAAAATTAGCTAGCTTTAAATTAACATCGTTGTATACTTTTGAACCTATGCCAAATAATTTTAATCAAAACTAAAACAGTTGTAGGGTTAAAATAACTAAAACGTAAAGTACCTTTTTAAAAACACGTTCCCATTTTTAATCATGTAGCTGCACAGAAAATTAAAATTTAACTCTGACAACCCTGCAGGTCGTTTTGGCGCCAAAACGAATGCCAACAGCAATTGCCCGCGCTAACAGCATTATGCGAAGCGAATTGCCTCGCTCCGCCATCTTGGAAATGGAGGCACACGCATTCCTGGTTTAAAAATTTTATAATTTTGACGGAATGTGGTCTATGGAATACTTTGAGAATCGAACATCTGGATGGTATGCTGTTTAATGATCCATTTTCTGCTATGACTTTAAAGTCCACAGCTAATATGTGTTTTAGAAGCAAATCAAAGTATTTAAACTAGGCCCAATTCAGCCTTGTCCAGATATTGTTGAGATTAAATTGTAATGTATAAAATAACACAAGCATGATAATACGATTTATCAAAGCTTGTGCGTCTTGACTTGAAAGTGTAACTTAAAACTTTGATTTAGTTCCACATTTCATCTGAGTTTGTTTCGGCCTTTCTTCTCAAGAAGTCATTTAGCTAGGAAAAGCCGGCATCATCGAGAATAGGGTTTTGACATGTATAAGTGTTGTAAACAACCAAAATGCAGAAATAAATATGTCTTTATGTCTTTATTTATCTATTTTTACCTACGCATATTGTTTTAAAGGATTATTTTGTTATGTGCATTTAGTAATGTCAACTTCAAATAATTATGACTACTAATACACTTTTAGTTGTTGTACAAACTAAGGCCGTTGGCAGCCCCAAAACTTGCTAGACCTAAGTGCATCAAGTAGATAACTTTGTGGTAAAAATGCAAGTTATTTTCTATAACGTGTGCTTCATAATTTGCTGTATGCATTTTATTTATCTACCTCATTGATCCCGCTGGCAGTATCGAAACTACTCTCTTCCGTAACAGCGGTAGCTCTAATAATATAGCTACACTAGTACAACCACCGACAGTACCGTTTAGTAGTTTACCACACGATACTGTAATCGATTTTAAACTTTCACGATTTGTATACATCATAAAATTTTACTAAAGCGGGTCTTATTCGCGATATTTAATTAATTTAAGGTATAAATACCTATGTTTTACCGACGTTTCGGCCGTCTGACAACAGCTTTGGTCGCGGCAGGACTGATGACTTGTGAAGCGCGGGTTTCGGCAGCTACCCTCACTTGTATTTTATTTTTATTTTTATCCGAATTGTCGGTACGTTTAAACACAACACTTATGACGTCTACACACAACACTTATGACGTCTACACACTGATGAGCTCTGTTACTGCGGCGGGGTTTACATTTGTTGATTACCGGATTCCAGAAAGCATAAAAATTTCAACCGGGAGGATGGATAAAGACTGTCTGCAACTTGGAATCCGGTAATCAACAAATGTAAACCCCGCCGCAGTAACACAGCTCATCAGTATGTAGACGTCATAAGTGTTGTGTGTCAACTTACCGACAGTTCAGAACAAAATAAAAATAAAATACAAGTGAGGGTAGCTGCCGAAACCCGCGCTTCACAAGGACGACGCTGAGACGACAACAGTCCTGCCGCGACCAAGGCTGTTGTAAGACGGCCGAAACGTCGGTAAAATATAGGTATTTATACCTTAAATTAATTAAATATCGCGAATAAGACCCGTTTTAGTAAAATTGTATGACACGATAATGTGTCAATAAATAGCCTTTAGTGACGTCATTTGCTGGTATACTGCGGATTATGAGGCGATACTGGTGTTCCAGCCACAGCGAATGTAGTTTGCTTTTTTGAAGAATAGAATGAGCTACATATTTTAAAGATTTACAGCAACTTGGAGCAATATAGTCGGAAAGTTCTGTTGTAATTTTAAATTGGTTTGCGTGTTATGGTTACTTTGCGTTTAATTTGCGTTTTCGACTGCCTCTGTGGTCCAGCGATAATGTAAGCGACTGCGAATCAATCAGCATCTTAGGTTCGATTCAGGAACCGAAAAAAACGATACTTGATAGATATTTAGTTTTTCTGGTAAAAATTATCCAATAGAAACTCCGAGTCTGGCAACTGGTGGTGGTATATCCCGTAATTGCGCCATAGTGCAGTTATGTTTACGCACTCACTCGTATACTATCTCTCCTGTGGAGTTGGCTAGTCTTCTAAACGCCTGGACTAATTTGGATGAATTTGTTGTGCAAATCGCAACAGGTGCCCGAATGGTTTCAAAATACAATTAAATCTAGTAGGGGGCGCTGAAGTTGCTTTTTACCAGACTTATTTTTCAAGACAGCGAGGATAAATTCTACTGTGACCGCTGGTTTAAGCATGTTTTCTATTAACACGACGCGCGACGTGAGGTCTATGTGTCTGATAGTGAGTAATTGTTTTTTTGTCATTATAGAAAAATGTCCGGTGTGTGTTGGACCATGCACAATGTTGGGTTCCGTAGTTGCTCTTACAAGAGTGAATTACAATATTTAATTTATTTTACAGTCCACTAAATTAGTCCTTTATTACGCGCTAATTAGTCGAGCCTAATTAGCTGTGAGAATGTCCTTTTTGTCTTCAGTTTATTTGCAACTTGTTGAATAATAAATACGGACCTAAATACTAAAGTTTACTTTTAGGGACGACACGTGATAATTTAATTGTCTATATAAAAATAGCACTTACACTAACACTGATTTTTTTAAAGACCAACCTATTAGAACGGCCAAATTATTAGAATTTCTCATTTGGAATGTAATGGATATCTTAGTAAATAAGTAAAATATCAAGGTTTTATAAATTTATAATAATTATATTTATAGGTACTTCAAGTATCTAACTAATCATACTAGTTGTGATTTTCTTTTTAATGATAGTATTATAATAGAGTATGCTGTCAAGATACAGAATGAATTCATACCTAAATGTATACAGAACATTAATCAATTGCATTATCAAAAACAAAGCCCATACATCAATTCAACTTTAGTTTTTAGTTAATTATCTTTATTCTTGTGCGTTTATTTAACACAAAAAGTGTATATTTTAAATCACATAACGTTATAAGGTTAGATTCACGTTATTACCAACAACCATCCTAAGTAACTTTATTAACTCCTGACAAAGTTCCCATTGTTTAGCTCGTAGCACTTACCACGGCGTGAAATTCCGTAGCGCCACTACGACGTAGACTCGTAGCGACGTAGACAACTGTCAGCAACTGAATAAGGCACTTCACGGTTAATCAACGTTCGGAAATCTTTTGTTCGAAACGTGTTTGGCAGTAATTGAAAATAATAGTACCAAGAATAATGCAGTACGCTAGAGATATATTTTTGTATCTAAAATCTCGTAATAGTAGGAAAGTTCCAAAATAATATTTTGGAACTTTCCTACTATTACGAGATTTTAGATACAAAAATATATCTCCAGCGTACTGCATTATTCTTACTTTTTACCGCAGATGATATGCGGCAAAATTATATTATAATTTTGTCGCATATCATCTGCGGTAAAAAGTAAGCCATTTAGATAATAAATATAAGTATGGATTCAAAATGCAGCCAAACGGAAATTTGCTGAAGGTAGATATCTAAAACAAACGTTCAAGGTTTGTGTTAGCAAGAAAGTATCTTAAGCCCTAAGGATTTCCAAATTGTGTGTAAGGATCCTTTTGGACTTTTTAAAGATACAATTTATTCAAAAGATTCTCCTGCTAAGTTGTTTACATTCAACATATATGGAAACTGTCAACGAAATAATTCAATTTTTTTTTATAATTTGCTAAAAATATTTGGTGATATGAATACACACATGACAAGTGAGAAACACAAATACATATCCTATATATTTCATTCTTCTTCAAGAGCAGGGACAACAAAAAAAATCGTTCGGTAGATATTAAATTATTCTATGAATATTGAACGTAGGTAAAATTTAATAACATCTGTCATTCTGTACTCATCGAATTTTTTGTCAATATAAATGTATAGATTAACTAGACTGTGCTCGCGACTGCGCCCGTATGTTGGGTATAATTTATCTATAATATATTTGTTTACGAATGTATAGTATCTTATCTCTTGTTACCACATTGCAAGCTCTGCTTAGCTTAAGATTAGATTTTAAAGCCAAACATTTTGTTTGTTTAGTTGAACGCGCTAATCTCACGTATGTATTACAGACCCGATTTGAATAATTCTTATATTTTTATGTTGGATAGCCCAAATTGCTTGCAAATTCCCAGTAATAATCTGGTCACGGAGAAAGAGATTTAATTTCCAATGATATTATTGAACAACACTTTGGGAATGTAAACAAAGATTTATATTTAGTTCACGCGATATTGTGGCGTTGTTATCGACGAACATGATCCGATAACGTGCCAGATAATGAATTCAAATACTAATATTATAGATGCGAAGGTGTGTTTGTTATTTGTTCTTTTTACACGTCACCACGGGACAGGAGGGCATGGTACAATTTCGCGTGTTGAGATATTTAGGAGTCTGGAAGGTGAGATACAAAATTTTACTTTTACAGCGACATCTGATTCCCGTGCGACCAGAGCCGCAGTTGAAATCTAGTGATCTTTAAAAAAAATGGACCCATGTGGTTACTATCTATTCTGCAAAAAAAGTCAAAATTTAAAAGTCAAAACTTACGAATAACAACATTAAAAAAAGAATTCATGGTTTATTACTAGATGATTCTACATTTACATTAACTGCCACGTTCGCAATGCAATAGATATAACCACGAGAAAGAACAGGCAATATAACTCATCAGCACTCTTTATAATCGTCAAAATCTTCAAACATGCTTGTCCATATTACATACAAAACTCGTATATCAAAACGTCAAAGATTTCTAATCAGCAAAAACATAATGTATTCGGAGACAAAATCTCACAAGCAAATCTGTTCAAACATTAAACGAATGATTAACACGAAGTGACTTAATATATTCTCGTATCTTACATCCATAGGTTGGGTATAGGTCACATTGATAGCGGGTAGCGATGCGTTTATATCGAAATGATAAAACAATGGGTAAGGCATAATAAGTATTACAATGAAGAGATTATCTTTTTTGAAATACTAATCGCATTCAAAAAGTTTAATGAAACATGAAACAGCCGATATCACAGTCCTTATTAGGGTTCCGTACCTCGAAAGGGAAAAACGGAACCCTTATAGGATCACTTTGTTGTCCGTCCGTCTGTCAAGACCCTTTTTCTCAGGAATGCGTGGAGGTATCAAACTGAAATTTATACTAAATACTCAAATCTACGGTTCCATAGAGCTATAAAAAATTCAAACTTCTAATCCAACGCAATCAAAAGATACAGCCGATTATGCTGCAAATTGCAGCATATTTTCAAACTTGCATTGGAATCAAAACCTATAGGGTACTTCCCGTGAACTCGGAATCTTGAAATTTGGTACGAAGGAACGTCATATATCACATATAAAGGAAAAATTGCGAAAACCGTAAATTTTTAGTTACAGCATATAAAAAAATATTTTTAATAAATTTAAAGTTACTACCCCTTTCTCTTAAACACGTGGAAGTATTAAATTGAAATTCATATCAAATACTCAACTATATAACACCTTTAGGCTGCAACAAAATCAAGCTTCTATGTCAATGCAATCAAAAGAAAGAGCAATATAAGCATATTTTCAAACTCGCAACTACTCGCAAGTGAATCAAAACCTACAGGGTACTTCCCGTGATCTCAAAATCTTGAAATTTGGTACGAAGCAACGTCTTATAGCACATATAAAGGAAAAATTGTGAAAACTGACAATTATTAGTTACATCATATAATAAAAACATTTTTAATAAATTTAAAGTTACTACCCCTTTCTCTTGAACGCGTGGAGGTATTAAATTGAAATTCATATGAAATACTCAAGTATATAACACCGTTAGGCTGCAACAAAATCAAACTTCTATGTCAACGCAATCAAAAGAAAGAGCAATATAAGCATATTTTCAAGCTCGCGACTACTCGCAAGTGAATCAAAACCTACAGGGTACTTCCCGTGATCTCAGAATCTTGAAATTTGGTACGAAGCAACGTCTTATAGCACATATAAAGGAAAAATTGTGAAAACTGACAATTATTAGTTACATCATATAATAAAAACATTTTTAATAAATTTAAAGTTACTACCCCTTTCTCTTGAACGCGTAGAGGTATTAAAATGAAATTCATATCAAATACTCAGGTATATAACACCGTTAGGCTGTAACAAAATTAAACTTCTATGTCTACGCAATCAAAAGAAAGAGCAATATAAGCATATTTCCAAACTCGCGACTACTCGCAAGGGAATCAAAACCTACTACCCGTGAACTAAAAATCTTGAAATTTGGTACGATGCAACGTCTTATCGCACAGATAAAGGATGCGGCAGGCTGAGGACCGTGTACTGTGGTGCGTGTTGGGAGAGGCCTATGTCCAGCAGTGGACTGCGATAGGTTGATTGAGATTAAGATTTCAAATAATTACATATTCTTCAAACCGTTTTGCTAATTATTCTGTTTGTCGACCAGCCAGCTTGTGATGTAGACGTAACTATGACATACGCGCTCTTTTATAACCGTAGTGTGATGTGAACATGGTGTGGACAGTATAACATACTATCACAATATAATTATGGCTATAGTTGCATTAATTGTCAACGAAAATACTATTTAACATAGTATAATACCTATGCCTCCCGATGGAAGTTGTTTATTTCATGCAATAGCATTCTCTATTTATAATACCACTAATTTTGAACAAACACAAATACTAAGGACCACAATACTTGTTTATATTTATAATAACTGGGACGAGTTTCATTTATATACAAGCGATGCCCGGAGAGATCCTTTCTCTTCACGACATGAGTTTGTACTCATGTCGTGAAGAGAAAGGATCTCTCTACGATGATCTCAGCTACGATGCTCCAATCCTCTAGCTATGGCGGTATTCCTGAGGTGAAGGCAGCAGGATGTTTGTATCCAGCGAGGTTCGAAGTGTCTGAACATAATACGGGTATTCTGAGGGGTGTATTTTGGCAGAGAAGGATATGTAATAAAGCGTTTACTTCTTTCAGGCAATTTATCATCAGGTCATTATGATTTTTGTTTGCCAATTGTGTGCGAAGGATTTCTTAATAATACATACAATCATATTAAGGTAAGCTTGGTAAAAAAAACTCTAGATTCAAAGGTTGGCCGTCCTAAACGCAATAAAAGTGGTCGTCCTAAAAAATCTGAAATGTACTGCTCAGAACAAGAACGGCCAGCTGTAGCGTTGCATAAATACAACAATATACGGCAGTAACTTCAATAGGTATAATTTATGTTCTCGTCTGATGGTCGTGGGAGACTTCAATATTGATTTTAGAATGAATCCCCAAAATGGAATTTCTACATATTTTTCATCTATAAACATGTTTCCGTTAATAAACACTAGCACAACACGAAGTAGTACAACTAAAGATAACTTTTTTTTGAACTTCAATATTCAATGTGATACTATTCCTACCTTTTTCAGTCACCATTTACAGGTCTGGTTCAAATTTGATACTTAATTCCATACTTTAAAATTTTCATTTTTTTAATTTACATAACGTATCACATCTTTACATTCATCACGCCTTTTTATCCCCGAAGGGGTATGCAGAGGTGTATTACACACCCACACTTTGCCAGTTATGTTTCGGTCCCAATGTAATAGGGGGCGAGCCTATTGCCATATACCGGGCACGTTACTTAGCGAGCGATAATTAACGTTTTAAACACCCACATATGTAACTCCGAAAAGTCAGTGATGTGTGTCCGGGGTACCTGAGGATCGAACCCGAGATGATCGTCTCGGCAGTCCGTTACGTACACCACTGGGCTATCGCCGCTTACTTATTTTTTTTTTTTTTTTTATTAAGAGTATTAATTATTGTTTTATTTTGTGTGCAAATAGTCACCTAGTAAGTAATAGTTTTATTTTCATCGCAAATAAATACTATAATTACTCGTATTAAAAATACTTTATTAATATTTTTGTTACAGATTTCTAATAGTCACTAAAAACTTTGTAAATCAATAACTTTGATAAAAAATCTCACCATCATTCATCAGCAGACTTTTGCAAGGCTGCTGCAAGGCTAGTATAGGTATTTAAGTTATATTATAAAAGAATTGATATATGTTAATATAAAATAAAGGATGACTGATTACACACGACAAAGAGGCCTTTTTCTTTAAATAAATTAAGGAAAAAGGCCTCTTTGTCTCCTCCAGCTTTCCATACTGTAATGTCATGGTTTTCATTTTGCAATAAAAATACCATAACTATGACTGGTGAACTTTTACTTATATACCTACAGGTTTGTACGGAACCCTCGGTGCGCGAGTCCGACTCGCACTTGACCGGTTTTTATTATTATATAAGTAAATACGCACGTAATTACAGATAGTGAACCGCGCAAGTGAAGTACTCACATCAACTTATTAAGCATATGTTTATTTTTATAAAATAGGTAAATATTTGGTCGGCTGATGATTTCAATCCATCAACTATTTGTGTTTTCTGACAGATCCTCAAAATCAGAACTTAAATACAAGGGATTCAACTAATATTAAAAAAAACAAACAGAGATTGCTTTAATATGCCATTTCTTAAACTCAGTTTAGTAATTAGTAAGTATATATAGTAATTTTAATTATATTTCTTTTAAAAAGACAACTACCGCACTAGGAATAAATCCTGTTTCGTGGGGGACTTTATAAACATACAACCAACGGACACAATGAACACCCAGACTCGAAACAACAATTTATGAGTAACACAAAGTATTGTCTCGTGTGGGAATCGAACCCACAACACTCGGCGCAGTGTGAAGCGGCAAGGCGGCCGCTTAAACCACTACGCCTACCATGCAGTCGATATTATAATGCAGAATGCGTTTGAAGTAAATTTTAATTTCATTTTACGTTTTAATCGTTATGGCCGTAGGCACATGCACTGATGAGGAAGTTTCCCTTTAGTTGAGGCAAATTGCCAAGTAACAAAATTATGCCGCTATAAATGTCTCAAAGAACATCCTCACATGACCGGACGCACTTTGTAATTCATCCGGTCTTTACTAGACTTGACGCTTTGATATTTATACAAAAGTGAATATGTATGGATCTAGATATTTCCTTCCTTGTTCATTGCAATATAAACTAACTGAGCGTGCGGTTAGACCCGCGTTATTTATGTTTACTGCTCCGCATCCGTGTACTATAGGGTGATGTCATATAGCCTATACCCTTTCCCGTTATTCGTCTCATATTGAACCAGTAGTTTCTGAGGTTATTGAGTTCAACCATGCAAGCATACGCTTCGGCTGTATAATATTGGTTAAGATATTACCCGACGTTATAGTGTGGATTACACCCACTATAGTTAAATTCTTTATTCATCACTACGGAGCCAATACGGGGTATTTCACATTTATTTTTTAATAACGCGATTACGAACCTATATATTTTTATTGAACCTTTACAAATATTATTATAATATGTTAGGATCGCAAAATATTAAAAAGTAGATAGATAGATATATAATTCTTTATTGTGCAAATGTTGGTACAAATTCGGTGTAAATGACAAGTGACATACATATCAAATGCACAAGGGCGGCCTTATCGCAAAGTGCGATCTTTTCCAGGCAACCTTAGGATGGACAGACTAAAAAGACAAAAAGCTTTGATGTGTAGTGACTAAGTATCTGATTACTATAAATTGGTTTTATTTATTATGATACGCAGGGATATATACAATAGATATGATAGGTGCTAAACATATTATAAATAAATAAATACATAATATGATACATACATAAATAAACATATATATAAAATTATACATAAATATAATACATATACATAAATATAATGCATATACATAGGTACATAATAATAATATGAACACAAAGTACAGTGACAAAATTAGTTTACAATGACAAATAGTGTTTCTTTAATGCATTTTTAAAAATGTTGAATGATTTAGTTTGCCTAATTTCGACCGGCAGCGCATTCCACAAACGGACAGCTTGAACAGCGAAGGATTTATCGTAGAAGTTTGTGGAATGTGTTGGCATCTGCAGTCTCAGATCCACCGACGACCTCAAGGTGTTTAAATGTGTGTCATGAAAGAACTTAAAACGTTCTTTGAGATATGTGGGGGTATTAGGATTAAACAACACGTTGTACAGTAACATAAGAATATGAGTATTCCGGCGAAGTCGAATTGGGAGCCACTTGAGCCTGGATCGAAATTCAGATACATGATCATATTTGCGTAAACCAAAAATGAATCTAATACAGAAGTTTTGGAGACGCTCAAGTTTATCAAGTTGGTCCTCATTAAGATCAAGATAGCTGACATCAGCATAATCGAGTATTGGGAGAAGCAAGGATTGTGCAAGCGCAATCTTGGTGTTGGTGCGAAGAAAGTTCCTCAGCCTACGTAATGCTGCTGAAACAAACAATTTACGGCTGGTCCCTTGTAATTGATTTCCCCATGAAAAAGATTTGTCCAGATAAATACCAAGATTTTTCACGTTATCTGAAATTGCTAAGATGTTACCATCGAACTCAATTCAATTTACATAAATACATATACTCACGCCTTTTTCCCGTCGGGGTAGGCAGAGACAACAGAACGCCACTTGCTCCTATCCATACAAACCTCACGCGCTTCCTCTACACTCATTACTCTTTTCATACATGCTCGCCGGTTGCGGGTACTTCGGACATTTAGATCCCATGTATTAGAGGGCGAGCGTATTCGCGTTATCGGGCACATTGACCGACTCCGTGCTACTATTGAGAATCCGGAAAATCTCAGTAATACTTCAGATTCGATTAGCAGACGCATACGCTTTCCACTAGACTTCGGAGGCAATGTAAAGATTATGTATTTTTTATTTAAATTTGGTAGCTATTTATTACGCGACAAACTGAGATTCTTCAGCAATGAACTTACAAAATTAAGACCCTTTGTAACTGAGTTCAAACAGCTCTCTGTAAAAGTCGAGTTTTTACTTCTTCGTTTTAACGAGACTACTAACTTAATTATGATGTCATAATTACTTTTGCGTACTTTATTAAAAACTTTGTCACGGGACAGACTGACTTATAAAAATATCTTGTTGGTTTAACTTTATGTTTGGAATGTACCTGGATTTTATCTATGTTGTGTTGCTTGGGGCATTTTGTCTGTTATACTGTTTTGGGTTTAATTTTCTGTGCTTTGCCACATTTTCACATTTAGATGTCGTGTTAACTTGTACTCGTAATATATGATGTCATATAAGAAGATGCCAGAAGCTACGCCAAGTCATTTTAATTAAACCGATTTTTTATTCCGTGGGAATTTAGAGAAATCACTTCTTAGTGCACCCTACGCTTTCTAAGGAACATACATGCCACATTTCAGATTCATGCTCCCAATCGTTTCGGCTGTGCGCTGTCTGTCAGTCAGTCAGTAATGCAAGAATTTTATACATAAAAATAATGTAGGAATTTAAACTTTCGTGGCCACTATAATTACTTTTTACTGTTCCCACGGGATATATACAACGTACCTTTGTTTTGAGTATCCGATATTACTATATACCTAGAATGGTTAAAGAAGCTATTGAAATTAAAAAGTATAAAAACTTCAATAGAGAAGATGGTTTTCAACTGTCGAACACCTGGCATCCAGTGGTACGTCTATGCAAAACCCGTGAACCACAAAAACTTAAATCACGTGCCGACGTAGTGAGTACAGTGTGTCGCGATCGAGTACAGTGTGAGAGTGAAAACGGTGGTAGTGGTTGAGCGCGCAATTAACTAGTAAGAAAGCGGGTAGACCGGTTGACTTGTTTATAACATTCATCCACCCGCAATACTTCAGTACATCCGTGAACATGGCGCTTGCAACAGTGCCGAAATATCGGTTACTCAAAACAAAGGTCATCATCATCATCATATCAGCCAAACGACGTCCACTGCTGGACATAGGCCTCCCCCAAGATTTTCCACACAGACCGGTCTTGAGCCGCCCGCATCCAACCGCCTCCTGCGATCTTGACGAGATCGTCGGTCCACCTTGCGGAGGGCCTACCTCTGCTGCGTCGTCCGGTACGTGGCCGCCACTCCTGAACCTTTCTTCCAGGGGCTGCTATACAGGCTTTGATTATGTTGGGATCAGATGGCCGATTTTGGTTTGAAGCGGGATTAGTTGATAGTTTTAAAAAACGGAAAGGTCCGAGGCACTCGTAACCGGCGCGCATGAATGAAAAGAGTAATGAATGAAGAGTAAGCTCGTGAGGATTGTAAAGATTGAAGCAAGTGGCGTTCTGTTGTCTCTGCCTACCGCGACCGGGAAAAGGCGTGAATATATGTATGTATGTATGCAGTTTTTAGTCCTGGTAGTGATTATTAGCCCAAAGATCTGTCGCTAATAATAGAAGTACCTACACATTATACTTTAACATATACTACATATGCCTGTTTCATTCAAGATACGAGTAAATTTTTTGAATGACCCAGAAACCAACATTCGCAATGTTGTAGCTGAGTTCTTACCTTAGTTTTTGATTCCTTGGCATTTACCACAAGTACGGTGCTTAGGCCTGGTTCGGTGATTTTATTAAACTTTACGTGGTACTTAAGTTATCTTTTAGTCATCGCAAGCAATTTCCTACAGTGTCCCACAAAAGTACAAGTGCCCATTTCACCTTAATTTTTTTACATTTTCGAGTGCTTAAGATAACAAAATTACATTATGAAATGCCGCGAAAACAAAATTATCTCTTACCTTATCCGTATACTACTTCTTTATCGTTTGTGCGTGTAGCTTGGTGCTAAGAGTTTACAGACTGCCCGAAGGCAATTAATATGGCTTAACGATTCTTGTCCATAGACAAGAACCAGCACCAACTGATACGTGCACTCCGAAGCTCGGTAGCGGCATGGAAATTCCACACGCGGTACCTTCGCAAGCGTTGCTTAACTTTGCCGAACTATTACGATCGTCAAGCCGAGTCATACTATGAGCGCTACAACTACTAGAAGAGTGTTTATTTATCTTTCTTGTCGCAAATGCAAATATCAGCGCTTTTATTATACGGTATGTGGAGAAAGCAGCGATAGCCTAGTGGAGAGACCGACAGACTGCTACGCAGAGGGTCCGGGTTCGAATCCACGGCGAACACCGATGACTTTTCGGAGTAATGTGCGTATTAAATTGTTAGTTATCGCTTGCTAAACGGTGAAGGAAAACATCTCGAGGAAACCTGCATGTCTGAGAGTTCTCCATAATGTGCTCGAAAGACATGTGAATTCTGCCAACCCGCACTTGGCCAGCGTGGTGGACTATGGCCTTACTCTTCTCATAATGGGAAGAGGCCCGTGCCCAGTAGTGGGACAGTATAAAGGGCTGATGATGATGATGTGGAGATAGATTGGACATATACAATTTTTACCGCGAAAATCGACTTTCAAGTGGGCGTAGCCAGGGTCGAGGTCTAGTAACATGATGAAAATAATTTAATCCCCTTACTTAGTTTACATCTCATTACCTTTATAGGCTATTGGAGTAAATAAAGGTCATTATACTTTATACAAATAACTATTAAGAGGAGGTCTAATGTGCTATAAGCCTTATCTTATTATTCTGCCGATATCAGTGATGCTGCGACTCAAAGATTCAATCTCACTTAATCGTCTTGGAAGTGGGAACCTACAGTTTAATTCGCTGATAAACCTTATTTGCTTTAAGTATGCTGATCTTTAAGATTTCTTAAAGATTTCTGTTTTGTTATCAATTATTTCTGAAGCACCACCGACTGTTTTTGATATGATACACGATTAAACGAATGCTTATCTAATTACTGAAAACTTGTATCAACATTGTAACAAGATCTGTAATATGTAAACTATCCCACTGCTGGGCACGTGCCACTTTTCACAATGAGAACGTTAAAGCTGTTATCCACCATACTGTAACGTTGGCCTAGTACAGGTTGTCAGACTTAACATGTCTTTTGAGAAAATTATGAAGAACTCTCAGTTATGCAGGTTTCCCCACGATGTTTCCCTTTACCGTTGAGCAAGCAGTAACTAACCGACTAATACGCAATTAACATGGCAAAGATAGTGATGTAAGCCATAGGTTTGAACCACAGATATAGATCTACATAGATAACGCAATTATCACGATTTGTATTGAAACCAAGCGTGGCGACTTTTTAATACCTACTGTACGAACTGTACCGAAGCGATGCGCGACAGTATCGCTTGTGCGATATTCATCGTCTCCTAACACACAACGTCAGATCAAACGTCCAAAGCAAACGCGGCAACGTAATGTGAATAAAGTTTACTTAACGGTAATTTATAGTTAGGTATATTCTGGAACGACACGCAGCTTGGAATACTTAAAAACAGTTTTAATATGAATTTACGCATAATATAATTTTAAGGCCCACTTGCACAACGATTCTTAAATTGAATTGAGATGTATTTAACGAGAAATAATATATTAAACACCACTAGCGTCTTGCACAACGAAAAATTTGTCGAGTAATATGATTTAAGAACTGTCAAAATTAATCACCGAAAATCGGCTGTTTAGTGGCTAATTTCATTTAAGAACTGTCACACTGATGTTGGCATCTTGTCATTAGTGACGAAAATTATCTATAATTATATAACTGGACCGGACGAAGTAGCAGGGGGAGGCCTATGTCCAGCAGTGGACGTCCCTAGGCTGACATGATGATGATGATGATATAACTGATAAGAATGTACCTACTTGTGTTATTGTTAACCCTAGAATCCTACACTATTTGGAGCACATGTTATTCCTACACTGGGGTGCTGGAACACCCCATACAAAAAATGACTGTAATCCTTAAAATAAAAAAAATAATTCATAAAAATACGTTTTATTAAACATAATCGGTAACTTGAGATCACTAAACAGCCTTATTACACAAAGTTAAATGTAGTTTGAGCAACAGCGCTTGTAGGATTTGGTCCTTTTTTGAGGATCACTGCAATGGACTAAGTTGGTATCCGGTAACGGTCCTCCAAATGTTCATGTATCAGTTCCAAACCTAATTTCAAAACTGTCTGCTGAAACTTTATATTTGGCTTATTATTTGATCTTGAACACTTGTAAAGAACCCAGGAATTACAACTGGTCCCAACTTCTATTTCTTCCTCGCCAGATTTGTGGTCTAGAATAGAGCTTATTTCTTCGTAATTCAAACCTCTGACAGCCATCCGAAACAAAATAAATAAACTTCATTGAATTTTACCTTCATAATATCTAAAAATATCTGTATATAATTAATATAAGACTATTGTTTTAATAAATAATCAAATTTAATAACTTATTACATATAAATGCATCAGTCGTAATAAATAAATAATCTTACGATTTTACTACACTGGGGTACTGGCGTACCCCACAGCACTTATACAGGCGACCACACAACGCAGTCCCTCGTCACGGTATTGACGTAACGCGAGTGGTTGACACCAAACTAAAATACTCCGACGCGCGAATTCGTGGATATTAAAGAAATTGAGATATTTAGAAAACAAATCGGTGTGGGGTGCACCTGCACCCCATGTAGGGTTCTAGGGTTAATGCTCAAAAGTTTCTAGTTATTATTTGACAATTGTCATTCCGTTGCTAGGCGACGACATTGCGTTTTGTTTTATGCTCAAAGTATATATAGTCTAAGGTTTTATGCGAAACCATACGCATAACATCGTTAAAATCGTAACAAAAAGGCTTCATGCCATGAAACAAAACGTAGAACCTACTTTACCGACCTCATAAAATGTTTAACTAAATCTAAGCGTTGTTGTCGTTGTGCAAGAGGACGCTAAATAATTTTAACTTAAATTATTTTATGCTGTTAATTCTGTTCAACAGATTTAAATTAAGGAGTGACTTAAATCAAACGTTACGCAAGTGGGCCTAAAATAACTTACCTGTGATAGGAAATATGTTCTTGCCTTTGGGTGCTCGAAATTTTTGGGCTATATATATATATATAGTTAATTAACCGCTTGACCGCTAGCGCCAATTCGCCGAATTCGCTCGACCGCTCATGTTCTAAACAAAATGTCGCGCCGCCGCTCGCCAGATGGGCGCGCTAACATAAACATTTATTGTTGATAAGTCGGTAACATGAGTAAGTTGAAGTGATGTTTTTCTTCAACCTTATGAATGACTGGTTCAAGTCGTATGAATTCTTTGTTGAAATTTAGTTTCTTATTTATTATACTTAGCAGCGAACATTGACAATCGTTGAAAAAAACACTTTGTGTATTTTAAACAGGATTATTTTAAAAAGTAAATCGATGACATACATATTTTATGAGTTTCCACTGTAGAGGGATTCTATTTACACCGAATTTAGTAGAAAAAACATGTATCATAGTATAAAAATATTTAATTACACGCATACGATTAGCACGTAATCACGGAGTGCGCGAAACAAAGAGTGGCATTTGACATTATTTTTTCGTTCCGGGTAAACGATTTTAAGACTCGCTTCGTATATTTAGCATGAAGAAATATTCAATGATTTTAATAGAACAGTGAAAAAGGATTTAAAATATTACGCAATAGAAAGAAACAGTAAATACAGACCGAGTATAGCGCTGTAACCAAAAAGGGAAAATAGTCACTTGTGCGCGGTCTACGGAATTTAGAAAAAGGGAGAATAGTCACTTGTGCGCGGTCAAGCGGTTATCACGCAACGAGGCATTTTTTTAGTTTTTTGCGGAAGTTCGGCTGCAACAACGGACGCGCGGGGACTGAAGTTAGCGGCGACCAACCTCGACGCTTGATCGGGGTTCAGACACGCGAAGTGCATGCATTTGCGTTATCTATGTCTGGGGTTTGAACCTAAAACTCTACCTTCTTAGCAGTCCGTTAATTTCTTCATTAGGCTATCGCTGCTTATAATTAACTTAGGTTTATTATATTATTATGATAATAATAAAAACAGCATAGTGCCCATATATGAAAAAGTAAAAGGGAGTCGTTTGGCCTGGTATGGACATTTTATGTTTTTTTTTTGTATGTTATTCTTGCAATCTGTCTTGTCGCCATTTAGCAATTGTTTAATATTTATTTCAGTCTTGTACGGCACACGTCCATTGACATGCTCGTTTCCTTAATATAAATCTATATGAGTAGATCTTGTGGGATTAGTCATCATCATCATCCTCAGCCTTTAACAGTCCACTGCTGGACTAGGCCTCTCCTATGAAAGGAGGAATTGGCCTACTATACCACGCTGGCCAAGCGGGTTGGTATAGGGTTTGTATCAAGTTTTCCTTCTCTTACAGTGCTGTTCTCTGCATAATATGCTCCCTCTGTCGGCTCTTACGACACCCATGGGATGATATGGGGTGGTGACAATCCGTATTCTTTATCCGTCACCACACGGACTAGTGGGATTAGTGGTTTTAGATAAATAGATAGATAATACACTTTATCGTACACCAAAATAAAATCATACAGTAGGTACATTGGTAAATTAACAAATATCTATGTACAATCGGCGGCCTTATCGCTAGATGCGATCTCTGCCAGGCAACCTTAGGATGGACAGAAATAATGTAAGCAGTCATGTGTGGCGGTGGTTTTAGTCTCCGAGGCAACGTTGTCTCTCCCATTCGTGTTTGGATGATTTTGTAGTCTGTCTTTATAAACTTTAAATTTTCTATGATTTCCTGTCGGACTGTCTTTATATTTAGTTCCCGATGCAGCCGGTTATTTGTCATATATACCATGGTGCGTCACATATCAAACGGAGCATTTTTTATTGAAATCTTTGGAAGATTTCGATGTTAAACTCGCTGCTGAACATTTTATGTGAAGAGCCGAGATGTACGTAGGTAAAAAAGTGATGAGTATTCACGTAGAGTGGAAAAAAGGGAAAGGGCGGCCAAGGAAAAGATGGATGAACTGTATGAGGAAGGATATGAAAGAGAAAAGAGTAAACGATCGGATGACTGTGGACAGGGAAGTATGGAAGCGAAGGACATACTGCGCCGACCCCAAATAAATTGGGACCAGGACAAAACAATGATGAACAAAAAGCAGCATACATAAAATATGACGCACCAAAATCTACGTACAATACATAAGGAACCATTACCAAGTCCACATTGACGCATGTTTATTTATAAATAGCGTTCATTCTGCTTACGTATTAAATAGAATAATGCAAACAATGTCAGTAAAACGAAATACGCGTGACACCAATTAGACAACTGACAAGCGCTTTGAAAAGCGCGCTACGAGACTCATGCTGGCTAATTGATGTTTCAAAATTACCAGTTCAGAGATAAAAGTATAAACTTTTATGTTTTAGGTGTAATTATTATAATTAGCTTAGCGTAATTTGGCAGGGTATATTGGAAAATCGCAGTTTCTTCACTTTTTGTTTTACCTATAAAGACAAGAAATTATGCCTCGTTGGTCTCGCGGCATAAATGTGCGCGTGGGATTGGGAGATCTCGGGTTCGATTCCCGGGTCGGGCAAAGTGTTATTGGGTTTTTTTCGTTAGGAAATTCTCAGTGGCAGCACGGAGTCTGGTAATGTGCCCGGTACGGCAATAGGCTCCGCCCTATTACGTGGGACCTAAAAATGCATGGAGAAATGTGAGTGTAATATCACACCTCTGCCTACCCCTTCGGGGATACAGGCGTGAGTCTATATAGAGACAATATTTTTGATGTCTAATAGGCGTTACTATTCTCAAAATGAAATCATTTCTCGAAATGAAGAATATATATTTCGCTCCGAATCCGCAGTTTATTTTAATAGCTTTACTGCAGAGTCACATCAGATCATTTGCCTCCTATTTCATAAAAAAAATTAAAGAGCCAAAAATCCACATGTGATAAAGAGCCAAAAATCCCCATGTCTTAAAGAGCCAAACATCCTAGTGACATATTAAAAAATTATGTAACGGGTCTGAATCGTGTTAATAAACGAAAAGAAAGATGAAATACCTTTCTATTTGTCCCGACGCCGACGTTTCGGCATGGGTTACACCAGCCGTGGTCACGGGATGACTGATGTTCGTCAGCGCTGCCTCCGAGAAGTGCGGGTTTTGGAACCTACCCTCACTTGGTCTTCACAATTATGATTTTTTTATATGTTCGGAACTGTTGGCACTTCGACACACAACACTAATGGTATCTTCACACTGGCGCGTAATATCACGGATGACATCCTTTGGAGTACGCAGGTAATTTGCTACTTTGGAGTACGGACTAAATACAGTCTTAATGGAGTATTTTTTGTAGTACTGTTCCAACTTTATCCGTCACTCCTTTTATGTAGGGCATGAACGCTGGCGTTCTGTTCACTCCAGTCAGTCTCGACCTTTTCCTTGAACCTCGCATATTGTGTTTGTAACCGTTTTGCTTGAGTACCTCCCGAACATGTGTGAGCTCACAATCTAAGTGTTCGGAGTCGCAAATGTCATATGCTCTGTTTGTCAATGAAGCAATAACGAATTGCAAATGTCGCGGGTGATGATGTGAATTTGCGTGTAAGTACCTGTCAGCATGTGTGGGCTTCCTGTAAACAGTGTGTGACAGGTTTCCATTTTCTTTCACCTTGATCTTCACATCGAGGAAGGCTAACGATCTGTCTGTCTCCATTTCATAAGTGAACCTTATATTAGGGTGTATGGAGTTCAAGTGATCTGCTAATAATTGTTCTACAACCTGTTTGTTACCCTTTATAATACAGAACACGTCATCGACGTATCTTTTCCATATCTTTACGTGGAACGCTTCAGACCCGTTACATATTTTTTATAATATGTGTGCAAATCGTGGTAGTTTAAAAGTAGTTATCCTAGTGACATGCCAATATTTCATCTATCAATGGATGTGGTTTCTACGGATAGACTGATATTTGACATATTTTGTATGGAGCTTATGTCAAATATCTATCCGTAGCCTTATCCATTGATAAAGAGAATATTGGCAACGGGCTTAAATATCTAATAAACTAAATAACTTCACACTAAAGCATTATTAAACCTCACTATACAAACACAGTTGCTTAGAATAGATTCTTACAATTTTCTTGGAAAATAAAATGTACTATAAAGCAATACTGTTTCTAATATTGATTCTTGTATTAGAAAATTGTAGCTCGTGTGTGTAAGTGTAATAAATGAAAATATGGCGTATGTTGCTCTGTTTGTTCATAGAAGTATGTGTATATATTACGTATATGAGTAAAAATGCTTCATAAGGTACATAAGTGCCAGTGCATGCAAGAATGTTGGGAAAAGTTATCTTATTTTTCTAATTTCCACATGAACTTTTGAGCCGTTTGCATTTAAATATGCATATACATTTTGCATTAACATTTTTTCTTTGAAATTTAGAAATGCAAATATCTACAGTCATGGTCAACACGTGCATATCGAGCCACAACAATGTGGTGCGTAGTGCCCCTTAGCTAAGGATGCAAACAAAATATTCATTTTATAGCTTGCAAGTAGAAGTATAGGTAACTTAACTGCCTATTACCCGCTAATAATTATAGTCGAATTGACCGTTATAATTTCCATTGAATGTTCATTATTTATGTCACTGTTTAGCATCAATACACATAACCTAAATACTACGGTTTAGATTAGAAGATAGAGAGGAGACACTTTGCAATTGATGGTTTTCTCTAAATATTTCGCAAAACGGATTCCTTTATAAGAAAAACGGTAGTCACCAAGTGATCCTTACATTCATATATTATCAATTCAGTATAGGTACAAACTTTTTACTTAATAAAAAACCTGCAGATGACTTACGAATTTTCCATTATATGAGTCTCACGTTTTCTCGTATTTGTACATTTTATATCACCTAAAGGTCCCTTAGGTATGCCTAAATGGTAGCCTGAGAATGCAATGAATAGTAACAATTTGTCCTACCTTTCCTACCCTTACTGATTTTAGTAACGTTGGGTCCAGAGGGGAAAAGGGTCAACTCTCGATTGTACCAATACCTAACAATATAGCTCTAAACTCCTTGTCACGCTTGTTCTAAATGAGCCTTCATAGACTTGTAAGACCCGTACCTCGGTGTAAAGGTAAAGCTGCCATGAAGGTCTATAAATGAAAAATCGTTTATTGATGGAATACAAAATGTTAAGCAATATAGAATGCTATCCTATGGGTCTACGCACGCCTGTCCTGTTGTTGCTGTTGCGATTACAGTTTATGTTTTAGCATTCTTTGCTCGAGCTTCACGACATATGCCTTTTACAGGTATTATGTTGGAGTTTTACCGTCAAATATATTTAACATCTATTTCACCTAGAGGTGGCGACAGTCAGATAGGAGTGAGATTGAGAAAAGGCTAATATTCTTCCTAGTTTCGTAAACTTCGGGCTACAAGGCAAAAGTTCAAAATCATGAGATTTTGCTAAACGTTGAAACTCCGGGCTAAGTTACTAGATTATCCTGGTTTCCTTTAATAAATAAGTTTATTTAGGTTTTTGTACCTCAAAGAGAAAATAAGAATCCCTTCGATCGAATCTCAATTGAAATATCAATACAGTACGTATCAAAAGTTGTTAAATAAACATTTAATTTGCCTCCTTTCCGAAATTATTTTTTGAAAATTGTAAGTTGTATATCGACTTAATTAAAAGGTCAAACGTTTCTATAAAGTCTTTGATGATTTTTGTAAGCAATTGGCCACTGAAAGGTTAATAATAATAAGTCTCGTGCCATTTGATATTTTAGTACAGATTTTTTTTCCTTTTTTTAACTACTTACATCACTGTGCTCTGGTATATTGTACAAAATGCAGATAAGTGAAAAAATACAAAGAAATAAAGAGAACACATTCCTTTATGTCTTAAATCTAATCTAATCAAATTAGTGTATTAAAAGTGTGAAAATTACAAACCCTCACCTGATAAAAGCGTTTTTGTATTCTTTTCAGCTTCTTTTGTCCGAAAAAAATTTATGACACGGATATCCCGCCCGCACATCTTTTACATTTTCTTGCGAAAAAATTCTGCAAGCCTTGCGCATTTCAGAATGTCATACATAATTCAGAAGCCACGAATTAATCAGGCACGTCTCAGAATTACCAGAATATTACCGTACCCAAGTAGCAACATTACATTTGTACGTATTATAGACTCGGTTTATTTAAATTGTAAATTAAAACGACTTTTATTCACAGACAGCAAAACGTTACCATTGTTCAAAATATTTAAGTTATTCCGTCTTCTAAGGAATTGTAAGCCTATTTTTACTTATCAAAATGAGATGGGGAGGAGGGTGAAACACTATCCCAATATTTTTTTAAAGACTTCTTTCCTACTTATTAGCAATGGCTGTTGCAGGCTTTTGAAAACGTTGAATAATTGGGCAAATGAGCACTAAGGAACACCTAGGGCTTAACTCCACTGGACTACGCTTGCCTGATTTACATATAAATGTTGTTATCAGTCTAAATACTCATCATTTAGACTGATAACAACGTTCTTTGTGTCCGTTGAAATAATGTTTGTCAAGTTCCCACGACGCAGCATTAGCTTTGATGGAATTGTGTTAAACAATAACAATAGTGGCAGTCCTAGGACCAATCACGTGATTTCAGACATATATCCACGTAGATATAGGTAGCAGATGCCCAATCTCCATTCCGGAGATACTTGTGATCCCATCGAAGCGCTCCCTCATAACTCACTCAAAAACGCCGCCGCCTCTGAAATTTTATATCATAGAAACGTAGAGATTTATACTCGGAACAGTTTTTAAGTATCTACATAAACCTGTCTAGACGTCTGGTACAATCGACCTGATATTCAAAGTTTATGTGAAGATAAGCATACGAGCGATTAATTTTGGTGAGTTTAGGATAGGGTCTCTATGAAAGCGGTGAGCGGAGCGGGATTGATAACAGAGCGGTGAGCAAAGCGAGAACTGTTTTGTTTGTGAGTCGGTTCTCCGTCCCGCTGTTGTCAAGGAAAGCAGACTTATAACGCAAAACGCGGTGCAGAAGGCAATACAAAAAAATCAGTAAGCAAATTGACTTAATAACTACTTGATCAGTCAAAAACTTGACCAACGTATGGCTCGTGTTGCACTCTGGTATCATAACTTTGCACTATTATCGCTCCGCTGTCGCTTGACCTGCTCTCGACCTGCTCTCCGCTTGTATTGAGACCTTGCTTTTAGTGTTATTGACTCGTATAAGACGATAGTTTGGTTTTGTTCGAAATAAGATACAAGATTTGTATGGCAGACGTGCGGTTGCTTGGTACGTTTTATTACTTGAAAGTTGTGTACTGAGATGCACATAGTTTTGCGTGAAATGTTAAACATAGATATGGTTATATTGAAAAGTCACGGTGCGATGCATCCTGTTCAAACTATGATATAATTATAAACCACAAGAATGATAACTATTTATTTGCCAAGTCCTATAATATACTTCTTATTAAGTTCGTTATGGGTTCCAAGACAGTTTATCTTTTTCTGGAAGTTTACGAGTGCCAAAATTCGTTGTCATCCAATGATTGCTGCTGAACCTAACTACACAGGTGTCACAGTGGACATGTTGGTGGGACTAGCCCCAAAAAAGTGTCGTCATAGTTGACTTGTTTTGCAGCGCAAAGCCACGCATCGCGTAGCACTCGCCACAAATAAAAGCCAAGATAAATACGTGACGTATAAAATTGCCTCACAATTGATGTCACCGGTGACCCACGAAATTTACGAATAAACTGCACTGTTTTAAAACATGTTTTAAATGCCGAAATAAACTTTTTATAGCGTTATTTTGAATTCAAAATTATAAACTTCTGATTTTCCTTTGCAGTTGGTCAGTTCTTAACTAGCAAAACATTCTACAAATAGCCCATTTTTATTGACGAAGTGTACAAATTTATAGTCTCTGATTTAAAGCACCAGGCATACTGCGATAGTAAAAATACGAGAGAAGTTAAATCACCAATATAAGTTACAAAGTTGTTTTACTTAGCAGTTAGTACATACTGTATACTACGAAACATTCTGAGTCAATATATTGCACAATATAACGGGAATAAATGGAGCATCATCTTGTTGCAGAAGAAGATTATAAAATTCTTGAGTTACTGACTGACTGACAGACAACGGGCAGCCGAAAACTGGGTGCAGGAAACTTTTACTTCTGTATTCCATGAGGAAACTGATATTTGGCACGCATGTTTCTAAGCCAGTGTAGGGACACTAAGAGAAGATTTTTGGCAATTCTCACCCTGACTTCTTAATGCCCATTAAGAAGTCACACACGGGCTGCAAGCCCTGGCTGAAGTGTAGTCTCTTATAATTAGGTATTGAAATTAAACTACTGTTTACGGATTTTGTCATTTCGGTTTCGGTAAGTGGATGCCAGTATCAGATTTCTGTGTGACCACAGTTACTGTAAGGCAGCCAACGTTTGTTAGGCAATTAAAGAGCAAAAGATTTTATGTAGATTATAAAAGCCAAAAATATTTTACTGTCAAACTAAAATAAGCGGCCATAAAGTACTTTAAATTCGATGTTATGTACATTTATTTAGTAACAATTAGTCAACGAAATTGCGATACCAGTACGTTAACACAGTTTCTAGATAGCACTAGAGTTCTATTACGTCTCCGGCCATTTATTTTACTCCCTTAGAAGAGGAACTTTTAAAAATCTTCTCTTAGTGCTCCCCAAACTTCCCGAGGAACATACATTTTCATTAAATTCCTAATATAATTAAAAGGTACATTGACAAAACATTCTTAAAAATACCTTTCGTAAAGGCTATTTCCCTGTACACGTTAAGCGTACAATGTGTATGCTAAACAAGTCCAACGCTACAGTAATTTTCAGTTTTGAGGCTTCGATGGATAGTACTTTGTACAATTAGTCTCTTATTCCGTAGATGAAGTTTTTACCCTTTTCAGTAATGCTGTAAAGCAAACTTTTAAAGCAGCTGGAATTTTAAGGCATATTGAATGAGCATATTTTTATTGTGGAAAAATCGAAGCTAAAAGAGCCACGTTTACATGAAAATGTTTTCTGAAATTTATTTAAATTGCCTGTCTTCCTGCCCTGTATAGTAAAACGTTCGATTGCAACAAACGGTTCGATTCCCACCCAAGTCAAAACTTTTTGTGACGAGTACAGTGATTTTTCATTTTGCATGTCTTGCTATAATTTATATTCGCTTTTAAACTTTGGCTACTTACACACGTAGTAATATTTGTGTAACGGATCTACATCCCGTAATTATTTGAAATATTAATATATTTGGGTTATATTTATATGCTTTATATTTCTCTGGACAATTTGGTATGGCTTATACCAGCCGTGGTCACGAGATGACTGAAATATTAGGTAAATGTTGTAAAAAATATAAGTAATTTTTTTCCACATTCACACAGCACCATCTAGTCCCAAACTAAACAGAAGCTTGTACTATGGGTACTAGACAAGACAATGGATAAACATACATATATACTTTTTAAAATACCTCTATTTTCTATTTATCTTAATATATAAAATCCTTGCGTTACTGACTGACTGACAGACACGCTACAGCGGAAACTATTGGGCGCAGGAAGCTGAAATTTGGCATGTATGTTCCTTGGGGACCGCAGGGGTGCACTAAGAAGGGATTTTCCGAAATTCCCACGGGATCGGGCAAATCGGGCAAAACGGGTAAAATGTGCAGGCGTAGCTGCGGGCGTCCACTAGTCTTTAAATAAATAAATACTATGTTTATCAATTATCTAATTACCATGGTACCGTAGTAGAGCCAGAGGCACTGCCTATTTTAAGATAAGATTCTGTGGGTTATCACAAGATATTCATTAAGTTAAATGTGGAACACAACACTATTTACCCAGAAGTCATGCCATATGCGTCTGATCTGATCAAGAGGTCCCGGGTTCGATTCCTGGGTCGGGCAAAAGTGTTACTGAGTTTTACGAATTCTCAGTAAGAGAACGGAGTCAGTCAATGTGGCAATAGGTTCGCCCACTATTACGTGGGACCTAAAATTCATAAGGTGAAATGTGGGTGTCATATATAACAGCTCTGCCTACCCTTTCGGGGATACAGGCGTGACTCTAATATAAAAAAAAGATATAATCCTACTCTATTTTCGTATAAAATTTCATTGAAATCTGTTACCTGCCAGCAAATTTCAATGAAATTTATGTTGTGTGGTTACTTGAAATATAAACCTGAGAGTCGGGATTTTATAATAACTGAGAAAAAAGAGGTAAAAGAATGTAGATATTGCAGGAAAACCTTAAGTGTGAGCCAGTGAGTAAAAAATAATTTTATATCAGCTCAGGATTTAATCACAAATTACCCTAATCATATTAATACCCATGCTGAATATTACCAAAACGCATCGCATTAAATTACGCCTAATTTACTTCAGCTAATTGACTGAATAACACTTACATAATTATATAACTTATACACACATGCATCTGTTAATACGTTGTCTAGAGTTTCTCATTATAGTTTCAGAGTACCGTCAATATTTGGGTAAACAACTACTAATGTATTAATGATAAACATATTTGAGCAGGTAATATGATTGACGTTGTTATGTTTATAAAGTCTTGATTGACAGACAGTGTAATTAATAATTTAGATAACAGTTTATTTAAGTACAGAAGTTTAATGACTTTAACATTTAACTGCACGGTTGGGGTAGTGGTTTAAGCGGCCGCCTCGCCACTTGACAATGCACCGAGTGTTGTGGGTTCGATCCCCACACGAGGCATCTATTCATATATTGTTGTTTCGAGTCTGGGTCTTTATTGTGTCCGTTAGTTCTATGTTTGTAAAGTCACCCGCGACTCAGAGGATTTAGTCCTAGTGCGGGAGTTATCTATTCAAAAACGCATTAACACGGCATTACTTGGCTATGTGACTGAATTTTTATATTCTATTTAGTTCAGGGTGTTTATTGTGTCCGTTAGTTGTATGTTTGTAAAGTCACCCGCGACACAGGATATTTAGTCCTAGTGCGGGAGTTATCTATTCAAAAACGCATTAACACGGCATTACTTGGCTATGTGACTGAATTTTTATATTCTATTTAGTTCAATGTAACTACGTATATTGTATGGCTATATGTACATTACATATATTTATTTGTGTATTTATGTATTTATGTCTTTATGTATTTATGTATTGATGTACTTGTGTATCTATACATCTATCCTTACTTCATTTTATGACTTCACCACTGTTTTTGTTTCTCTGATCTTTTCCAGTCCATCCCAAGGTTGCCTGGAAGAAATTGCTTTCAGCGATAAGGCCGCCTATTGTACATACCTATGTTGAATTGTATCATGTTTTGTAGCATTTGTATTGTATCTTGTGTACAATAAAGAATTTTCTATCTATCTTTTTTAAAGAAAAAAAAATCCTACGATTTAACATTGCGGGGAATTTTACTACCATGCTAGGTGCTAGGTGTGAAAATTATAGAAGTTTAAACAGAATGAATACTAATATTAATTTTATACAATCTAAGTTGAGATACCAATAGACTGTTATGCAGAAGATATCGAGTTCAAATCCACGGCGCGCACCACTGACTTTTCGCATGGTATGGTGGAAAGGTATGTGCATATTAGAAATGTAAGTTATCGCCTGAACCATGCCTCGCAGAGCTCGCTGCCTGCTTAACTGTCGTTATGGAGGGTCAGTACCTTCGAACACTAGATCATTTGCGCGACACTCTATAAGTCTTTTAACAGTCTGTTTTCTGTATATTATTTCAGCTTTATAAATCTAGTGGGGCCAAGAGCTAAATATACTAACACTATTATTCTCTAACTCTAAGTTACTCAATAAAATGTCATACATCACACGAAATATTATTGCAGCCGGTGTGGCAGTGCCAATCTTGTGGGCGGTTTGCCAAATGGCCACAATTTGGCACCACCGTGGGTTATAACTACGAAGGGATTTATTTGATTTGTGAGAAAATAGAAGAAAGAAAATATTTTTTACTGACATCATGGTTTGATCTAAATATCCTTTGTGGAGATTTTATGGTTGTTAAATAGCGTCTGATGTTGTGTGACCGAAACTGGAAATACAGTATACCAGAATTTATCACTATTTTAATCACTGTAAGTTGTCTGACCTATGGCAATATAGATATCTTTCTTTCACAGTGTAAGGATGTGACCAAAATCGTTACGCAATCTCTTTATTTATTACTGTAAACATTTGCCTTTAACAAATATATTATTACCAGAGTTACCCGTGTTACTCTATATTGTGTAAAGTCACATACAAAGATTATCCCATTGCGGCGTCGAGATAAATCATGCAAACAAATTAATTATGTTATTTCAATTGTTGGTTTGATATTTATTTACTTCTGCGAAGCATAAAATTTACATACAATGAACATAATCTAGAAATATTGATGTCGGCGGTGGTTCGTTCAACTGTAATATCGGAATGTATGTATCAAAATATTGGCGCACTAATTGACGTCACATTAAGTTTGATGCATGATTTGTGAACAGATAAGCGAATGAAAGCTATTCAGAGGTAACAAATAAACGATGAACGCTATTCAAGAATATGTATTTCGTTTGGAGAGTTTACTGTCCAAACGTATATAGTAACCTATGTAGTGATAACCTATGTTGTAAATACATGTATGTAGGTTCAGACACGCAGTCAGACAACAATCCGGATGGATTAGAAAGCGGACCCCAGGTTCTGACTTCGATAAAGCTAGGAGAATTATCAGTTTATTTTGGGGTACATTTTATGGTATTTAAGATAGTCATATTATACTGACAATAAAAGTTTTGGTTACGTGTATATTCGGCTAGGTGGAGTGAACATCTGGCTGGACACGAAAAGCCGAAAATCGGGCTCAGGGGCGTGCCGTTGGACAGGGCTATATTCCTTTATGAGATCGAAATTTTTAGATAAATGCGATATAATTATGCCTATTTGCATTCGTATTATAACTACGGTATTAAAAAGTTAGTATCACGCTCTTTGCCAATTACGTTAAAATGTAACTTTGATCTTCTTAAAAATGTTGCTATTGTACAACTACGCTTTAAAGAAGGTTTAGAGAAAATTGCAATGCTAGAATCGCTGTACATAATTCTTCATAGAAAATAAGATATAAGAGAATAATAAATAAAGACCAAGTGAGGGTAGGTGCCGAAACCCGCACTTCCACAAGACGTCGCTGAGCTCTCATCAGTCTCTCCGCGACCACGCTCGGTGCAAGACGAGCCTACCGACGAGATACCTTAAATAAGTTAAGTTAACGCGATTAAGACCCGCTAAATTATTTTCTATGATGTATACAAGTCGCGAAAGTTTAAAATCGATTACATAATTCTTATAATAAAGTTCAACAAAATACATGTTATAAACTAAAATACTTACTTTTGCTAATTCTCACTCACAATGATGAGATGTGATCTGTACCAAAACAAACAAAAATAATTACTACATGGACAAAAAATGAGAATTGGGACTTCAAAGAATTATAACACTTGTAAATGTTGCTAATTTTATAATTCCGATTTTTTTAAAGATGGGTGGATGAATGGATGGCTGTTACTTTTTTACTGAGCTGACTTTGATATAACTTCGCAGTAATATAGTTTATGCAGCAGAATAACACATAGGTTACATATACAGTGGCACTTGACTTCGCCTGCGGCTTTGTCTCAATAGGTATCGGTTATCACACGAAGTGTTATTGCAAAGTTACATCAGCATCCGTTCAGTAATTTTAGCGTGAAAGAAGGACAAATAAACAAACGCACGAATTTAAATAAGTTTGGATTTTCTTCAAACCAACATTGCTGTAAGTACCATTAAATTTCCAAAAATATGATCAATAAAAACAATATCCTAGATAATAAAACAATAACAAATAATCCTACTTGACATTGAACTTGTCGCGAGAAAACCGTCTCTCTACAAGGTACAAATGGTACAAACCAATGTTGGCATATGATTTGAAACAACCCGTCAGTTAGGTGTCAATGATCGAAGTGGAAACGGGAATCCAATATATTTGCAAATCGGGTACATACTGCTCTTGAAATAATGTGAAAATAGGTTTAATTTGAAAGTAAAGGATCTTCAAAGATATGTGCTAGTTAGATACGAATAAAGGCTATCATTAATCCTTTCGAATGACCATGAGAAACCCTAGATTTGGAGATAACAGGTACAAATTTGACATAAGGTCCATAAAAAATAAAAATGAAAAGATCATTTATTGTTACGGGCCATAAACGATGACGGCGATTATTATATGAGGTCAGAAATCCATAGATTTTATCATAATCTGATTTTGTATGTGATTTTTTTTCCAATTCAATTTTCTATTCCATTCAATTTATTTTATAAGTATTTTAAGATGTTAACAGACACAATAAATATATACACGAAACACCACCTAATCCCAAACTAAGCAGAGCTTGTACTATGGGTACTTGACAATGGATTGGCTAGCAAATATATGTATATATTTTGATTGCGGTTTCACAGACCGCACATCTGCTTATATTCATGGCAAGGGTGCGACCGCCAAAAAGTTAAATAAAAGTGAAGCTTAAACTCTAATGAAAATAACACAATAAATTACAAACGTCGAAATTGACTTTCTTAATCAGTTTTAAGAGAGAAACCAAATCATCTTTGTAAATAAGTCTGTCACTCACTTTTTGTCTTACAAAGCACTTCACCAATATACACAAAATAGTACTCAGAAATCAATTTCGGTGTAACATCGACAAGAAAACTTATTAGATTAAAACTAAAACAAAATGGAAAGTATGACAAGTCACAGGTACTTTTTAGACTCAGTTCGTAAGAACTTAGGCATTAGTCATTCAACTATAACGACTGAGGCTGTCAAAGTGTCAAGAACACCCCACTTCTAGATAGTGGGCTATTATGTGGTTTGTGAAAGCCTTTTCAGTGGAATATGTTTATACAAGTTCTTGACAGAGTTGAATAATGATGTTTTAATATTTTGTTCCACGTATTAGAGCTAAAAATCGCTTTACTTTTAGCGTTAGACTTGTGATTACACGATATTACATAATTTCCTGTAATATTAGAAGGTAGTGGACCCTAGCTGATTTCTCATCCATCCATGCCCGTCTCCTATACATTCTTCCTCATCCTACTCCTCCTCCTATCCGTTTCCTAACCCAAAGGACGGCAACGCACTTGTGACTCCTCCAGTATTGCTTGCGTCCATAGGTGACGGTAATCGCTTACCATCCGGCGATCCGTCTGCTCATTTGCCACTTATGACATAAAAAGAAAGTATGTACATGACTGGCGACCATGTATGACAATAGCAATGGATGTAGAGGACGCGCGAGAGTATTGTAAGGATAGAAGGAAGTGGCGTTCTGTTATCTCTGCCTACCCCGTCAGGAAAAAGGCGCAACTCCCGTACTAGGAATAAATCCTATATCGCGGCAAATTGTATAAACATTCGTAGCGGGGTGATGCGAATGTGATGTAAACTACGCTATCCGTGCAGTCATATGAAACATGAATGAATGAGTTAAATTTACGGCAAGTGAAGCTACGTGGAAATGCCGATAGAATAATAATAATATATATTTACATAATTTGTTTGAATCTCTTTGAGCTTAAAGCTTAAAATCGTTTGCCACAAAGTGACATTAAAGTGACATCAAAGCCGCTCATATTTTGGTAAGTAAAACCAAATAAAATTTACAACTGTCGTTTTCACACAGAGCAGGAACGCTTTTATTTAAGGATAGTAAAAATAGCGGAAATGCATATAACATATTCGTTTTATGTCTAAGTAGAGGATGTCTGCACCTACACTCTCACATAATTTTTTTATTTAACTGTTTCTTCCCGATCCCGTGAGAATTTCGGGCAATTTCTTTTTAGTGCACCCTACGGTCCTCAAGGAACATACATGCCAAATCTGAGCTACTCGCACCCAATAGTTTTAGCCGTGCGTTATCTGTCAGACAGCCAGTAATGTAAGAACTTTATATATACATACAGAAGCTATCCTGACACAAAAACATCTGATCTCAAACAAGGATTTACCGGTAATACCAATTGTATTATTTCAAAGTTTTATTTTAGTTCTGAACATAGGTATACATTATTATAATTAAATTTAAAGCTAAACCTAAAACTAATCTAAAATTAAGAAAAAAAAGGAACAAATGGAAAACAACGAAAAAGAAAAAATATATAATAATATATATGCTATACTGCGTCCAAGAATTCTTCCGCAACGCTGTCTACTGGTAGCGTGCCCAGAAGACTGGCAGCATTGCCACGCTAGATGGCAATGCTATTCTCTCTGCGAAAAATAGGCCAGCCTTCTGGTCACGGGAAGCATCGATCAGCCTTTTTGCTATTGCTCTGAATAGAGCACGAGCACTCGGGCCCCATGGCCCAAGCGTTTCGACCCCAAACGGCTCAAAAACGTAATTTCCAATTAGATTTTGATATTTGCGCCGTTTGAGGGTCTCCGCTGATGCAGCAGCAGCGCCAGCTGACCCAGCTGTACTTAGAAGGTGTGATGGCGCAAAGGTATCGACGCAGGTTGCGCCCCACACCAGAGGCCTACCCATCTTCCAAGGTAATAATGACATACCGTCTGGTCTCTTCCCATCGTCACGTACCAGACCATTAGGTTCAAGATGAGCTGGTACACCAGCGGTGGAAAGAGCACGACGGATTATGTCATTAATATGGGCGTGTCTGGAAATACGCCCTGCACTTCTGCTGCATGATAGGCCATGGTGGCCAAGGCTGTCGACGGCTTCCCCAATTGTATTATGTTTTTATTATAATTGTTTATTTCTCTAGCTGGAACAGCGATAGCCTAGTAGAGATACCAACAGACTGCCATGCAGAACTACTCACTTTTTACCCAACTACGGCGAAGCCAAAATGAAGGGTAACGTTTTTTTGGCAGTTTATGTATGTATTGTATTGTATGTGAATTATGAATTGGAGGCGAAAGAGGAAAAAATGGATTAAAAGTTTTGCACATTATGCTATGAGTAAACGACCGTAGTAACGAGGAGCTCTTAAACGTTTAAAACCCATCTTATAAAACCCATCGCCTTCAAAAACCACATAAGCACCAAGCAACCAATTTCCTTAAAAACTTTGAAGCACGTTGAAACTTGTACGAAGGGTAAAGGAAGGCAACGCTAACTGATGATAAATTACGGTCTATACTTCGTTATTGAATTGAAATATGAACAGAACCATTAGTCAAACTCTCGTGAAGTAATTTTAAGGACCTAATAAAGATTCTACTTTGAACACTTCATGTTATAACGGGAAATTATGCAGATAGTAGGCACCTTAGGAACTAATTTGTTTGGACAGTGAAATGTTCTTTTTACTAGGCATCTTTTGAATCACTTGATTTGAAATGATGAACGGGTTAGTTTGACTGAGTAATTTTAAATTTACTTTTTATATATAATAGCCTTTAGCTATTAGCATTCCGTAAGAAATGCATAAATTTAGTTCCTGATTATTATGCAAACTAAAAACAGATTTCGATAAATCAGGGAGCTAAAAAAATTAATAGAAGGTTGTGTAAAAGTGTGTGTAAAAGTATCAGGAAAAGTATGTGTGTGTAAAAGAATTGGTATAAAGATAAACAATCAATTTCATACTTATGATTGAGCTATATAACTTTTCAGAATCTGTATTTTGTGATGCTTTCAGAAAAAGACACAATGAATTTCATTTTATATGTAAGGTATATAAGCCGCCACTTTTAATACTTCTCTTAATCACCGCCATCATTAGTTATGAACAAATTCTTACTCTTAGCATCTATTTTACTTGGATTTTCGTAAAATCTATGAAACTTAACGAAAAATTTCTTAAAATGATAAAATGAAGTGCAAATAAACTTGTAGTGGCGGCAAATCTGATATTTCCAAAAATATAAATTGTCTGTACCAAAACCGCTAATACCAGAAAAGCGAAACAAATATTCATTGTTTACAATAAGATAATACAAAGCGGAATCCTTACAGCCGCAGTATTTGTCGGGTACTAATCGGGAACTTAGTGAAACGTTCAGAAACGAGTGAACTTCAACCTTTTCGAGACATTTCTGTGAAACAACGAAGATAAGTTATACGTTTGAAATCCCTTCTTCTAAATTATCTCAAGAAATCAGAGTCAAATGGTAACTCAAAGCTGAATTACGATGAAAATATTTTCATTGCTTTCAAGTAATCAAGATTTAGACACGAAACAGAGGGTCAAAGGCAAGTTCAAAGAAAACTGACGAAGGCAACCTTATGTATTTGAAACCAACCACCATGAGTAAATTAGACCTTTCATTGTAATAACGCAAAATGAATTATAATATTGTGACAGCGTTCAATGGTAATTTTGTTTGAGTACGCATGTTTATGCTATTGCAATAAATATTATTATATTTCATTCAATTCTAATCAATCTAGCTACCCCAGGAGACGCTTTTACTAGTTTAGGGGAGAACAATTGCCAAAAATCCTCTCTTAATGTTACTCTACATTACCCAAGAAAACCTCATGCCAAGTTTAGCTTCCTGCGACCAGAAGCTTCAGCTTTGCGTTGCCTGTCAGCCCGTCGTAAGTACCTAACGAATACTATACCTACCGATATATGTAATCTGCTGCCTTATATCAAGTCAAAAAGTAGGTAGGTACACCATAAATTATAAATGTAACCTAATAAAGGAAGACCAAAAATGCTGTGAATTTATAAATAAAACCTTGTTATTAAGAAGTCCATAAACGTGCCTTTGAAAAGTAAATCACGAAGCTTTGCATCGGCGTTCACTCAATCTTTCATAGTTCTGTTAAAGTAAGCACTCTCTGGACTTTGGACTTTTGAGAAGCGAGTCGAAAAGTAAATCATAATGTATCAAATATTAAATACAAATATTTGTAGAAGACATGTGAAGTCTGACAACACGCACTTTCTCACCGTGGTAGACTATGCACAGGCTTCTTCTCATAATGCAAAGAGGCTGTGCCAACAGCGACAGAGGTAAACAAGGCTGAAGAAGGTGAATATAGAACATAATTAATCAAAATTGTGTTCACCTGAAAAACAATGAAAATATTTTTCTGTGACTCTAGCTTTATTCATTGAAAGAATGAATGAAATGAATGAAATATTTATTTGCAGAAAATGTGGTACAGATTCAGGTGTTACAGTAATATAGTTTCGACACATTTTACCTTTTAGGCATGCAAAATATATTATAAAATAATCAGTAGATAATAAGTTTTCGTGCCTTAACATATAAGTACGTAATGCATTATATTATTAACATTTTAAATAATAGTAATTCGTGCATAAAATTATAATTATATATGTATTGTCAAAATATTATATTAGGTACAAAATGTCAGAAAATTAGATAAAGTAATTATGTCAAAGTCATAGAATAGAATGCAGAATTATGACGTCAACCTTTAAGCTCAAAGAATTCTGTAATTGTATAGAATGAATGTTGAATTAACCAGTTTCTTAATGGCTTTTTCATTTTCATTAACGGAAGCTCTCGAATTGCTTTGGGTACCTTATTAAATACCTTTATGCACATGACATAACAATTTTATGGAACAATGCAGATTTACAGGCAGGCATTAAAAGCCGCGTGAGGTCTCGTTTACCTAATATTGAATTATTACGTGCACCAATAAATTCTTTTGAATATTATTTCACATGAGTACAGATTTCTAATATATACAATCCTGTTAGAGTTAGTATATTATTTCTTATAAAATATAATGGTCTACATGAGTCTAATGGTCCCATATTAAACAAAGCCCGTATGCACTTTTTTTGGGTTATAAATGCTTTACTTATGTCCGGCGAGTTGCCCCATAATCATAGTCCATATCTCAAAGTAGATTCAACATAGCCATAATATGCGATTAGCGCCGCAGGTCTTCCAGCAACTCGTTGTAGGTTACGAAGAGCAAATACAAATTTATTTAATTTAATGCATACATTTTCAACATGCGTTTTCCAGTTGCAATATTGATCTACATGTAGTCCTAAGGATTTTGTGTCCGTTACTTTATTTAGTTTTTTGTTATTATATGAAAGATTCAACGACTCATGTTTGGTTTTATAATTGGCAAATTGTATAAATTTAGTTTTCTCTATATTAGCACAAAGATTATTTGAATTAAGCCAAGTCATTACTGATTCTACTTCTGTGTTAACGATAGTGTCAAAATTAATAGATTTGTCTTTTTTTGGTATTATAATAGAAATATCATCTGAAAACAATATTGATTCATAGGGTGTGACAGTTGGGAGATCATTCACGTATATTAAAAATAAGAGGGGCCCGAGTATGCTACCCTGAGGCACACCATATTTATTTTGTAGGAAATGTGACCTGTATGACGTTAGGATACTATTTTCATTTAAACGCGACACTTCTACGCATTGTCGACGGTCCTTTAAGTAAGTTTGTGTCCATTGCAGAGCCAGGCCTCGAATGCCGTATCTTTCGCATTTATTTAATAGGATGTCATGATCTACACAATCGAATGCTTTGGACATATCAAAAAATATGACAACTGCTGGTATTCTTCTATTATATTCGGTTACTTTATGCATGAGAGAGAAGGCAGCAAGAGTAGTCGACTTGTTATTTTGAAATCCCTTTTGTTCTTGTCGAAGAATATTATGTTTACTTAAGAAGTCGTTAATTCTTAAATGCATAGCTTTTTCAAAAATCTTTGAAAGTATTGGTATAAGTGTTATTGGTCTGTAGTTAGTAAGTTCATGTCGATCGTATTTTTGTACAGAGGTTTCATAATTGAAATTTTTAATTTTTCTGGAATAATACCTTGTGCAAAAGATAGGTTTATGAGATCTGTAAGAATGGAGGCAATTATATTAGCACATGTTTTAATAATATTAGTGGATATTGAATCATACCCTACAGAACATGTGTTATTTAAAGATTTAATCATTTTTAGGGTTTCATCTATTGTACAGGATTTTAGGATTACACTCTGTAGTACAGTATCAAATTTAGTTTTATAATTTTTATTACTCCATTTTCATCAAATTGGGCGAAAATTTCTTCTCGTACTTCTAAAATATTAACTTATAAATACACATTTTAATATAAGATGTCGTACAACAGATTTGAAAGAAAAGATAAAACACGTTGCGATTGGAGTCACAACTTCCTGGTTTCGTTAATTTTCAAAGGCAAGAATTCGTAAACGACGTATGTGGGTGGGTACAGAAAAAGCTGTACGATGAAAATTGCTTATTTCCCGCTGTTCAATGTATACAGTACGAGCAATCAGTTTGTTTACATAGTCAATTTCTGTTTGAACTCAAGATGTTTTATCATTTAGCTACGAATTGCGTTTAGATTGAAGATTGAAAATTTTATGGTGCTTGGTTTTGGGTTTTGCAATTGGTATAGAAATATTGACACCGTCCAGTGACGGATTCACTTTCACCCTATTTCATTATGTGGTGCTGAAACAGACGACTGATGAGAATCGATCCAGCAAGTTTCTTTGTGAAGAGACGGGCAACTTGACATCAAATCCTGCTCCTTCCCATCTGTCCAGAGCGTGGTATAGTGTGTATGACCGGTTGGCGCAGCGGGAGTGTAAGCAACTGCTACGTCGAAGGTCGCGGTTACAATTCCCGCTCAAGTCAAACTTTTGTGTGCATGAACATGGATGTTTGTCTTGGTCTGGGTGTTTCTATGTATAATATGTAGGTATTTACAAAAAAAGAGTATATATGTATGTTTATCCATTATCTAGTACCCATAGTACAAGCTTTGTTTAGTTTATTTATTTATTTATTTATTTAATCACACATGACAGAATCTAGTACATTTGTGGCAAACATATAAAAGCAATAGTATTATAAACTGAACTAGGTTCCTAAATATGCGTATACATCATGATCTATAAAAATAGGAGAGTGAAAAATTATAATAATAAAAAGAAAGAAATAAACTTATTGTACGTTACGTTTATGCGACAAGTGTTAGTAGTCATTCAGACATAATATGTTGAACATCATTCTTAAAAGTTAAGAATTTATTATTAAATATATCCAATTTGGAACTGTGTTTAGGTAGCAAGTCATTAAATAGTCGACACATCCTTACAATGGGGTTATAAAATGACGTATTATTCAGGTGCACATTTAAAATGAAACTTTTTAAATGAGGATGTCGCGACCTAAACTTAGTATTAAAGTTAGTAAGAGACACTAAAGTTGGACAGTCTATCGCACCGTGAATAATTTTGTGAAGACACAAAAGATCAGTACTTTTGCGGCGAGACTCGAGGGAAAGTATCTTATAATTATTTAACCTATCTTTATAGCAGTGTAAATCTTGGTGACGCTCATATCTGTAGCATAATATTCTGAGACATTTTTTCTGAACTCGCTCAATTCTATTAATGTAAACAGCGTAGAAAGGCGACCAAATAGGTGAGTTGTACTCCAGGATAGTGCGAACCAAAGTAATAAATAGGTAAACGAGACTACAAGGATGTTTGAAGTCCTTAGTAAATCTAAGTATAAATCCAAGTAAGCTGGTGCTTTTATTAATAATATAGTCATAATGTGCGTGAAATGTTAACTTTTCGTCAATCATAACCCCAAGATCCTTAACAACATGCTTCCTGTCGAGGTAGAAGCCATCTAAATTATAATTAAAAAGTATTTTCTGTACTTTACAAGCAAAAGATATCACACAACATTTATTTAAGTTTAGATGCATGTAGTTGTGCTGACACCACTGATGAACAATTTGAAGATCCTGCTGAAGACTTAAGGCGTCATTAGTACTATTAACCACGCAATATATCTTCAGATCGTCAGCGTATAACAGACAGTTTGGGACTAGATGGTGATGTGGGTAGTGGTAGAATATAATTATTATTATTATACTAGGCCAAATCCTCCGATTGCCTCACAACATTATTGTGACTTAAATTGAGCGAGCCCTGCATCCTTTTTTATCGCTAACTAGTCTGGCAACTTCATAACAAGCTGAACCGATGCTTAGATTTAGTATTGTTCTTATAAAATTACTAGACATCGCCAGTGGCTTCGCCCGCGTTAATTATACATATAAACCTTCCTCTTGAATCATTCTTTTTATAAAAAAAAAACGCATCAAAATACGTTGCGTAGTTTTTAAGATTTAAGCATACATAGGGACAGACAGACAAATGACAGACTTTGTTTTATACTATGCAGTGATAGTAATGCTACATTTCACCTGCGTGAAACTTGCTGTGTAGTGTTACCACAAATAGATGTAGACTGTAGCGGTTCAATTTGCACCCATGTATCTCGTGTACCAGCTTTTTTAATGGATGAAAACCCGTTAACCTTACTAGTAATTATTTATTAATCGATTTTTGTTTTCGAATTGCACGGGAAGCTGTCCGTCCCGGTTCTTGTCTCAGGACAATAACCTTTAGGCCACTCTGACACCAGAGTTCGTCACACACTCACACGAACAGTAACAAACAAAATATTCTATTGGCGATGCAAAGATTATCCGCGCGCCTCTAGTGGCGAATTTGGAAGTTGTCCGGGTACGACACTTGACAGCTTTCAATACTACTTTGCTTCAAGGTTATAGTGGTAATTTATTGAGCTGTCAAAAGTGTTGAACCCGAACAGCTTCCAAATTCGCCGCTAGAGTCGCTAGTTAGAATCTTAGCACTGCCAATATTTATTTTTCTCTATTCATTGTTTCTGTAGAACTAATAAAATATAAACCCAAATAATAAATCCCAACATTTAAAGTGTCATCCTTACTTCTTCAAAAGTTACACAGTAAATGTTTTATCCAGTTAATCTAAGTGGAGTACAGTTTCTATTAGACTGGTAAACAAGGAACGCATTACCAAGATTGCGTTGGTTTAATGGTTTAATACCGGAATATTTTCAACCGCATAAAATATGTAATGTTTAAAAACTTTGTTTGATAGAATACGACAATTCCTTTCGGGAAGTACTCTATTGTTTTGATATATGTAAACGGAATCCTATTTTTTGTGGGATGATGAGTATGTGTGTATGTTGAACGAGATTGAGAGATTGGCAAGATTGGAGACATCCTAAAAAAGGACAGGTTAGAAGTACCCTTAACCGAAGAGCATGCATGAGAAAATTGATGGGAGTGAATGAAGCAAGAGAGATATGTCAGGATCGTTGCAAATGGCGGTCCGTAGTGTCTGCCTACCCCTCCGGGAAACAGGCGTGAGTCTATGTATGTATGTATTTATGTTCGTTGAACGTGGTAACCTAAGGACTCTACTGGTTCGGTTTATTATTTTGTTTTGTTGGATGGGCCATTAATGTATCGAGAAAAGCTAAATGGGCTTTTAATCATATTTGCAACAGGTCATCGCTTCGCTTTCGTTACTATGATTACTATCCGCTGACAAATCTCTTTTAATGTCAAATGGTGACATTCAAAAATCCTGTTTGGTGACCTATAATATTTTTTCAATTCATAGATCATAATAATTCCAGCAGTCCTGATGTTAAATTTATTATGATCTATGAATGACATTGTATACTTCGTATGAAAATATAATTTTGTATTTCCCATCAAAAGAACAACACACATATTTATTACCCACTACCCAGTGAAGGTAGTACTAGTACTTGACAAAATTACTTTCCTCCAAGATAAACATCATAGATGATGGGCTATTGTTCAACAAAAAGGTTTTATCGCACCGCACAGAGCACTGTCCTGCTTGAGCCCTTATCTATTGTCCAGGGTACAGTCGATGAGATAAAAGTTAGCCGTGTTCCGAAATAAGGAGTTTTTGATCAATGAGAGTTTCTTTCGAAATTGCAGCATGGTGTTCTATTTTTGAAATGAAACCGTCTAACGTGATTTATAATATTTTCAAGCAAGCGTCTTTTAAGGTCGCGTCTGGATTTCTGGAACGAAGTCACTGAATTTAGCATGCTCATGATCATCTCTAACTTATCAGTAAAACTAATAATACTAGTTATTATTACTTTTTGCAAAAGCACACATCTATTCGTATAGGTACGTAAAGCTTCATTTCACATAGATTTACCTGCATCTAAGAACAAACATTGAGATTCACGACTTTTACGCAATTTACAACACGAATAAAAATAATGATACATAAAAACACAAAGCTGTTGAATAAAAAAGTTACAATTCAACAGTCAGAATATACGTAAATCTGCCCAAAGGCCTCATAAATAAGTAAAGCGTAAAATATCAAAGTTCTGACTCATATTTTTTTAACAAAACCTGCATAAATTATTGCGTAAAATGTCCTCTCATATAGAAAAACGCTTAAAATGCTTCGTAACAAGGAACATTGCTCTCATAAATTTTACAAATGCCATTCCTTTCTAAATAAAAAAGTTAATCTTTTCTAGCTTTAAATAATTCAGTTTGTTACATTTTTATGTTTTAAGTGAATTCAAATAATTTCGTGAAAAGTTGGTTATTTTTGTCGGTGACTGTACTTTGTCCCTATAATGCTCTTGAAGGTTTTGGCTTTCATGTGGGACGTTATTATTTAGGTATATAGTGGCGAGACTGCCTCATTGGTTTTCTGGTGTATGTTTGTTTGTTTATGATCGTAGTAAAAATATTCTGATGATGTTACGAGAAAATATACTGAATCATATTTTACTGAACTGAGACTTTAACATTAGGATCTTACTAATATTGAACTAACAAAAAATACCCAGACTAGATACAATAAATATGATGTTTTAAGATATATAATATGCGATTTAAAGGCCAAAAGATGACAAGTTAATTTCTGGATTGGAGCGGTGCCGTTAAAGTATGATAAATTATATGTGATAATCCATAATAAATTATAATTTATGGATCACACTATGTGCAGTTTTGTGCGGGGATTGAAACTACAATATACGACACATTGCTGGGCCATGAGATGAATTAAGGTCATTATGCTAGCACTTTAACGGCACCACTCCAATCCAGATATTAACTTGTCATTTTTTGGGCATTAAATCGCATATTACATATCTTAAAACATCAATATAAAGCCTACAGTGAGTTTTAATCGCTTACAACTAACTAATTACTTTGAAATGGCGCCGAGCTACAGCTGTGCCACTACGGTGACGGTCTACGGTACCATGACCTAAAACCACTACACCACAAAGGCATATAAAGTCACACTTTCATTTAATTTGTTGTTCCATAAAAGGATCAATTAGGACATGGCAATAGGCAAAATAAATCATTGAGTAACATTGGACATTACTTAAAATAAAAATGGAGAAAAATGCCTGTTCCAAATCTATCTTCCTCTACTTTTTACGACGAATCAGCAAAGACATTTCTGGTTTGATTTGAAATACTATTTAGTGACGAAAATATCAACAAACCTTTGCCACTTTTCCAATTGCCAGAAACGTGGCACCAAATGCCACAGGTCTAAAAAGCAATCACTTCCAAAGCTAGCTTTTAGCAATAACTGGTACATATTTTAGATTTATTCAAATTACAGAGAAGTATTCGCTTGGATTGATTCACGCTTTGAATCTGTAAGATTGATATCGCGAAATATGTATGCCTTGCATAATACAAGCTCTTGCCTACAGCTTTTTCCGGGTTCATTAAGCATCAAAGTCTTAACTGTTGCATCCGACATTTGTACGGCTTCTACCCAATGAAGTGTCGGCTGACCTCCGCAACCCAAGGGGATTGCAATATTCCATAACTACAACCAGGTGGGTATATTCCAGGATACTGTCTCTCTATAACTGTTCCATATATATAGCAATGTTACTATTCTTAAAGATTTTTATGACAGCGGTGACCGACGACTGAAGGTACTTTTGCCATGGATCCATACCGCGAGTCCAGAAGGCTGCGTGTTTAAATCACGTCGGGGTCACCAATTTGCCATGATAGTTATGGCAATAAAAATAACGAGAGAAGGTGTTATAACGTTTGATTTATTTTGGGTACAATATCGGCTTATATACTACTAGAGGACGCCAGCAGCTACGCATGCATTTTTTTAAATTTACCCGTTTTGGCCGAACCCGTGGGAATTTCGGGAAATCCCTTCTTAGTGCACCCCTACTGTCCCCAAGGAACATACATGCCAAATTTCAGCTTTCTGCGCCCAATAGTTTCGACTGTAGCGTGTCTGTCAGTCAGTCAGTAACGCAAGGATTTTATATATTAAGATGATAATGCGTACCTATTACAATCTTAACTTATCGATGAACAGTGTGCTTAATCTACCTAGGTACGTGAAAATATACAATCGATACGTGCAGGTATGAAGTCGCTTCAGTACTGATCAAGGCACGGTGCAAGCGATATTAATATAATTATAACCAATTTACACATAACCTCGTGTAAGTAACGAGAAATAATTATCATACTTGAAATATTTAATTTTTGTACTTTATTTCAATATCGCCACCAATTCGGGTTATGCAGTTATTGTTGGTTTCGTTAATAACTCTATCTGAATTAAATCACTGTGCAACCGTTCTTTTATCGTTTCTGGTAAATGAAAACATACTCAAACAGTTTTGTGCGGGGAAAACCAATTCAAAATAAAAAACCAATTCAAATAACTACATACGCCAATTAGTAAAGTACATAACCGCGCAGCAAAAGAATGTCACGAAACATATTTTTTATAAATTTTACACCGTTAAACGCACAAGATACCCAACTAATCAAATATAGTACGCAGTTACGTTTTACAACAAAATGTACAACAGCACAGCCGTTAAAAAAGATTGCGTCCATAAAACATACTATTATAACAACTTTTGTCATACAAACTTTGGTGGACGCTGTACTGTCATTTTTGCGTCAGGAAATTAATATATATAAAAACAAAAGTCATCTGCATATACTAGCGCTACCGCTACATGATTACCTGTTGTTTTTCTTTGTTAAATCGTCCATATGAAGCAAAAACAACGAGGGTAGTGTTGGAGTAGTAATATTATACATCAATAGCCATTTTTCTTTAGGTACATAACAGTTTTGAAATGGCGATGAATTGGGAGAGAATATTTAAAAAAAAGTATATTGCCACACAACATACTACCAAAAGACTAAACGATTAATCAAATATACTTGTTTATAGGCTCATGCCTGTATCGCAATGTGGGTCGGCAGGCGTGTAATATTATACCCACATTTCGCTATGTTATGAATTTTTAGAACCCATGTAATAGGCTAGCCCATTGCCGATACCGAGCACATTGCCAAGCTCCGTGCTGCTGCTGAGAATTCAGAAAAACTCAGGTAGGTACACTTTTGCCCGACCCGGAAATCGTACCCGGGACCGGATCAGCAGACGCATACGCTATCGATTGGACCACGGAGGCATCAATCTAATAAAACGTTTCAAAGCAAAGATAATGTAACCAAAAACCAAAAACGTTCGTAGAATAACAGCGGACTTACAAGCACTATATTCTGATTTTTCTATGTTGCGAGAAGACAAATTGCGCATCCAAATGAGGGTTGTGACCGGAAGCCATTCTTTACTGAAGTGACATTATGCCCACTCGGTCAACTATGTTACCGTGGTTGCTGCAATCTTACCAAAAGTTTTCTAGAATATAAAGCTATTTTTCAGCGCTCCAATATTATTTATGTAGAAAAAGGATTATTTTTTTTAAACTAAGTACTGACTTCTACTAATTAAGCCAACCGTTGACCTATGATTTATGTCTTTGTCTAATTGATTCGATAGAGCCTTTCCTTAGTAATGCCCTTCGTTATAAGGCACTCACTGCTGAAATTTCATATTTATAGCTTTTGGTTACTTTTTGGGAGATTAATTAAAGCATATTCGCAGTTGGTTAAAGAACATTCACTATAACCAATCTGTCACAGACTGCTAGGCTTTGCGATTTGTTTTTTTTATATGTGGTTCTTTTACTGTATCTGTGACAAATAAATAGTTTTTATTTCTATAATAATGGGTCTTCTGCTATGATTCTTTATGTTATTAAAATAACCATGGATAATATCCTTCTTATTCTACCGAAAGTAACATTCAATGGTTTAAAGCAATTGAAACTGATCCATCATACAATTTTACTTAAACGGGTCTTATTCGCGATATTTAATTAATTTACAGCCTTCGCGGCAGGACTCAGGAGTCCTGCCGCGTTGTAAGACGGTCGAAACGTCGGTAAAACATAGGTATTTATACCTTCAATTAATTAAATATCGCGAATAAGATCCGTTTAAATAAAATTGTATGATGTATACAAGTCGCGAAAGTTTAAAATCGATTGAAACTGATCCAATAAAATCCACTAAGATTGGCGAAAGGAAACACTATGTTATAAAAGAAACCAAAGACAAGATTGATCTACAAAGTGCCATATTTGCTGATCCCGATTTGTATGCCTACCAAAATATATCTCTGAAAACTGACTTTATTGAGCAAAAACGCATAAAGTCACATCTACTGCGTAGGCAATAAAAATAGTTTTGCTTACTCGAACCAATGTAGATGTGATGTCATAAAACTGTGATTTTCGTCCAAATTTCCTTATTTGATTTATGTTTTACGAAGTGGATGTTATGAATTTCAGAGTTGATTTACTTGGTCGTTTTAATAACTCATTATATTTCAAGCCTTATTGAAGTAGAACAAAGATAATTTCTATGCAATTTTTTTGGCTTTTCTGAACCTTTCACCTTAATTATATGATGTTTTAAAATAACTAGTACATACGTTGTCAAAATATAAAATACTAGAAGATCACAATTTTATAACATAACTGTTTCTAGTCTATCCCGTGGGAATTACGTCTTAGCTTACTTCTTAGCACACCTCTATGCGGCAGTCAGGTAGAAACGAAAGAATTTAACAGATTTGAACAGACCTATACGAAAAAGTAATTGATTTAATAATGTAAATGTTCTACGTCTGTACTGTCTTGTAATCACAAATCCATTTTCTAAGGTTCCCTTCTCTGCTTCTGATAAGCGAACATAGATACATATAAAATTAAAAGCGCACGATCCACACATGGCCTGCCTTGTTGGTCTCGCGGCATAAATGTGAGCGTGGGATTGGGAGGTCACGGGTTCGATTCCAGGGTCGGGCAAAGTGTTATTGGATAGTTAGGATATTTTCAGCCGTTTCAGCCGTGCTGCTAGCACGGAGTCTGGTAATGTGCCCGGTACGGCAATAGGCTCGCCCCCTATTACGTGAGACCTAAAAATTACTGGCAAAATGTGTATAATATTACACCTCTGCCTACCACTTCGTGGATACAGGCGTGAGTCTATAAAAATAAAAAAAGATCCACACATCATGTGTGCTGACGCAAAAAGCATCGTGGTGAAAACTCAATAAATATAATGCCAGTTGGCTGACCACATTAGTTCACGTTGGTACGGTATTAACTGACTTATTGATTCAGTTACTAACGCTTCATTAATCCCCCATAGCGCTTTAGCGCTTTTGTTAGCAACCCTTCTACCCTCCATGGGGTTCCTTTCATCTCTTCTATACTTGTATTTTATTGATATTTCTAGTATGTTTATTTGATTAATATACTAGCCACATTCCGCTTTCGTCATTAATGGGATGTAAATTAGTGGTCCATGTTATTCCACCTTATGACGGAATATTAGCATAAAGAAGTGATATATTATAGTATATCCTATTATTATGAAATTAAACACTTCCAGTAAAATCACTTAGTAACTTTTATTTGTTCACTTTTAGGTACACTTTGTAGGTATGCACTGGTTTTACAACTATCAACTACCAAATAGCTTGCGCTAGACGTCTTTACTGTTCAGAAGTATCCCAAACGATCCCTCTGTCGCCTAATTTATCTGACAAGCTAAAATATTCTCCCACTCTAAACGGAAATGACAACTTCCTAAGCGACAGCCAACCGAAATGCAGCAAATAACGTCCATCACAACCTATTTACAAAATTGGTTGATTAATCGAGTAATAACAATTTAAACTAAATATTTAGATATATTCAATTATTTGCTGATTTGTTTATAGATATATTTTTAGCTGGAAATTATATTTTAATTAATGTGGCCATAACTACTAGCGCCATCTGTTTGTAGCAGTCGAATCGTCTAAAAATGTTTCATAAATACAATTTAATTGTCAAAATCATTACACTATATTGCATTTGAAATCTCACTAACACGCCCAGTGACCAAAAACATTGAATTTGTGACTGACCCCTGCTCTGCTTGTTTCATTGATATAAAAGTTATATCAATTGACGTTTTATTCCAGTTGCAAGAATCAGCATATATTTGTAGCATAAAGACACATTTTTACATGCGAACCTTATGCGAGCTTTACTATATTTAACTTTCTCGTCATAATAGAAAACCTAAAGCCAACAACGAAATAATTTGAATTTAGAGTCAAAAGATTTTTGACATGCCAAAACTCAATAAAAGTTTGATCCAGAAAATGCTACTCTATCTCTAAATTCAGAAAATCTGGATAATCAACAAGATATCAAAACGAATTCCTTTTTTAGTATCAGACATCCATCCAAATGGGTGGATTAAAATGGACACTTTTCTGTCACGAACTTCCCTAAAATAAAGTGACCGGTATTTTTATGATTTTTGATAATGAACCTTAAGTAGTTGCTATAAAGATTCAATATCAAGTATCATAGAAGTACCTGTTACTGCATTTTATGGCGTGAAGAGCAATTGCTTTGGAAAAAGCTTTAATTGAGGCCATCTGGCATTGTGCCAAGTTATCGACAGTAAACGACACTGCTCAATTTATTGTAGTGCCTGAACATGGATGATAGATATTTGAGTTTAAATAACAGAACAGGTCTGGTGAAATTTCTTAATCACTGATATTATATATATTAGAATCAAGCTTATATATATGCTAGGCCCAACCTTAGCTACTCGCAATTTTTTTTTTATTTAACCATTTCTTCCCGATCCCGTGGGAGTTTAGGGCATACCCGTACCCCATATCCCTTGCCCTCCCTATCCGCACGTGATCTCTACATATGCAAACTCTTCGCAACATGCATCGAATCGCGATCTGTCGGTAATTGGTGCGCGCCCTGGGTTCGAACCCGGACCCTGCACGGCAGTCTGTCGATGTCTCCACTAGGCTATCGCTGCTTTACCCGCGTCCTAAAACTTAACCGAAACAAAAAACCGTACAAAAATCCATTCGGGAGTTTATTGCGTTCATACAGGCAGGCAGAAAACGGGACTTTATTTGTATAATGTGTAATTTAGGTGTGTTTATCAGCTACCTGGTTACGCGTACGTTAAAGCTAGTGTTATCATAATTATGATCTGTATATACATCACCACTTTTATATGGTTTAAGGTAATTTAAATAAAAAACTTGTTCTAATATATTATATACTCTAGAGACCATGTTTACTAATTTGTATATAACCAACTTTTTAGCTATAATATGGCTAAATACACAAAATGTTTTACGCAATTTGCTGATAACCGCTAATATCGTGAAGCCTGAATTAAATGACCGCAGTTAGCGAGATACGCAATAGATATCGTATATAATGGTAATATAATTAGCTTGTTTTGCCGAATAAATGTATTTGCAGATATTGATATCGAATTATGGTAAACGCATTTTGGTTAGTTATCTGTTCTCTTTGTGTGATCTTTCCGAGGGTTGCGAATATGCCATTAGTTGTCAGAGCCACTGTAGCTATTAATATGTATGTTTAAATTGATATTAGGGTGAACAATTAATCATAATCATATGCCTTTATTGTATCCGTTTGGTGACGGATTAAGAATACAGCGTGTCACTACCCCACATTATTTCGTTGGTGTTGTAAGAGGCGAGGCTAAAGAAAATACATACATACATACATAGACTCACGCCTGTTTCCCGGAGGGGTAGGCAGAGACTACGGAACGCCATTTGCAACGATCCTGTCCTGACATATCTCTCTTGCTTCACTCACTCCCATCAAATTTCTCATGCATGCTCTTCGGTTAAGGGTACTTCTAACCTGTCCTTTTTTTAGGATGTCTCCAATCTGGTCAGAGAACGTCCGTCTAGGTCTTCCCCTTCCTCCTGTCCCATTCACACTTGACTTATATAATTTCTTGGTCAGTCTTTTGTCATCCATCCTCTCCGTGTGTCCAAACCATCTTAGCATACCTTTCTCAATAGTTGTTACTACATCTTCTTTTACCCCACAACACTCTCTTAACACACAATTCTTTACTCTGTCGTTCAAAGACACTCCACACATACTTTTCTCGATGCTTGTTACTACATCTTCTTTTACCCCACAACAGTCTCTTATCACACAATTCTTTACTGCTCTCATTTCTACGGCATTTAATCTACTTTCATATCTATTCTGCCATACCCAACTCTCACTACCATACATAAGTGTAGGTACTAATATACGAAGCCAATAGTAATAATTAATTCTAAACTTTCGCGATTTGTATACATCATACAAAAATAAATAACTTCACTTATTTAAGGTATAAATACCTGTTTGTTTCTGACGTTGAGGATGGATATAGATTATCGGCTACTTGGACTCCAGTTATCAGCAAATGTGAACTCCGCCGCAGTGACAAAACTCAACAGTGTGTAGACGTCATTAGTGTAGTGTGTCGAAGTACCGACATTGTGAACTTAAAGTGAGGGTAGGTGCTGAAACCACAAGACGGCGCTTAACTCTCATCAGTCTTTCCGCGACCACGATCAGATAGCAAGACGATCGAAACATCGGAGACAAATAGGTATTTATACCTTTAATAAGTTAAGTTTATGCGGTTAAAGGCCTGTTCAGACCTACGCGGTATTCGCTGCCGTCTGCGGCAGAGAAAACCCAGCTAACCCAACCCCCCGCTCAGGTCGCTCTAGCCGCGGTACTTGATACTAAATACCTGAGCGAAACCCGCGCGGTATGTACCTCTACCCACAGCGGCAGCGAATATCGCTCAGGTTTGAATAGGCTTTTAGACCCGCTTAATTAGTTTTGTATGAAGCCATTAGTATCTTTAAAAAGAGACGACATTCACGGTATTAAACCTTATACTGACCCGTCTAGTCAGCGTGATATAAGTTAGCGAAATCCTCCTATTGGCTCACAATGCTAATGTGCCGCGAATTAATATAGACCTATGTAGAAGACTAGACTAAGGTACATAAATTAGTGAAGCGCGGTCGACCTTGAAAGCATGACATTGTAAGACAAAACATACCTAAAATGGCAAAACCAAATATATATGCATCACCCAAAGGTTGACTGGTAGAAAATGCCTTCGGCATTAAGTCCGCCTTTGTACTATTATGTGCATCAAGTTTTAAAATAAAATAAATAAATAAATAATTCGCGAAACCGTAATTTTTACCAACATGCAATTGACCACACAGTGGTAAATGGTGACCTATTTTCTCTATAAGTACAAGAAATCAGCACTTACATAGACGGGTAGTAATATCAAAAGACTCAATTAAAATATTGTTGCGGCCCAAGTTAGGTTTCAATCCAATTTGTCGTGGACGTCACGCCGCGCCTGTCTGTCGCCGCCTTTATATTTATTATTAATGCTGCCTTATTGTTTCCGTAATGGTTCTGGCTGTTTGAGGCAGCTGGTGGTAGAATGCGTCAGACAAGGAATCAGTGACTAGATATTTTAAGGTATTGCACTTTCAATTTGGATGTAGGATAGACTTATAACGACCACAACCCTATTTTTGATTTTGACTTGTAGGAATGTTGGGTACAATTAACTCTGTAAATGGATAAATTTGACCATCAATCGCTACTGATGACTATAACAAAAGCAAATAGCAAAAGCCGAAGATGAAGGGAAGATGTCGGCCTCGGCAGTTTTAAGATTAATTAAAGTCAGAAGTAAGTTTGGGCAGAAAGAGGTCAAACACTGGTTTTAACTACTTTGGGTTGCCAAGTATAAATTTCAAAGGATTGCAAAGGATCGCTTTGTGCAATAGTTAAATTATGTCAAATCAATCATCAACCGCTTGTAGTCTAGGATGATTAATAGAAAGTTATGACTGAATGTCTACCATTGTACCCATTTTGGCAAATGTCGGTGGCCCAGAAAACGTTGTAATAAGTTTTTAATAGGAGACTAAAATGAATTGATATTTCACAAGAATCAAATAATCACAAGTAAATACAAAAGATAACGATAACGCCCGATTATTCCCAACAATAATTAACTGACTAGCATAACATCATCCATCTTTCTCGTGAACGATCAATAAAGTACATACAGCGGAAATACGATGATTGAGCGAATGATACGCACACTTAATATATCTCCTTATGATTAGTTATCTAAACATATAAGGTACTAGGCAAGTATTTTAGGAAAATGTTCGAATAAAAGTCTTATAATTATTACTTGTACAACAGCATAACTTGATTAATGATCAAGGTCTTATAATTATACTTTGTACAACAGCTTTATTTGATCAATCATGTTACATACTTTTGTTTTGTAGTTTAGCCCTTGTGAGAATAATTTGTAATCTTTATTTCCGCAGGTGGTCTATTTTTATTTTTCTTGGTCTTGCATATAAGTCTACAAACCAACACCTCAGTGGTGTCATTGGCTACTCTTAGTGGTCTGGTTAACGTGAATATACCACACAGAAGAACACGTGTTCTTTCTTTAATAACGCCTGAAATAAGTTAGCCATACAGCATAAACTATAGACTACTGATCAACTTGATAAATCGGTTTTCAAAGGTTAAGCCTTTGAAGTAACACAGCTTAATACGGTTTCTATTGGACTGATCGCAAACAATTGTTTCCAAGATTTGGGAAGTAATATCACTTGTTTGGTGTTGGCAATCGTGACACTGCAGTGCTTTTAAGGAGTTCGGAGAATGGGTCGTCAGGAATGCAATATAGTACGAAGTTATTTAGCTTTACAAGCATCTACTAAAATAAGTATAATAAGTACCACAGAATACTGATTATGTACGAACTGGGTAGGGATTGTCCAGTTATGGTCTCAGCGTGAATTAATATTCCACCTGCAAGTTGGATATAAATTCACGCTGAAAAAAGACAAAATTGTAATACAAAAACATATAGCTGAAGGTACCTTCAGGTTTTGTATTGCAATGAAACTAGTTCCTACCAACAAACACTGTGGCTAAGACTTGCACAATTATTTTGCAACGGCAAAAGTCTCTAACCGCAGAGACGGACATATTTATACAAACAGTTTAGATGCCTTCATGTTTACTTACTTTCAAAACGATTAAAGAAACATATTTTGAATGTGTCGCATATTATTTTTTTACATTTTCATTCTTTTCAACGTTTTATATCGTGTAACGTTCGATAAACTACATTTTTGTACGAGTATACGTTCATACATAAAAAGACTCACGCCTGTTTCCCGGAGGGGTAGGCAGAGACTACGGAGCGCCATTTGCAACGATCCTGACATATCTCTCTTGCTTCATTCACTCCCATCAGATTCTGATCTTTTCAGATCTCATGCATGCTCTTCTGTTCAGGGTGCTTCTAACCTGTCCTGTTTTTAGGATGTCTCCAATCTGGTCAGAGAACGTCCGCCTATGTCTTCTCCTTCGTCCTGTCCCTTCCACACTTGCCTTATATATCTGCTTGGTCAGTCTTTTGTCATCCATCCTCTCCACGTGCCCAAACCATCTTAGCATGCCTTTCTCGATGCTTGTCACTACATCTTCTTTTACCCCACAACACTCTCTTATCACACAATTCTTTACTCTGTCAGTCAAAGCAACACCACACATACTTCGCAGTGCTCTCATTTCTACAGCATTTATTCTACTTTCATGACTCTTCTGCCATACCCAACTATCACTACCATACATAAGAGTAGGTACTAACACCCCTCTATGGACAGCCAAACGTGCCTTTTTGGACACGTTTTGGCTATTCATAAACGCCTTCAGAGCTCCATTCGCTCTATTACCTGCATTAACTCTTCTTTCAATATCTTCTACATTCTTACCATCTCTTGTAAACAGCGTACCTAAATATACAAATTCATTCACTTGATCCACTCGCTGTCCATCGATCATAACATTACAAGCCGTAACGCATTCCTCCTTTTCAAAAACCATAACTTTCGTTTTACTTATATTCACTTTCATTCCTTTCCTCTCTAACGCACCATGCATGATTGTTACCATCTCCTGCAACTCCTCCGCTGAAGACGCAAGTATAACCTGATCATCAGCATAAAGGAGGCATTTAACAAGTAACTCATTCATCCTTAATCCAAAGTCACTATTTTTCAAATCTTGCAAACAACTGTCCATGAAGAGGTTGAACAGCCACGGCGACGCTACACATTCCTGTCTAACACCTGTCTCGATGGTAAACCAATCCGTGTACGACCCATTTATCCTCACACAAGCTCTAGAATCTTCATAAAGGGATTTCAGAGCTCGTATGAGGCTGCTGTTCACCCCATACATCGACAGTACCGACCGCATTTCATTCCTCACCACTTTATCGTAAGCCTTTTCCAAATCCACGAATGCGCAGTAGACCTTTTGACCTTTGACCAAGAATTTTTCGGCTACGCACCGCAAGGAAAAGACTTGATCCGTGCACCCCCTATCCTTTCTGAATCCTGCTTGTACATCCCATATTTTCTTGTCGGTTAATTTCATAACTCTTTCAATCAGTACCTTCGCATATAATTTGCCAACAATGCTGAGAAGGCTAATGCCTCTATAGTTCTTGCAGTCTTGTTGCGAGCCTTTTCCCTTTTAAAGAGGCACAACCACCGCTGTGGCCCAGTCATCAGGTACTCGGCCGGAGCTCCAGCACAAGTTTCATAAGCGCTGCAGTTGACCAACTATGATGCCCTGTCCAGCCTTCAGCATTTCAACTGTAATCCTATCATATCCTGCAGCCTTACCTGATTTCATACTTCCCAACGCCTTCACAATCTCATCCACACCAATATCGCTTTCATCATTGCTATGATTACCATTCATTTCGTCGATCGATGTCTCTATCGCCGTTCTTTCAAATAGACCTTCAAAATACTCCTTCCATCTCTTCAGCACGCATGATTCACCATTCAGTATCTTTCCATTCTTGTCTCTGATTGACATGTATTCTGAAGATTGAGTTCTTCCTCGAACTGCATGAACGGATTTCCAGAAAAACTTTATGTTTCTCCGGAAATCTTCAGATAGTCTGCTATCAAACTCATCTTTCTTTTCCTCTTTTTTCCTTTTAAAAATTTCTTTCACAATTCTTTTTGACTTAACAAACTCCTTTCTTGCTTCATCTATGTCATCACTCGTTGCCTTTTCCATTCTTTAATTTGCTCTGGCAGCCAACCAATCTAACCAAGCTTTCTTCTTCTCTGACACTGCTGATTGTACATCCTTGTCCCACCATGTATTCTTAACCTTTCGTATTTTCCTTCTCTTGATCACACCACATACTTCAGACGCTACACATACTATCTCTTCTTTAAAATATTGCCATAATTCTTCCATATCATTTATGCCATCGAACCTCTCAAATCTTGCTATCAATCTTCGCTTATACTCATCTTTCACATCTTTTTCTTGCAGATTTTCTACATTTATTCTTTCTAAGACCCTATTTTCATTATGTTCTCGGTGTCGCCATCCTTTAAAGAGTCCACTTATCCGGCTCATCACCAAGAAGTGGTCTGTGTGGATGCCGATCCCTCGATACACCCTTGTATCTAACACATTCTTTCTCAAACGTTCATCTACAATTACAAAATCAATCATACTTCTTCTAACATTCTTAGCCTTACGCGTATACATGTGTATTCTTTTGTGATTAAACATGGTGTTTGTCACACAAAGACTCCACTCTAAACAAACCTCAAGCAAAATTTTTCCATTTTCATTCCAACTCTCATCACCAAATCCACCTAAAACCCTTTCAAATCCATCTCTTTTAACTCCCACCCATCCATTGAAATCACCTAACAAGATCAATCTTTCGTTATCCTTACATTTCCTCAAAATCGCTCTTAAGTTCTCCTAAAATCCCTGCCTTTCGTCTTGTTCTTGCTGTGACATACCTACCCGCTACTATATTGACCGGGGCGTAAACCCCTACAATAAAGAGACGAGTAAGTCCTACTTTCATTCTCATCCAATATAGTCTAGCATTTACTCATTCAAATTCCTTAACGCACTCATTCATTCGCGCAGATAGTATTAAACCAACTCCTTTGCAGGCTCTGGTGGTACTGTCTACCCCAGACCAATAAGCCGTGTAGCTGTCAAGCTTGGTGGGGCCACAACCTTTCCTTTTTGTCTCATTCACACATAGAACATCAATCTTTCTATCATCCATCATCTGGCATACTTCATTTAATTTACCATCCATTCCTCCTCCAACATTTAATGTTGCAAACCGGCTTTCCGTAGGCCGCTTTTCGCCCTCGCGGGAAACGAGACGTGATGGGTTGCGAACCGCGTCGCCGCCGTCTGGAGAAATATAATTTTCAGTTCTCATAGCGTTCCCACGAGCATTAGGGATTTAAAATGTCCATCCCCGCAGAACCCTCTACGGGGATAAGGTGGAATCCCAGCTGTGCCCTGTGATCACCAACACATGCACCCTCCGTTTGCGACCAGCTTGCCATCTGGCCACGAATCCCTCGGCACGGGTCGGTTGACACCTTAGATTGGGGTTTGTTTTCGGGTATGCTCCCTGAATGTTGGTTTTATTTCGGAGTTTTCCTTCTCCTAGACGGGTTGCCATCCAAAGCTGACGAGGCCCATCCCCCCAAAGAGAGTGGTTTAATTTCGGAGTTTTCTTTCTCCTAGACGGGTTGCCATCCAAGGCTAACGAGGCCCATCCCCCCGAATGTACGAGTATAATGGACTGCAATTAATAAATTACTTTTTTACTTGGAAAAAGCTTCTTCTCTATTATGACATCAAAACCATCCACCGATAACCAAAGAGTATAAAGTAAATCGGCGCCCTTTGGCCATCACCTAACTCAGGATATTGGAAAACCGTAATTACACTAGATGGCAAAAAGTCTCAACCCGATTCTGTTTGAAGCGGACGTAGAAACAAAAAGTGTACGGGACGATTCGAAACAAGCGTCCAGATCACACATAACCTTTACACAAAATAGAAAGAATTTTGGATTTGTAGCTTTCGAGTCCGAAGTGACAATGGTTATTGGAAGTTGCAAAATCTTTTTATTCAAAAAGAGTTTATTAGAAATCATATTTTAAGAATAAAGACTTAACTAAGCAGGCTATGGGGACAATGAGAACTATACCTAGTATTCTTACTACTTAACTCAATCGTGTTGTTGAACAAAACTGAAATATCGAAATTTCGAGGTGATTTTTGCTACGACACAGTTTTGTCCCGGTATGGCCAATTTGCCGTAGTAAAACCCTGAAATCTTTACAGTGGCACGTTACACGCGCGAACTGACTAAAAAGTCATGTTCGCACGACTTGAACTCTTCAAAAGAAAATTCAGAGGAATATTGGCCATGTTATTTGACAAAATTACAAACAAAACACGAAACATATACTACAGTAACACATACGTTAATATCTACTCCACACACGCTCAAGTTTCCTCACCAGACATTAGGCGCATTAAACTATAAGTGCGAGAACACCACCGTCTAGTTTAATATGTAGTTTAGTATTGCGTTCACAGTAATTCGCAAGATGCTCTGTTGGCAAAGCAGAAACTTGCCCTTAGGCACCTAGGAGCCATATGTAGTAGAGGACAAGTTTAAACTGAATGTGTACCATATGAAGGAACAGTCAAGTCAGCAAAGATTTTTCGCTAACCGAAATTTTACTGTTTTTGTTTTTCTAAAACTACTACTTTAATATTTACTGTAACTTTATGACAGTCCTAGACTTCGCCTTTGTCTTCCCACGCAACGGAATCGGTTATCGGGGTAAAAACTAGCTAGTATCACTATCCTGCCTCCTAATTATTTCTACACAGAAATTATACCATAACATTATCCGATGCAACGTAAAGGAAGAAAAAGTAAATAAGCACACTGTCACCTTCACAGAATTATCATGGATTTCGTGAGAAGGATATAAATTTCCTCAGTTAAGTTGGTCCATCTGCTTAATTACAATCGAAAAGAGTTTTACAATTTATGTCATTTAATTAATAGTCAAAACTTATTTGTATATCTTCCACGTTTCAATAAGCATTCCTTAGAATCTATTCGTGAAGAAATCGTTTCGAGTCGGTCGAGACTACAAAATAAATACGTACCGTGGAATTGCTCTTTTAAAGCTATAAGTTATACTGTTAAGGGTGGGTCTCCGTGTCGCGACTATGCGACGGGGAGATTATGAGTTATGTCTGATCTTGTTGGCGTTTTATAGATAGATTTAGTGGCGTTCAGATGGAAACGTTTATTTGGCATTTTTCATATCAGGTCTTTGAGTTAGAGTTTTGAATGAGTTTAATATCTTGATCGTACTACTGAATGTACTATGAACATTTATAAATATCATCGTGAAGACATTCTATGCTTAACTCTGCTTCATTAGCCACATCACATAATATAACGCATTAGACTTAAGCTTTAAAGGCCGGTTAATTAAAGAGGTTTACTACTCTTGCAGATTGCCGACTTAACGTCGCGGTATTTATAGTGTTGTTTCATATGACAAATTTGTTCGTGTATTCAGACCACAAAATTTGTTAAAAAATAAAGACTATTGAAATCTGCTATGGAACCCTCAAACTCAAAAAGTATTCGCTATAATAATATATTATCAGCCCTTTATATGAACTACACCACTGCTGGGCAATGGCTTCTGTCACTATCAAAAGGTTTAGACCACTATTTGCCACGCTGGCCCAGTGCAGGTAGATACACTTTAAATGTCATACAGAAACGTTACAAATAATTCTTAGATATGTTGGTTTCTTTTCAATGATTTGTTTCACCTTTAACCAGCGATAGTTAAAAATCCTAAATCTAAATACTCTCGGTAGCAGTCTTATAGTTTCTCCACTAGGCTAGTAACGACAATCGCAATAGTTGTACGCTTTAGTAAGATCCACCCCTATCGCAATTTTCCTTGTAGAAGAATAAGTACGCATTCTATTGAATGCTCTACCCGTCTACTCTGATATCAACGGTATGTACATATTATGGCAGGTTTAGTAGCTCTTTAGTTGCCCTTTATTTAAAAAACAAATATGTATATAAAGGTAGAAGAACAACTATGAGTTACAATAGTCTGCTTCGGTATTTTTGGAGCTCTGGGTAGTGAATAGTGGTGAATACGTGTAACTTTGCATATTTTTATTCTACTACATACACACAACATCATCTAATCCCAAACTAAGCAGAGCTTGTATATACTATGTACTAGGCAATGGATAAACATATTTTATTTTATTTGTAAATACATACATATTATACATAGAAACACCCAGACCAAGACAAACATCCATGTAAATGCACAAAAATGTTTGACTGGAGCGGGAATCCAACCCGCGACCTTCGAGGTCACAGTCGTTTACACTACCGTTACGCCACCGAGTCGCCTTATATTACTATTATATTACTAAAGGATACCTGCAGATACGTCCGCACATTACCGATTTAACTGTGTCTCCTCGATCCAGTGGGAAATCCTTTCTTAATGCACCCCTACGGTCCTCAAGTAGCATACATATCAAACAGCTTCTTGCACCTAATAGTTTTGGCTGTAGCTTATCTGTTACTCAGTGAAACACAACTATGCAATAAAATGTATGGTGAACCGCGCCCTTTTAGTGCAGGGTGAACTTGATTGCATAATTGAGTTTCTGCGCGTTTATAGAGCAAACTGTACTATGTTTTCACATAACATAACTGCACGCCTTTATCCCCGAAGGAGTTGACAGAGGTTTATTAAACACCCACACTTTGCCAGTTATGTTTCGGTCCCAATATAATAGGGGGCTAGCCTGTAAATAAGGCAATAGGCTCGCCCTTAATACTAAATAATTTAAGTGAGCGCTAATTAACATTTTTTAATACACACATAACTTCGAAAAGTCAGAGGTGTGTGTATTACTATATTTTCATTCCATATTATTCCTCCGAGCTTTGTGAATATGTGTTCCGATACATCATAAATAACTTATACCTATCGAACAACTAAATGTATAAAAATGGGGATCACGTACTACTGGCACGTGCAATGTGCTTCAGATTTTATTGCACCAATGTTTAAACGAACATCAAATGTATGGAACGATGAAGCACATATTTAAAGGTTGCTACACGCCTGTATCCCCGAAAGGGTAGGCAGGTGTGTAACACCCACATTTCGCCTTATGAATTTTTTAGGTCCCACGTAACAGGGGATGAGTTACCCGGCAAATTACCAGACTACGTGCTGCTACTGAGAATTCGGAAAACTTAGTTACACTTTTGCCCGACCCGGAAATCAAACCCGGATCCCGAATAGCAGACACATACGCTATCCACTGAACCACGAGGGCAGTCATATTTAAAAAGGTTGTTTATATATACAAAGTTAAAGGTCATGTTATTGGGAGTCTTAATTTATAAAATATTTCTGGAAAATTGAGTAAAATGTCAAAGAATTGTTTGGGTGACCTTTACGCCTTTATAGGGGTTTGGTAATTTTAATAAATGTGTGGGGTAGACATTTAAACATGAATGGTAAGGGTCTGGAAAATAAAATATTAAAGAGATCACAGTTTATTAAAATCCATATGAGTAAAAAAGCGTAAATTCCATGTAAAAAATAAAAGTAATCCTAATGAAGTTCTAGTTTTAAAGCAATTCTGGTTTCTGGAGTAAAATGAAGTTAAGGATGTATTATCACTACTTAGTATAAAACAAAGTCTGTCGTCAGTCTGTCTGTCCCTATGTATGCATAAATCTTAAATACTACGCGACAGACTTTGATGCGTTTTTTTTAATAGATAGAATGATTTAAGAAGAAGGTTTTTATGTATAATTGACGCGGGCGAAGCCGCTGGCGACGTCTAGTTATATGCATAAAATCATGATGAAGTAACGACGGTAAGACGGCATTGCTATCCTGTTACACAATTGATTGCCTCACAGGTTTACAAGCTAGGCTCACAGATTAACTAAATTTTAAAAGTTAAAGATTTTATAAAAAAAGGGAGAAAAAATTTGGATCTATAAAAAACTGTGTTTACTTCAAATGTTCCTCATAATGTTGAAACTAAAAAAGCATTTTTATGGATGACTAAAATCCTTGCGTTACTGAGGCTATAGACGAGCTACAGCCAAAACTATAGGGCGCAGAAAGCTGAAATTTGGCATGTGTGTTCCTTGGGGATCGTAAGGGTGCACTAAGAAGGGATTTCCCGAAATTCCCACGGGATCGGCCAATACAGATAAATTAAAAAAGGGGTAGGCGTAGCTGCTGGCGTTATCTAGTAATTATATATGCATAAACTGTCCGACTGCTGAGCACAGATGTCATCTCACTATGAGAAGGGTTAGGTCCACCACGCTGGCCATGTGCAGTGCTCTGAGAAATTTAGGATCACGATGGTTTCCTTTGAAACAGTAAAGTCAAGACAAGCAATTTTAAGATGCACAAAACTTCTTGAAGACAGTGGTGCTCGCCGTGGATTTGTATTCGCGATTTTCTGTGTAGGAATGAGTTTGATCTCCCTTTTAGACAATCGCTGTATAACTACTGCTGTAAATTAAAATAGCAAAACAATTTGGGAGATCTTCCTTTACTATCTAGTCATGTAGGCCATGTACATCGATAACTGTTTCTCCTTGATTTGAGGTAAAAGACAGCGACTTAAAAATTTATTTTAAAATCGATCTGGAAACCGAACCACAGACTAGATTATCTTTCGATAATAATTATCAAAATGGATTTTAAATATACGCAGATACTCTACCCTTCAGGCTTTAAGAAGTCATTAAAAAATAATGAGAAATTTTCCAATATTCTTCGTTCCATTCATTAAATATTATTGGTCTTGTGCTAATTATTACCAAAGCCCACCGTGAGCTAGTTTTGTTTAATATTTCGGTTTATCATTTTCTTAGTTTTGATGGTTATGTCCAAGAATTTTTCTTTGGCGCCTGAACTGCTTCAGTCAAGTGTTTTATTTCCAGTCGAAGAGGCTCTATAAAAAGGTTTATATTTTTCTTGCCACAGATCGACTGTCACCTGATCTATGCAGCCCAACTGGTCATTATGTGATTTAGAGTTGGGATTTTTGAGGATACTGACACCTTTTTCTTGCTGTCGTAGATCTATGCGAGAAACGGGTATGACATATTAATGTGTTCCATTTCATGGAGAGCTTTGACGTTGACGACAGGAGTTAATCCAGCAAATCGATAGTTTCTTCTATCGATTCGATCTAAAACTATCAAAATGTTATTATTATGTATGTTGTAAATAACATTCTATTATGACTATGATTATTGTAGCTACGACCTATTTATTTATTTTTTAACATGTTTAAAACCCATAATGTTTGTTGAGCTGAACGTATCTCCAATGTAAGTCTCCCACAAACCCCTTTTAAAATCTTACTCTACTGCAAGATATGCTAAATGCATAACAGTCGTGAACTATCCCGTTATTTAATGGAACAGAACATAAATATTTCATGTACCGAATCGAATATTCAGTTGAATTATTCAGTAAGTGTTGTGCGTAAAGGAATACGCTTTACAATAATAGACGCCCGAGAGCCATTCACGTGAAGACGCCCGAGAGCCATTCACGTGAAATTTACCCGCGTTCTCACTATTAGCTGTTCTGTGTTTAGGCGATCTATGTGGTTTATAGTTAGAGGTCTATTGATGCGTAATGCATGATCAAATGTTTTCTGTTTCTTTTTCCTGTGAGTGTGTGGCTGACTATCGTGTCGGAGTTGTTTTAGACAGCCCGAAGGCCTCCGCTAATGTTCTTTTTTGTATAAGTGTGTTGTCAACTATGTTGTCAGAGATTTTAGTCAGCCCGATGATTCTCATTCTAAGACTATCGCGTAATGATTCTCGTCCTAAAACTAGAACAGTGACAGCTGTACGCTTTCCGCGTCTTAATAAATAATGCTATCCTGTAGTCGATATTGTGCTAAACTTTATTATTATCTTATAACAGACCAGTGTATGAACTGTATTTTATAAGCAGAACGTGTTGACTTGCTGAATGGCTAACGAAGTGTTACCTTATACGGTGAATGCAAATATCACAAGCCTTTGAAAACATTTTATAATTATAGTTCACATGAAAGTTATCAAATGATATTTATTACTAATTTAACTAAATGTAGCTTTGTATGAACATACATTATATTTGTGTCTAAGAAAGATAGACATATATTTCACGTTAGAACACGCACAAAACATCGCCATGGTGACATGAATACCTAAATAATAAAGTTTTTATTTCTTCATATTAAGTGATAGTTATGAAAGTGCCTAATTCGAAGCATCAAAGAAGTATGCCTACTAAAAACAAAAAAAATCCTGTCCATCCGTCACAATCACAAAGTGTTCCCAAGACAAACATTAAACAGATGACACTTTATGTTCCATTTGCCCTGAAGGGTACCATAGATGTTAAAATAATTTGAATTGGGAATAGATGTCACTGTCACTCTGACAAAAAGTTTGTTGTCATGCGAATGACATTTAGAATGACATGGCGTGTTAATTTTGACAGGATACTTATCAATTTATTTAATATTTAAGTACTTAGACTGCATCTGCCGGTAGTCTAGTGGATCGCGTATCCTTACGAGTTCTGGGTTCGATTACCATGTCGGGCAAAAGTGTTACTGAGTTTCTCGAATTCTCAGTAGCAGCAGGGAGTCTAGCAAAAAGCTCGGTAATGGCAATAGGCTAGTCGCCTGTTACGTGGGACCTTAAATCATACCATGGCTAAATGTGGGTGTATACCATGAGTCTACAAAAACAAATTTTCCGTAGCATATTTTATTTACATTGTTTGACTACCAAGTTTTTAAAACAGAATGTTTCTTTTTCATATTTATTTAGTACTAGCTGACCGAGCGAACTCCGTATCGCCTTTTTAAGAGTTTTTATTTAATTCCCTTTTTTCCAAGCCCCCTTTTCAAAGTTACCATTGACTTAGCGCTTAATCTCTTATCATTTCAGAGTCTATAAATGATGAACAAACAAACATAGATTTTTATATAATAATGAATTCCCCATTCCTTAATATATCGGAGACGATACCCATATTGACTTTAAAAAAAATCCCGACCGCCATCTTTGATCACAGAATAGATGTTGTATTAGGATTCACCATCCCTTAAATCATCAGAGACGATACCCATATCGATTTTTTTAATTTTCCCATCCGCCATCTTTGATTTCCCATCTGCCATCTTGAATCACGAAATAGATGTCGTATTTGGATTCCCCATCCCTTTAAACATAGGAGACGATACACATATTGATTTAAAAAAAAAATGTCATCCGCCATCTTTGATCACGAAATAGATGGTGTTTTTGAATTCCCCATTCCTTAAGATATTGGAGACGAAACCCATATTGACTTTAAAAAAATCACGTCCGCCATCTTTGATTTCCTATCCGCCATCTTTGATCACGAAATAGATGTTGTATTTGTATTCTCCATCCGTTAAATCATCAGAGACGATACCCATATTGATTTTTAAATTTTTTCCCATCCGCCATCTTTGATTTCCCATCCACTATCTTTGATCACGATATAGATGTTGTAATTCGATTCCCCACCCCTTAAAATATCGAAGGCGATACCTATATTGATTTTAAAAATTTTCTTATCCGCCATCTTTGATTTCCCGTCCGCCATCTTGGATCACTAAATAACTTTCATAATTATTATTAATCAGCGTCCCAAAAGTCTCGAAAACGATACCCATATAGATTGTATCCTATTCGTTTAGCCTTTTTTGCCTTTGACCCAACCCTCCCCCTTCTCGTTTGACCATTTTATTATTTTGGCCTGGCGCCTAAAAGTTGTGACGTAATTTTATATAGCCTATAGCCTTTCGGAATAATTGGGCTATCATAGGCAATAACAGTTTTTAAAATCCGACTGCTAGTTCCTGAGATTAGCCGACATTATCTTTTAGCCTTTTTAGCCTTTTGCCCCGCCTTTTTCTTGTTGAAGCGTTCTGTTATATATAGTCTATAGCCTTCCGGAATAACTGGGCTATCGTATACAAAAAGAATTTTTCAGATCCGACTGGTAGTTCCTGAGATTAGCGCGTTCAAACAATCAAACAAACTCTTCCGCTTTATTATATTAGTATACTAGAGGATGCCCGCGGTTACACCCGCGTTATTTAAGGCTACTGCTCTGCTCCCGTCGCTCATAGCGCGATATTATATAGCCTATAGCCTTCCTCGATAAATGAGCTATCTAACACTGAAAGAATTTTTCAAATCGGGCCAGTAGTTCCTGAGATTAGCGCGTTCAACCAAACAAACTAACTCTTCAGCTTTATATATTAGTAAAAGATAGAAAGGACCTAAACTAAGGCAGATTACACCCAGACATAGAACAAATAATCGTCCTTATCACATAACGATTTTAATCAGTGGGAATCAAACCTATAGCCTGCGGCTTAGCAGTCAGGGCCACTTACTATTCTTAAACAGAGCAGTCAATAGGTTCAATCTGTAATTTATCAAGGTATTGAAACCACTCTCTTTTATATGTATACCTAGAAATTATTTTTTTCACCACAGAATAAATTTCGCAGCAATTCTGTTATTGTCAATTCTTCTAATGGAAACACTATAAATTAGTTGCACGTGGCTTTGAGACCGGCACGTGTGCTTTTTAAGCAGTCACACTAGTTGGCCATCCATTTAGTTACCTAGCAACTGTTAAAATCCAGATATGTACAAAGAAATCGTCAGATATGTATGTATACTAGGCTATTGCCTACCAGAGAGCTCAGATATTTACATAGAGGCGCATTTCTTATGGGCGCTCTGTAGACAAACTTTCTGTGACCCAAATTGCCGCATGGCGGCGTGTTAGTCACGCTGTGACAGCTGTCTCTACGAGTGCAAGAGAGACGAACTTTCCTCCTGAGTATCTTAACTACGAGAGCAAGAGAGACAGAGAACGACGCCAGCGCCGCCAACGGCGCCAACTACGAACTACACTGGTGACAGTCGCCACTAGGAATCGGCACACGAAATCCTTAAGAAATGCGCTTCTAAAATCAATTTAGTAAATCTGTATTCAGTGCTACTATACTTAAGCTTATAATATAATGTTGTCTATATTTGGCGATGTTTCTATATACTAAAATTTGTCTTAGTCACGAGAACGCGTTTGATGGTAACTGTATTCAACTTTTTGTCGTATCAATGGTGACTTTAAATTATGCGTGACCAGTATTTATACATTAAATATGTTAGTGCTGCTACTGAGAATTAAAAAAACTCGGTAACACTCTTGCTCGACCTGGGCATCGAACTCGGGACCTCTCGAACTGCAGATACTATCCAGTAGACGACGGAGATTACTTAACCTCAAATAAATTAAGTGAGACGCTCTATCTAAAAAGTAGCTCTGATATCTTTGTAGCTTGTAAGATTTTATATTATGTGCCGTGAATTATCAGCGTTGCGCCAATAATAATTAACGAGCGAAACTAAAGGTATATACATATTTTTATTGTAAAATATGACTTCATAAAGTTTGGTGACCTTATTAAGTTTTTTCGTTTTCTAGATGCTGTAATCATAATTATTTGCTGAAAATATCGTGCATGGAGTAAAATATCATGGTAACTATAGCTCAGTAATGCTTAAATGATTGAAATAAAGTTTATTACTAAGTTTTCGCCTTTGAGATTTCTTTCGTTTTCTTGGAACAATTCTTGGCAGCGGTTTCGAGTTTGTCTGTCAGTCAGACAGTAACGCAATAATGGTATCTATATAATATTCATTTGCTCGAGGTAATTATTTGGAAGGAATTGTATTGCTTGCCTTTAGAAAATCCCTTTGGATCTCCGGCTCTACGGAATATTAGAGCCAGAATATGTGATGTTACCATTAAAAGCCATAAACTGCCGATAAAAGACGAGGGAAAAAACTGGGTACAAGAGCTGACCAGTGAGGCCTTGATATCGTCCATTGCATTTCAGACGTGAATTACCTCTTAGCACAAGGATCTAGCCTAGTTGTAGAAATTAACAAGAATTCTAGAGTTGCACAACTTTACAAACAAGTTGCTAGAACTGATTTCACACTAAGTTAAAATAAATGGTTAAGTCTGCACCTGTTAATATAAGTAAAAGTTCTTCGAACGAATGCTGGAATTTAAAAGAAAGTTAATTTTGTTTTGATTCAACGTAGAATTACTTCGAAAGAGTACCTGTATATCAGCGGAACTTACTAACTTACTTTTTAACTTGTAAGCTTTGATGAACTTGCTATTACGGACAATTTATATTTGAATGTTTCATCTTTAAATAAATCTACTATGCGAATTTTAACGTGGTTTGAAATTTCAAGTCGCACGTAAGACTATTAGATACTATAAAAAAAGAAATGGAAAAGCGAACACTGCTTCAAATATAATAAAAAATAAATAACAATTATCGAACAAACTGAAAAATACTTTTTCGCTCAATCACCTCATGAAATGAATAAATAAGGGTATCAATCAGTCTTAAAATATATTTTCACAATTTTAATAATATTAAAATTCATATTATACTTGTTCTCAGTTATTAAATGCCCATCAACGTTTCGCATTTTTCTCTGTTCCTATTTAATTCTCTATAGACAACTTCAGCTTAAATATCAAGTTGTTAGTGGGGTTACCGGACTGGAGAACTTTTTGGGATTCTTGAACTTTTATTGTAAGTTAAGCTTTTTATTTAGACTTAAAAGTTTCATTGGCATAATTATAGGTTTAAACTATAATATGCCTCAGCGTTATACGCATAACAACAGCTGTTTATAACGTTTCTTGGTAGCAGTTTTATTTTATTTTGATGCGTATATATGCGTACCCATGTGTATATACATGAAGGAGCTTCCTTTTACTGGCTTCATTGGTATCGTGGTCGTAATTAAACTTTTTTACTTGGCATTAGGGTTGAGAGCAAACATCTGTTATATTCCCGAAGGCATTTATTAATAATTTTGCTATTTTGAGATATTTGGTGCTGTTAATTCGCTTTTAACCCAATTGTCGATATCAACGGCTATCACAAAATGTATGTTGTGAGTTTTAAATGACCACAATGCATTGTGACGTGTTTTCTATATCAATAAGTACGGCTTTTGAGCGCGCATATTTTTTATAGAGCCTATACTATATAGGGGGGTGAGCAGAGGGGTTATATTACATCCACAATAAAATACGCCATATTATGAATTTTAGGTCTCACATTTGCTTGCCAGATTCCGTGCTGCTACTGAGAATGCGGTAAAACTCTAAATCTTTTGCCAGACCCGGGAATCGAACCCGGGATCCTATTAGCAGACGCATACTATCCCCTGGAGCACGGAGGCAGTAATTAGAGGCTTATATTAAACATTATTCATACATTATCACTATTGACCAAGGTATGGTCACCCTATGCAAAGGTATTACGTAAAGTGGCATCAAACGGTAACATTCTCAACCGTTTAAATCTCAGTCCTAACGCTTCAGGGATCAAGACATCGCGCATTATATGTTTGTCAGTTTGTTAAATTAATGTTACGTACAATTTACTGTGTTATCGGGTTTGGCTTCTGGCGGAATTACGTCAGCATGTGTGTTTAGATTTGAGGTTTGGAAATTATTGTTCAATGTTGTTTTTTAAAATTACCCTGTTGATTATATACCTTGATTTTGCTAATATAGACCCCTTGCAATGCAGATGCATAAGACAGATATGATTATAAAAATGGTTTTCTAATTATCAATGAAAACATAATCAAAACGGCCCGTTTGATTCTATTTTGATACACAATTATATAAGTACCATCAAAATGGTACAATTAACCACAGTAGCTCTTTTAATCAAATCCTTCCAGACCGAGATCTCAGTATGAAGAAGAAATAGTGTAGGTATATTTATCAATGTTTACAGTAATATACTGAAATGCGATATATCCACGTTCGTTTGTCAGTTCGCTAAGAATATTAAGATGAACAGAAGAAATATGTATTTGCTAGCTGTCCGGGTAACGGAAGGTCAATTTAATTATAGATATCTCTGAATAGTCAAGCTGAAGTGGCTAATGAAAGGCATATTGGTTGAAGAACCGATGGGTGTTGGGCAGGTTGTTTCTAGAGTACCGATCACGCACCCTACGATACAACAAGGTAGACAGATGATCTTGTTGAAATTGCGGGAAGCAGCAATGGAAACGGGTAGAACAAAATCGGTCTGTGTAGAGAACCTTGGGGTTATAATATAATAATAAGTTCTACAGTATTCTTTAAAAAAACACTTGTATAAACAACTAGAGGACGCCAGCAGCTACGCCTGCATTTTTTTAAATTTACCCGTTTTGGACGATCCCGTGGGAATTCCGGGAAATCCCTTCTTAGTGCACCCCTACGGTCCCCAAGGAACATACATGCCAAATTTCAGCTTCCTGCGCCCAATAGTTTCTAGCTGTAGCGTGTGTGTCAGTCAGTCAGTAACGCAAGGATTTTATATATTAAGATGTCAATCAAATCAATTATTTTCTAAACCAAATGCTGAAAACTATATAGAAACATCAATTCAGATTGTCATGAGGCTCTTTCCATTACAAAGCGCTAGAGTCTTCATATATCCTGACACATTAAATGTTTGTGAATTCCCTAAGTGTCGAGTACCTATCCGACATTCACTAGCCACATCTACAAGCAATTTAAGCTAAGCATCTTCACACGTACACTAACTTCCAAGTATTTTGATCACTTTGCCTCATTTAAAAATTTCTTTATTTACGCAAACATGTCATCAAATAATTACAAATACTCACAATAATTCATTTTTTATTCCTATCAGGGCGTTGCTCCCTTAAATATTAATTGCTCGATACTTTATTCAATTAATAACACTTGCATCCAATAAATTCAATACAAGTGAATCTATCAATTTCATAAACATCGAAAGGAAACACGTACAATATAAATATACCTCGTACATTAAGAGCCGGCGCACATATGACAGAGCGCGCAGCGCAGAGATTTTTCATTGTGAAACTATCACCGACACTGACATTCGTTCCCGATTTCTAACATCGATATCGCTTGGTTGCCATAGTACCATAAAGCTATTCGTTCGCTCGTCGTCGACCACGTGATATATCAAAGGCTTATGTCAGTTCCATGCATTCTTGCACTTAGCGTATTCGGTAAAGCAGCGATATCGCTGATCAAATGCCACTTGTGTAATGTCTAGGCCCTCAGATATCAATTAGCACTTTAACTGTTTTTTTTATTTCGGTGTGACTTGATTTTGGTCATTATTTATAGTAAGGACAATGTCGATTATAGTTTGACAGTGAAACATGCTCTGCGTTCCGCTACACCATATGTGCGCCGGCCCTTACAGAAATAGTTCGTTTACCCTTTTATCGAAGGGATTTATCGCTGAATTACCAGAGGAGATTGAGATTGATCGACGTTTTATAGTCTCACGCATTGTTTATTCTGCTCGTGACAAGATAAATCACGGTTAAAAATATAAAACGGTTTGTTATATTGAATAGTTCTTTTTGTTTCTAGAATGATGAGAAACAGGTTTAAGTTTAAAAGAGGGTTTTTATTTGTTTCGGCTACTATTTTACAAAATTTTATTGGTATCATTTGCTCAGGTCATGATGAATTTTACGCCCGTGCTGAATATTCTCATAATTCACTTCTGAGTATTTTTTTATTTTTTGGATAAAGTCAAGTACTATTACTTAAATATTTTTGATTGACACTCTTTCCAACCTGAAACTAAAAATTATGTTCAACGCTACTTATTTTTTATTGTTTTTGTTTGAAAATTCAGTAGCTTAGCCGATTGTTAATCTTCATCTCGCTGCTCATTAATAAAGCTTTTAGTAATTATTTCTATCAAAGATAAACGTCCTAGCAGTTATTTTCACAAGACCCGTTCCATTCTTATCCAATGGGTGCTTTGCGCACGACTGATCAACTAATTTTTGTGCTTAAGTGGAGAAATGTTCGAGACGCTTAAGACGACTTAATTCTGATGAACTTTATTTGAACTTTCACGTAAGACCTGATTCTAAAGGTGGTGACTGACTTAACTTTATAAAAGTGAAATAGAGTAGAATAATATATACATCAATTAATAAGTGATAAAGTGACCTGTAAGTTATTCTTTTCTCTAATACGTAAAATGGAAAGCTGTCGTTTTGTTTTCAGTTCTTTAGCTCATATAACACGAGTTAGAATCATTTGGCGTACAAATCGGTTCACGAAAGTTGACCACAAATGGCGGCCGTCGCGCATATGTACATTCGTGCACCAATGGCGTGGCTCCGTTCTTGACGCATTCCCTAAGGATTCCACCCCCGCCTCACCCCGCACCTCCACGGGGACCTAAAAAATGATTTCTGCGCAGTGGTCAACTTTCAGGAACCGACCTATACAAAGGATTATTCAAGTGTACTTTTTAAAAAACATTAAGAATGTGTCAGCAACTTAACAAAATTAAGGATACATCAATTTATTATCGATAAACATAATAATATATCTTTTATTAGTTTATTATCGTTTGCAATCTGGTGAAATCGTGATCGAGATCGTCGAGAATAAGACGAGAAAAACAAAAACTATATAAAAGAAACGGTTCTATCACCTCATCGAGAGCTGCAGCTAGGACTATCGTTAATCTTTTTTTTGTGCCCGGTGAGAAATATAGAAATATTTTCTCGTCTTACTCTCGACTCTATAGGTAAGAGTTTAATCACGATTTCTCTCGTAGTCCAATGTTAGACTTAGGTCTCTTTCAGTTTACTTTACAGTAGCACTGCGGGGCAATAGAAAGATTGGATTGGACTACTATACCACGCTGGCCAGGTGGGTTGGTAGAAAGTTTGATGCGAGTCGAGTTTGCCGTGTTTTTGCAAAGATACTATATTTTCTTCGTATATTTTAAATAGTCGGCTCTTACCAGAGTCATGGAATGAGTATCGTAAGTGTATTCTTTATCACTATACAGAACACTGATAATACATTATTTTCTGACCAGTCTTTGAACAGTTTAAGTCAGTCACCGCCTTAACATAGTCTCGCCAATTTTCTTAACGTAATATAGCCATTAGTATTCTGTAGTTGTGTCTTATAAAAGTGAAGACCGAAACGTAAGTTTTAACTGTTCTTTCCAACTGCAGCAGAAATGTTCTTGGTACCACTGTAGGAATCGTCTGTTTCTAGATAAATTTGAAAGTATCGCTGAATTTTAAATTGGATTTTTAGTTAGGGATGTTTTGTAATAATTGATTAGGCAGCGATTGCTTAGTGCACCAGTGTACCAATAGTCGACCTGGGCGTGAGCAGCGTGGCGGGAGTGTAAGTGACTGCTACGCCGGAGCACGCGGTTTCGATTCCTACTCAAGTCAAACATTTGTGTGCATGAACATTGATGTTTGTCTTGGTCTTGGAGTTTCTATGTATAAGTCACTCTTGGTATTTAGAAAAAAATAATTACATCTAATCATGTTTACCCACTGTCTCATGTACTCAAAGTGCACGTTGTGCTTTGTTTATGACTTTATAAATAGTGTTATGTGTATTACACAGCTACGCAGATGGTCCCAAGTTCAAATCCATACTTTGCAAAGTTTAGAGCTTATTATATTATTCACTATCGCTTGCTAAACAGTGAAACCTGCATATCTGAGAGTCCTCCATAATGTTCTCTAAAGATATGAAAAGCCTGCCAACTCATATCCTGTCATTGACTTTGCTATGTCACGTGTGAAGTTGACAGAGTAATAATGATTTGTGCTTACATGTTTTGATTCATACGAACACATCCATGTACACAGTCTCTGATTACAACTCAATTCAAAGGTTTGTCTACTGTTAATGGAAATTTGTAATTAACAGACATCGAGCCGAACGTACAAATGACATTGTCAGACCAGACTCACTAATATTGGAATATAAATTGTAAAACAATTTATATGTTTGAATGTAACGGGTCGCAATCGCGTCATTGTTAAAAAAAAACATATATATCGCGTAGTTTGAAAGTTTAATTTATTTATAACTAGAGGACGCCAGCAGCTACGCCTACAATTTTTTTAATTTACTCGTTTTAGCCGATCCCGTGTGAATTTCGGGAAATCCCTTCTTAGTGCACCCCTACGGTCCCCAAGGAACATAAATGCCAAATTTCAGCTTCCTGCGCCCAATAGTTTCGGCTGTAGCGTGTCTGTCAGTCAGTCAGTAACGCAAGGATTTTTATATTTTAAGATTATATCTTCATGTTCATTCTCAATGTAAAATTTATTTGAATTAAGTACATGCAACTCTTACATTAAAATTACGTAACTAAAATCAACCTGATAAAGTAATTAATAACACTTAGAAACATATTTCAACATCATACCATGCCAACGAGCATTTCGTGGGTTTGAAGCCGAGACAATCCGTATGAGTATTTTTGTGGTCTCTCTAGTGAGCCATTTAAAAAGTTGTGTTGCGCTGTTTTTAAACGAACCCTCTTATACTCTTTAGGGATGGCATTTTAATCATCCTTCCATAGCGGTGTCCAAGTTTCATGTTTCTATCTTTAGTAGTTTAAGCTTTTATAAACAGCACGATGATGGTAGTATGTTAAATTAATATGCTTTACGGACAATACAGATTAAAATTATAATTGAAAATGAACACGTTAAGAACCAGGCAATTTATTTTCCACGTAGGTATCCTTCACTAATTAAATTTAAATAAATAATATTATTAACAGAATAACCTCATTAATTCGTATCACGCGAAATATTATATCTTAATTCATCGTTTATTTAAATTATAGTCCGAAAAATTTTCTATAGATAAAATAAATTGGAATATTGTCTCGTTTTAAATGCGGTGTAATTTATTTTAAAATATTAATTACTTAATCAGAATTTTAATTATTGTTTTAAAAGTATGGATGTCGTTATTGTTTATAGTAGAGTGTTGTGTGAGTATGTGTTGTGGAGTCTTATTGGCTCAACAGTCACAATGTTTCGCAGTCCACTGCTGGTACTCTCTTGATTTGCGTCACAACAGTATTTTAAGTCAACAGAAGGATATAGCCTACTTTATCACTAGTAAAGCATGCTAAACGGCTTGCTATAGGGTTTTATTGTCGAGTTTGTCTTTCGTTAAGATACTTACTCGTTTTGTCTATTTTCTTTAGTCACCGCACATATACATACCTAGATCGTTTTGTTAATACGTCACCACACGGACCGACAGCTTTACGTGCCGTCCAAAGCACGGTAGCACTCAAATGCAACCACACGCCGTCCTCCATCCGAGTAGTGACCTGTGCGAGCGTTACTTAACTTTGCCGACCTCTTACAAACGGCAAGCCAAGTCACACTATGGGCACTACAGCATATGTATAAACTAAAGCTTTTTATCAGATGACATAAACAAGCATATTCCTTGTTAAATCGCAAAGCAGTTTCTACTTTATAATATTACAAGTTTAAATCCGGTGTAAATTCCTGATTTAAGTGATTTCCCAGAGCTACAAGAGCAGTGGTGCAGATAATGAATTTTGTGGCCAGTTCTTGACGAACGCGGAGAGATATAAAATACTGTGAGGTGCTAACGCGTTTGTCTTACTGCTGGCGAGGAAGCGATTTACTAACGCCTATTTTCTCAGTGTCACAGCGGTAGTGTAAACGACTACGAAGCATGAGAACTGGGATTCATTTCCCAGTGGCCCGTAGAAAGTGCAATTGGATTTTTCTTTGTAATTTTTCAGTGAAATGGAATCCTGGCATCAGGCAATTAGTGGGATTATTACACCGTGCCTCGGTAAGTACGTTAAAGTTACTCCTGCGCCTAAGAATGAGGGAATAAAAAGTGCAATTCTCTTTGTGTATACTCATGCTCAAGAAGAATATAATACATTCCGGGTAAAAAGAAGAGATACGTATAGATACAATTGCAGAGTATTTATACAGAGAGAACTCTACTAGTTTTACACTAGACAATAAAAGCAATCAATGCAAAAGTCGCGCGGTGATTCTCGCTTAACAATTTCTTGCCAAAAAGAAGTGAGTATAGGTGCAGTGTTGCGCAGTACTAACTTAAACGTCTCAAAATAGTGAGGTGTAATCTCCCGTTGCTTTCAAACCCTCGCTGATAGTCCAATGACAAAACGACTGAAACTACAGAAACCAAACACTCGCTGCCTGGCACCTCGTTTTTAGATACTATCTATACTCGCTAATCGCTTGCGGTGGTTCAACTGCCTAAGGTACGACGAAACTTGCGGATTGAATTAAATCTTCGTGGGTCTTCTTGGAGGGTTTTATTCTCATTGAAGTTTTTTACAGGAAACTGTTTTTACCTGTTAGGATTAAATGAGAAATGTCCAAATGCTAGTGAGAGAAAAGAGCTTCCTCTTTTGAACTATTTCAACAGTTAAAATAGTTCTTTGTTATTCTTATGTATTATTCTTTTTATTTATATACGATTTTGCCAACATGCTCTGGACTAGCGTAATGTAAAACAACCGTATCACAATAAGTTTGTTGCAAAAATCACACGGATTTCTCAGAAGAAAATACAATCTTTTGAATGACTGCAATGAGTGCTCGACTGCCTCTGTGGTCTTACAGTAGAGTTAGCGACTGTGGATTATGAGGTCTCGGGTTCGATGCCCGGGTCGAACAAAAAGTGATATTGGATTTTTTTGTTAGGAGTTAGACCATAGAAGTTCGGAGCCAGGAAGATGGCGGTGTTACACCCCCTGCCTCGGCAAGCACGTTAAGCCGTTGTTCCTGCGCCCAATCTCTCTCCGGTCGTGTTGCATCTGGCGTCCCATCGGACTATGAGAGTAAGGGAATAGAGAGTGCACTTGTGTATGCGCACACACTTGTGCACTTTAATATGTCCCGCGCAGTCAGCAAGTCTCATATATAGATAAGCCACCGTGGCCGAAATCGGTCAGGAGGACATCATCATCATCATCAATAAGTGCGCTATCCTCCTTTTAGTTATAAGTAAAAAATACAGACGAGCTTCAGTTTATTTTAACCTATTATTTATTCGGATATATTGACAATATATCGTGATAGAACTCGTAAACGTAGTTTCATTTCAATGTAATATTACATGTTACGCGAATGTTACACTATAATGTAAAATTCGCGTAAACCCAAGAAAACCTATTTTATTTATTCACATTATCTTTAATTTTCGTATTTATAGTCTTATTATTCTTAATTTATAACTAAAACTATACGTATAAACATAAAACAAAATTAAAAAATAAAAATATTTAATTTGTACATAGTTTATATAGTTTTAGTAACATTTTACCCTATCTTCCTTTATCTCGCGTCCCTGTAAGTCACAACCGAAGGGAGCTTGTTTAAGTCGGTCCCTCGGTATTAATCAAGTGTCCTCCTTGAGGTCATGACTTGCACTCAAGTGACACAGAAAATAAAAGAAAATAAAAACCTACTAATTATCATAATCTTTAAGTATATGTACAAAAAAACTAAAGAAAATTATAATTATATTATTAATTTGTTTACAACTAAACTATAAGTATAAACCTAGAAGAAAAGTTAAAAATATTTTACATAATATACTTAAATAGGTTTTGTTTTCATTGTTTGATTATATTTTACCGTATCCTCCTTATTCTAACCTCCCTGTAAGTCACAAACGAGGGTAGTTCGTTTGACTCGGGTCCTCGGTATTAATCAAGTGTTCTCCTTGAGGTCACGACTTGCACTCAGTGACACAATTAGAGGACAGGCATTTAACACTTTTAATCCTAGTAACCGAATTTTATTTTTCTTGAAAGAAAATCAGAGAAAATGGAACGCGCTTTTTAGAGAATTATGTTAATTTTGGTAGTCCTGAAATTTCAATGTTTTTTTTGCTATGGAGGACAGTATCGTTAAATCCGATCAAACGGTTTACAGACCAAAGAAGCAGTATACTAATAGAAAGAGGAATCCACCACACACCCTCGGATTAAATACCCCAAATATTGCAATAGAAAATACTTGACAATACCGAACTCCTATGATGAGAAAGAATATAACATTACATGACATACATAGCCCCTTACATTAATATTATTATGTGTACAAGTCGCGAAAGTAAGTTGTTTGCTGAGATCTTGAATAGTATCTCTATCATGTATTTCTAGTATTTGTTTTCTTAGCTTACCCCAACCGGTAAAACAGGCGTGAGTATATAATATGTATTTCATTAGAAATTCAGTCATAAAATGTTTACGCACATCCGTCAGGAAAACGTGACTCTAATCTCTTCTGTACCAAAATTAAACACAAGTTCTATTGAAGATGTATCAATCAAATTAAACTAATTCATGACTGCTAATTCAAATTGTGCCGATTTTAATACATTTAATGCACGATTACAAAAGCTAAAGTGTTCTACAGTAAAATATTTTTGGTAGAGTCACTAAATAAATGGTTTTCAATACGTTTTGATTAAATTTGTTGATGCTTTTAATATATTCTCCCAGATAGCCTCTGGAACTTAGCAAAACTTGTGCAGTGAATGAACTTACGTTCAAACAAGTTGTCACAAGAACCATCACCAAGCCAAATTCTTCTCGTTTTGGACATTATGCCAACTTATGCTAGGCAAAAATAATACCTGGGAAACGATTTTTTAGGTAGACACATTTTTTAATCCTCAATTAAAAGTGCGCGCATGCAATGCTTGAAATACCTATTTATCCATGGGTGTAGACGATATCTATAGGACATATTGGCGGGGTAAATGCATAAATTTTGTACCTAATTGGAAGAATAAGGCGACTTTGAGCCTCAATATCTCCTCAACCAGAAATTTCAACCAGTAAAAAATGTTCGTAATGATTGGTACAATATGCGATTTCTGTTTTCGTTAAGAGTCTTTTCACACTACGTAAATAGCCGAACTATGGCAAATATACAAGGTAATGCACACAAATTATTGACTTAAGCGGGAATCGAACCCGCGACTTTCAGCGTGGTTGTCGTTTATACTCCCACTATGTGGGAAGGTAGCCAAGTGGACAGATCAATAGACTGCTACACAGTTTGTCCCAGAATAGTACACGCAGGGCGTATCACAAACCTTTCTAATTTTCAGCGTCTAATTTAAGTGCGTATGTATATTATGTAAATTGTTAATTGTCGATATTCTAATATCCCAGCTTTCCAGCCATGAACATTTTTGAGATTCTTTATAAGGAGTCAGTATCCTGAAATATCCCGACACTGATCACAGCGAAGTCAGAAGGTAGTATCTCCGTAAGAAGCTTAGGTATATAATTTGATAACGTCTGGAACGACCAGTTAACGACTCCAAGGTTTAAGACTAAAGAGTCTTGATTGCAACCAGGAGGATATCACAATTAGGACAATCAAAAATCTATCATTGTTTATTTTTAAAGCCACTAATCTGAACTGCTAAACGAAATTTGATAAAAAATCTAGTATAACTTCACTTCTAACATGAAAATTCTAACATGACATGACCACACACCGCCATATTCGTTGAAAAAAATGCTGCTCAAATGCGAACAAAACTGTGTTTAACAGCACAAGTACAACTAAACAACAAAACAAGTTGCACCTCTACTGAGACTCAAGGTTTATTTTGTCCCTTGACGACAATAACTGCGACCCTATTTCGAACAACTGCTAGGACACTGAGCGTGTGTCGGTATTTAAGCATGTGTGCGTTTGGTTGACCGACGCTACTGTGTCTGTGAGTGATCGCGAAAAGCAGCGTTGCCAACTCTACGTCTTTTAACGTAGATCTACGTAATTCGGATCTTGCCTGTGAACCTATTTACTTCGGGCCCAGAATCTAATTATTTTCCAGAAAAATAGCAAATCAGCTAGATGCAAATAAGTTATTTACTAAGGAGGACGCAATATGAAACACAGACCACACGTAAAAATGGACCTGAAAATATTTTGGTCTATGCTACAAAATTAGTTTTCACGTAAAACTAATTACAAAAAAACCTAATTTCGAGCAATTTAATCAATAATAATTATTTGCTTTATTTATAATTATATTTTAAAGAGAAGCAAGTTCTGTAGGTACTCATAATTGTATTAAGTTTTCTAATAACATAATCAGTGAAATCTTTGAAACATTTTACCTCAGATTTATAAAAAAGTACGTAGGTCTACGTAACTTTTTATTCCGATCTACGTATTTTTGAAAATCAGAGTCTCAACACTGGTGGAAAGACAACTGGTAGGACAAGAGCTGTAAGTGTATGCGTCAAAGTTGAGGCATATGTGTGTGTTTGTGTGTGACAGTTTGACCGACAAAACGTCTACATAATAATATGTGTATTGACCGCGAAAAGCTTCCTATTTTAACATCGTGTTTCAGTAGTGTGCGTATATTTGTCTCTGTGTCACAGGAGTTATGTTTTCAACGACTTGCTGTGACGGTGTGTGTGAATGAGTCAGTATGTGTATGAGCTAGTTGGTGTGTTTGTGCGGCAAAGGACAATAGCGTGACACGCAATAGGTTTTATTAGTGCCGTTGGTTAATGCATAGCGCCTAGTTAGTAATGCATTTGAATAATGCAAGTTTTGAATTATAGGGGGTGAGTTTTAATTAATTAGGTCTTTTAACAGGTATTTACCTTATAACTTATACCTTACATTCTTAAAAGAAAATGCAGCTAAATAAAATAATATTTCGCTGAACCAACAACCCTTTCTCGTTTTTTTTCTTTATATTTTTTAATAAAAGACAACTCCCGCATTAGGACCAAATCCTGTGTCGCGGGGGACTTTACAAACATACAACCAACGGACACAATGAACACCCAGACTTGAAACAAAAATTTATGGATGACATAAAGTGTAGTCTCGTGTGACACTCGGCGCAGTGTCAAACGGCGAGGCGGCCGCTTAAACCACTACGCCAACCGTACAGTCTACTGACCCGTAACGACTGTCAAGGATCTTCATGACAGCCAATACCGACGGTTTAACGTGCTCTCCGAGGCACGGGGTAAGCGATAATTAGCAATTGGTATAAATAACTCCATATTTTTATATTATCGGCTCCGTAGTGGTAGTTTTTCTCCACATAGATATAGTAAAGCATCATCCATCTTAGCCGGCACGTTGTAAATAAGGCTACAAGGTAAACACATAGCTAGCGAAGTATCGCTCAATGAACGAGTGAGACTATGAATTTGTAAATAGTTCCGATCTGGCTAAGTATTACCTACTAGCTGTTTCCCGCGGTTTCACCCGCGTCCTGAGGGAACTACTTCGCGTACCCGGTTAATTTATAGCCTAAATTACTCCTTGGTACATCAGCTATCCGGCAGTGAACGTCCCGTCAAAATCGGTCCAGGCGTTCCAGAGATTAGCGAGAACAAACAGACAGTCAAAAAATTGTAAAAGATGTCATTTCGGTATATGTACCGTGTATACATCCATATGCATGTAATAAAAAGCGGTTATTTTAATATTACAAACAGACACTCCAATTTTATTTATGTGTAGTGTCTTAAAGACTAAATATTATCTATGAACATAAAATGTACTTTGTGATAAAATAGTTTATTTTGATAAGGAGTAGTGACATGTGTAAAATAAATGCGTTAAAATGAAGTCCTAAAAAATTCAAGATTTTTTAATAAAAAAATGGTTGTTGCGCTTAACTCGAAATAGATAGGTATGGTGTGTCGCGGACTTCTTTGCATTTTACTGTTCTATCTTTTACAGTTTAGGCGGCGTACGCCAAATAAGGAACTTTTTTAGATGATTTTTACACCTTGGGTCTAAAAAATCCAAATATCTTACGGACCCCTATTTCTTCTGAAATAAAATATTGGCTATGTTACTCGCAGATAATGTAGCTTTCTAATGGTGAAAAAAATTTTAAAATCCGTCCAGTAGTTTTTGAATTTATCCATTACAAACAAACAAACAAACAAAAAAACAAATTTTTCCTCTTTATAATATTATATAGTGTAGACAGGAGATGAGAATAATCGCAAATTAAGTATCAGCGATTTTTTCTTAGTTTTCTTTTTCACTTTTTATTTTACCGCTGGCACTTAGATTTTTAATGCCAACCTGTCTAGCGGTAACAGCAGTACCTATTATTGGACTAAATTATATTGAATTGAATAAATACGAGTGCCAATTCTCATAAGAATTATTCGCCGTATTTTTTAACACAATAACTTTGAAGTACCTAAACTTCAAAGTTATTGTACAGAAATGTACACACATCATGACCAACTATATTTTTTGTAATATCCAACCGGCATGCGACACTCTAGGCAATAGGCGATATTCGTTTTATATTGCTGGCACAAGTTAAATTAAAATCTCATTATTATCGAATTTGAGCTGAAGCGGGGACAAAAAATAGTAATACATGCTTTTTAAATATTCATTTTCTATTTTCATACAAGAGGGGAAAAATTGTTATACTTGGTTTTTAAATAAATATTTATTTATACTTTGTAATTAGGACTTTTAGGTTTATTTTGTATAAAAATAATTGTAGGCAATTTTCGTAAGTTACTTTTTATCTAAGTACTTTTCATTTATCAAGGATGATTTTATTCTATTTTACTCTCGTCCTTGGAATAAATCCTGTGTTGCCGGACACTCTACAGACTTACAATAATTGATGGAGACAAGAACAACGTAATTCGGAACAACAGTTTTCAGATGGTAAAGGTCTTATATTTTTTGGAGTTTGAATCAACAACACACAGCGTACTGCCAAATGACACATGAGAAACTTTTATGTCTATAACTTACGCGGACAGATCCGCGCGTGAAGTCTCGTATAGTAATATTCTGTCTCACAAGAACATCGTAACACTCTTCGAGTAAAACTATCTTTACTATCTCTGAGACGCTATCCAATAAATTACCCGATTTTATGACGTATATCGGCTTGCCCCGAAAATGTGTCAATAACCTACTTACTCACACCCTGTACCTGAACATAATAAATCGCTGAACCCAACTCCGGGAGGGAGGGTTTCCTGGTAACTGTTTTTTAATCTCGTCGGGTTGTCAATTTGTGGCTTCCTATTATTGGTAAATCGGTTTCAATTATTTTGGCATTACATTATTATGTCATTGATGGCAGGAGAAATCAATATTATCCCCACTATCAGATTCGCGAAGAGGTATTTGAGATTGGCCACCCATCCATAATCAAGAGGTAACAAAGTTGTTTAATTTAATGATTTTTTAATGCAACAACTCTGTACAACAGGCTAATACCCAAAATATTGCCTTACTGAGAGAGCTTAATGGCAGCAATGTCTCTTCACAAAAAAAAACAAAATTGGTATCATTTTCAAAAAGCACGTACGAAATGTTTTATGATTTTTATATTATTATTCGTTTGTCATAAAGCTTCGCAAACTGAATATAAAATATTACACAAAAACTAATTCTGTCAACAATATACGGTATAAAAGTTTATGACAAAATATTAACAAACGAACTAATATTAAACTGCAACTATACGTGGATAAGTACAAGGGCAGTATTCTCTAAACTTGTATCGTTGTCCTTTTCTAAATCTTCGAAATTTTCGGATTACTCGTTTATACTCAAATAATAAAGGTAAGTACTCAGTGAAAGATGAGTGTTTAAGTAACTAATCATACAAAAAAAAACACTTGTTCTGACTGACATAAATCATCGCGCGGCCCAAACTACATAAGCGAAAAAAAATTTGGTGGGTTCGTTTTACAACTTAGACACCCACTAAAGAGCGGATTTTTAGTATTCGATTTTAAGGGGGTGTGAAACACGGATAAATGTACTGGTATGAGCGTTAAAATTTTCCTCATTATGTGCCTACCTACTCTAGCTTTATTTTTTCGTGAGAGCGAGTGATCAACTCTGTTGTCGGAGTTATCAGACCGCCCAAACGCCTCCTACATGGCCTAAAATTTAGATTCTTGTCTTGGGACAAGAACGGCAGCGACAGCTTTACGTACCCTCCAAAGCACTGTGCTTTGATGTAAATATCACACTCAATCAACCATCCAAGTGGCGACCTGTGCCCACGTTACTTAACTTTGCCGACCTGTTACGAACGCCAAACCAAGTCACTCTAGCTTTCTAATACTAGATGTTGCTAAATTGCAACCCCGCCCGCACAACGCATCATTGTCAGCTTTACTCTGTTGCCGTATCCATCCTAACACAGTCCTTACCTTACGTTTAGTACCTTAGTTCAGTGACCAGCGCTCAGACGGTATAATTACCTGAAAATAACAAAATTCAATGTTTTAGCTTGTATGCTTTATGAAGCTTATATTATTATCTCGAATTGAAAATGGAGTCTGCAAGCTTTTACTGAAGAATTATACTCTATATTACATTTTGACTCCGTAAATTAAAATAAAACTAGAGGACCCGTGCTGCTCCACAGCATATTTTAATATTATAAAAAAGCTCTTGCATAATATATAGGTATGATGAGCATTGTACTTATCTAATAAGTAAAAAGATGATATTCTTATCAAAAATATATGTATCACAAAACTTCTTTTCTCACAACATCTGCTTTGCCTTGCACCTTATCGTGAAATTTCCACCTTGGCATTACTGAATGGTTTGCCGCGCAATAGGGATATAATATATAAATGTATAACTGAAATAAATTTCTTATTAACGACTTCAAAAAAGAAGGATATCAATTCGATATGTATGTATGTGATATTATTGGAATTGCATAATTTTCATATATTATATTATTATGATAATCTGTTAGGACTTCTAAATAAATATACAAAATTTCAAAGATGTATGTATGTTTGTCTACGAAAATCTCCAAAACTACTGATCGGAATGAGACTGTTTCTTGTATTGGCTAACATTTACTCTAACTTAGGGAACAGAGCAAGTTTTATCAAATTCGGTTCAGTGGTTTTCAAGATATGGTCTAATTCGTGTAAGTGTGACGGTGTTTCTTATTGATGCGAACTAACAGTCTAAGGGAAAACTTCTAAAGTATTTTATATTTAGGTATTCCAGTCTATATAATTATAAGTAACAATGAGGAAATAAAAAACAAAATCGACTTCAAAAAGAAATGAACATAAAAACTATGAAAATGGAATGGTAGCTTTGGTATCCATCGTAAGTAACATTGCTACCAAAAATAACATTACTACCGAAAATACTATGCCTTTCAAAACTACTATTTGTTTCAAAACTACTATTCGTACTAACACTATCATATCTACCATTTTTTCAAAAATATCATGTCTACCAAAACCGGCGGTGCTGTCAAAAGTACCTTTTCTCTCAAAACTACTATTCTTACCAAAGCTACAATTTCTACCATAACTACCACTTGTAATATAATTATATGCCAATAGTACTATGAACCGCTGTAATATGTTCCACATAAAAAAAATAAGATGCCCGAAGAAAGTCCGTAATTTAAAAACACAAAAATGTTCCTAACATAAAACGTAATTTATCCGTCTGTAGGGTTGATTTTCCCAACATTAGGCGGAAATTTCACTAAATTTGGGGGAAATTCCTCGGGTCGCGGGTTTACTAACGTCCTTACCGCGACCCGGTCATGAGTGTCGATAGAGGAACACCGCGGTGTTTTAGTGGGTATGCTACCCCTCTTCCGAACATCTAGGGGGGAGAGCCGAGCCACACACCCTCCACCTCCCCAAACTCGGTTCCTCGGTACAGAGTTGGCGGAGGGGTCCCTTTAAGGGACAGTCCGTAACTGGATTTCATCGCGATACAAAAAAAGGGGGAAAATTCCTCAACATCAGAGATCAGTTCACCCAACATTAAGAGTTAACTGGTAACATTCGGGGAATATTAGCTGCCATCATCGATAATTCACTATAGTGATAATTTTACCAACATCGGGTATAATTTTACACACCACCACACTCACACCCGTATGAAAGTAAGGCAAGGTCACCGTAAGGAGGCATATCGGTGTTTCCTGGCAGTTACCGCAAGGAACTTATTAGATGCCACAAAAATATTTTTGAATTTAGAACCATCCATGTAGAGAGAAAGCAATGGAATCATAAGAAATTTATAGGAAAATATTGAAAAATAAGTTCAATGTCCACACCTATCTTCCTTCAAACTTACCCAATTTAAATGAGGATACCATCAAATGAAAGACCTCTTCTCAGTGCGTGTTTTAGACCTATAACGAAACGCCTACCTCAATGAGAACCAGATATATAGAAGCAGAAAGTCATTGACTACGGCTACGAAAACGTAAAAAATGTATGGGAGAAAACTGTTTTTGCATATAACTTGAAGAATGTGCAAGTTAGGTAATTTCTAATGCTTGATGACAAACCTACGCAGCGAGAGCTTTCATTTAAAAAAAAAATCATGCGAATCGGTTGGGTAGAACGGGCTGGCCGACTCGTATTATAAAACACAAATTCTTTTAATATATAGATAGCTTGTGGTTGTTTTGATAAAATAAAAATAATAGGTTAATGTTTTTCTAAGATAAAATTTGGTGTAAATGAATATAGTAAACTCAGTAGTTGGTAAAGCAGTGTTGTTTTATTCACGTTAATTTATATAATATACTAGAGGAGAGGATGCCAGCAGCTACGACTGCATTTTTTTTTAAATTTACCCGTTTTGGCCGATCCCGTGGGAATTTCGGGATATCCCTTCTTAGTGCACCCCTACGGTCCCCAAGGAACATACATGCCAAATTTCAGCTCCCTCTGCTGTCATAGTTTCGGCTGTAGCGTGTCTGTCAGCCAGTCAGTAACGCAAGGATTTTATATATTAAGAAGATAATAATACATGTGTAGTGTTCATCATTCATTCTATGGATAAATGCTCCGTTTATCCTGGACAGTAAGGATATCAAATGAAGAGGTTCTGCTAATTGTTGACGAAGAGAGACAGTTATTAAGAACAATAGAAAATCGGACAGGAAAGATGATGGCTATTTGATACAACATGACAACTTTTTCAAAATATAAAATAAGGTTTATAAATTTTTGAAATATACCTACCTTCCATTTTGCATATATTGAATATCTCTATTAAATTGTAATACCATGGTATTTACATAAGTGGGCTTCATACCCTCTGAAAACATAATACACATTATTGTTTTGAATTCAAATTTAAATTGTATTCCCGTTTCCAAGTATTACAATACTGTATTTGCAAACTATTTAGTATTTCTCATTTAATTTAAAAACATACCCTAATTAAGAAGCATTGACTGTTTCTTTTTTTATTTAATATAAAAATGTCTTATTTCTCCCTTTCTATGTCCTGCGTATTTTTCAAGTACAATAAAAATACAATACATTTCTTGTGAACTGACAAGATCCTTGAATTTTTCAAAGAATACACCAGTCTCAATATTTATAAAAGTATTCCTTGTTCTCAAGAACAAAATCGTTGTCGAGATATAACAGATAGGTACAATTTCAAACGGAAGTAAAACAATGGTATTGCATATTTCACTTTTGTTTAATCCTATTGATTTTGACAAAGTCAAAGTGATACCTTTCCACTAAGTCCGGCTGGTATAATTTATATCTCTCAATTTTGAATCTTTACTCGTACAAAGTCGCTGTCAAGCTATCATTATTATGTTACTCAAAGGTTTATCGCTACGGTAAGTAAGGTAAAGTACTTCCTGAGGGGAAAGCAGTAATATTTTTAGTCCTTTCCGTTCTTGATAATGTTTTAGATATAATGCACTGGCTCTAGATTAAGATTTTTCTGTCCCAATACATAGGAACCGCTTCTTGCAAGATATAAATTTTGGTTTTCAGAGATATCACACAACATTTGAATAACCTTGTATTGAATTTATTGCAGTAATTTAACATAACAGACCTTGCTTACAGCTATAGGTAGTAACTATCGATAGTCAACAAGCTCCTCTGTAATCAAAGGTACCAAAAGTAGAACGCAGAATACGCAGTACACAGGCTCGTAAAACACTTTTGTAGAAACACGCCTTTAGCCACGTGGTAAAGATAAAACAATTAAACTGTGTTATCTTTTCCCGGTATAATTGAGTATTTCCCTGAGCAACTAACCAAAATAGCGAGCCTTATCTAACCCGTCACAGACACGCGCAGCAATAGACTACTATTGTCTTCGAAACCTCTTTTATTGTTAGGTAATTAGATAACTACTAGTATAGCTTTATACATAACGGTGCCACTGGTCCATAAACTTTATGGTCGCCTAAGGAGCTCTGGAAAGGCTAGACTCGATGTCTCCTTTAGGGAATAAATCCGTAATGAAGTGATCCGACAGAGAACCAAAGTGATCGACATAGCCAAAATATTTAGCAAGTTGTCACAATTGGATCATCAACCGCTAGAGTAGTCATGTAAGACTTGAAACGAAGGGCCAAAAATTTAAACTCAATGACGTGCCTGAACTAGAATGATTATTTTTATATAATATGTCGGGACGTTACAATAGTAAGTTTATCTCGAGTAAGGTTTCAAATTTCTAAAGAGAACAGGGTTGTAGAAATGTGATATAATTTTTAATTGATATTACAATTCGCAGAATAAGTAATGAACACAGCAGTATCCGAACGACATCAGTTTCCAATAACCAGCTTCGTATTTTCATTTTGATCTATCATAAAATCATAACATAACATGACTTCACGCCTTTTATCCCCGAAGGGGTAGGCAGAAGTGTATTACACACCCACACGATGGTGATCTATCCAACGATTTTAAATTATATCAACAGTAATTTCCAAGAATCTATATTATAATACTCAATTATTCAAAACCACAGACTCGTATTAATGGTATAGATAGATACTAAATAAAATATAGCTTAATTTTTCGCAGAAACGTTTGATTCTATCTGTATGACGGATAATAATGAGATCAATTCAGAAACTGATAATCAAATTCTATTTAAAAATGTATTATTAATCTCATAAAATTCGTCGATGCTCGGCTCAAATGAAGCATTATTTTTATCAAAATGCGTGATGTTTGTTGTAACATTAACATTAGAGAGCTACCATGGTTTGGACGGCGGATATAGCCGTTGGTCTTTGTTGTGTTCGTAGACCGTCTTCGTACGGCCTGCGAACCCAGACACCAGAGTTTGCCACACATTTAAGATGTTTATTGGATCAACCGAACTCAAAATTTTATTAAAATATTAATTATTTTTACATTTTTATGGTGTACAAAATGTGAACTAGGTTTTTCAATTTAAATTACAGATATACATCATCATTTTATCTCTTAACCATTACAATTTCGCAGAAGCTTGAGTGTAACATTACCGCTGTCTCAGTCAAGCATAGTAATTTCACAACTGCGGTACCCATCAGCCTGTCTATAAATAAACTAGAGGACGCCCGCAGCTACGCCCGCACATTTAGTTAATTTACCCGTTTTGCCCGATCCCGTGGGAATTTCGGGAAATCCCTTCTTAGTGCACGCCTACGGTCCCTAAGGAACATACATGCCAAATTTCAGCTTCCTGCGCCCAATAATTTCGGCTGTAGCGTGTCTGTAAGTCAGTCAGTAACGCAAGGATTTTATATATTAAGATAACACTATAATTGAATTGTAATTTATATACGAATTTACGTGAGTAAAAAACACATGATATCGTACCTTACTGATTGAAGTTTTGTTAATAATTCTGTAGATAGCGTTCAAATTCATCATCATAACACTATCCCAGGGCACGGGGCATGTGATAATTAACAATTTAATATTCACATAACTTCCGAAAGTCCACAGTACGCGGCGTGGATTCGAAGTCAATAACGTCTGCATAGCAGTCAACATTTTGTAGCCAAAATACTTATTGAGGGTTTAAAAATATAGCTGATTGAATATCAGTGTTCAATTTTCTGCTTTTTTCTAAGATAATCTCTTCTTTCAGGGACCACAAAGCTGATTATAGGGGTAATTTGAAGTGAAGTATGTAGTGGGATCAGAATCTAGTCTATTACTACCCAAGTTTTAACTAATTACGTAAAAGCTTAGTAAATGAGTGTCACCGCTTACCAATACATTGATAGGATACAACAGATAGAGTTGCTTAGCTACGCCTATGAAGCGGTGGTGTGTTGGGGCAAATTTTAACTTATACCTATCTATCGGATCGGGCAATGCTCGTCCTGTCCCTCTTAACAATAAAAAAATTGTTAACACACCAACTTCAGGACCACCAATTATACATATTATATTAAACTGCTCATTGAATTATACTCTCAACATTATATGCAAATTGAACAAATCGCTTAAGGGGAGATAGGTGACTAACACTCGTACAGGAGTCTACATTATTATGATGATAATTCCATGTTTTGACGCCAGCTAAGTATATAAAATTATACTTGGTGTATCCTGGCTATTTAATACAATAATAATATCGTTCTTATAGAAATTCAAGTTTTTATAGAAGAAATTGAAAAAAAGACAATATTGTGTCTTGTTCCATATAATTTCGTGCTTTATTTGTACCAACGTGGTACATAGCTAACGCTTGTTGTTGTGAGGGAAGACTGCTAAATTGTATTATTATCACGTTTCATATGTTTATTCGTCTCATCATTGTCTTGCCCTGGTCCCAATTTATTTGGGGTCGGCGCAGTATGTCCTTCTCTTCCATACTTCTCTGTCACCAGTCATCCGATCATTTACCCTTTTCTCTTTCATATCCATCCTCATCCAGTCCATCCATCTTTTCCTTGGCCGTCCTCTCCCTTTTCGTCCTTCTACATGCATATTCATCACTTTTTTACCTACATACATCTTATCTCTCCGCATGACATGTCCATACCAGGCCAATCGACTTCCTTTTATCTTTTCATCAATGTTCATTCATATGTATATATTTTCACATATGTTCATTCATATGTTTATTCGTCTATTCTTAATTATTACATACGTGGAAAAGGGAAATAACTAATTGCTCTTTATGTAATTATCTACACCAATATTATTAAGCTGAAGAGTTTGTTTGTTTGGTTGAACGCGCTAATCTCAGGGACCTCGATAAATGGCGTACTGAACACAAAAAGAATTGTACAAATCGGACCAGTACGACTTGTACAATTCATGAAGTATTGGATAGCCCATTTATTGAGGTAGGCTATATAACACCACGCTACAAGCCTGGGGTGCAGAGCAGTCCTAATAGCGTGGTTGTAACAAAAGGCTCAGCGGGGTTTAACATAGACAAATTCTAAACTATTCAAAGCTTGCACTGTGGGAACTAAATAAGTGATACCGAAACCTTTCCAGCAAACCCTTCTCACAGGCTAAAGGGTCAAGCTAAGGCTATTTCTGTGTTCATATTGACGTTCGTAGTATCATTAGTATGGGCAACTTTTATTTTAAGTTTGTCTTAAAGAACCGTCGCTATATATATCGATGTATAAATAAGTCATGTACAAACCTACGTGCAGGTACTTAACAAACAGCCACGATTTAATTATATTTGACCTCTATCAGTTTTTCACGTTAAACTTCCAATGAAGTGAGTATATATGCGTATTGACCAAGGTTCAACCACTCCTGTACATCGATATATTACATAAAGTATCGCCCCGTAACCAGAGACAAACAAAACATGGCAAATTGAAGACTAACATTTACTTTAGCAAGTTAAAGAGGTGGTCTATGGTGTGATTGAGTTTGCAAGTTACAGGCTAAGGCGAGAAATCTGTGTGAAATTTATCGCGCGAAAATTAGTGGGTCTCAAAATAAGTGAGCATTAGATGCACAAAACGCGAGGCGACAAATGCGAAGTCGAATCTAATGTAAGCAAATATAATTATTAAAACCATAATAGTCCTCATATATTAGCCGATAGACGTCGATAGCCGAGTGGATATACCAACAGACTGCCATGCAGAGGGTATCGGGTTCGAATCCACGGCGCGCACCAATGACTTTTCGGAGTTATGTGCGTATTGAATGGTTAATTATCGCTTGTCCCATGCCTCGGAGAGCACGTTAAACCGTCGGTCCCGGTTGTCATGAAGATCTTTGACAGTCGTTACAGGGCGTCAGTACCTTCTAAACAAACTGATACTAGTCTAAACCATGGAATATCGCTATCCTTTCGGGTTGCGGAGGTCAGACAGGCAGTCGCTCTGTGGAAAAGCTAATATTCAGCCAAATCCGGTTAGACTAGAAAGCGGACCCAAGATTGAAACTGGGATAACGCTAAGAGGATGATGAGACGTCCTCTACTGGACATAGGCCTTCTCTAAGGCTTTTCACACAGACCTACCAATCTTGAGCCAGCATCCATCGCTGCCCGCGATCTCAACAAGATCATTGGTACAGACTTAGATTAATGATAACAAATATTGTTGCACTCTGTAGTAAATAGAATCTTACAAGCTAACTTGTTCAAAATATTGATTTTTACTAGTCCTGCAATATACTTGTCAAGAATATTAAAAAAGTTTAATAAGAAACTTGAAACAATAGTTTTATACCATAAATCTTTTCTATGATATAAGGCACGCGATTTCAGCATTATTAAACGGCCAGAAATAACCGTTGCATTTATTATAACTCATTATTCAACGTTACTGCCATTAGATACTGTACGCTGTGTAAAAGTAACAACTGTTGGAAACCAGCGTGTTTATTGTGGCACGTTAAAGTGCAGTTTTGAATAGCCGTTGATTAGAACAATACATACAAAACTAGCAGCTTACGTTTGTAAATCACAAGCAGCCTTGTTTCTATTTAATAATAATTAATTATCATGAAACACTATTGCCAATTAAATGTCTGTATGGTTAGCCAAGAATGTGGTGTATCAGTTTAAACAGATTCTAGTTTAAGAACTTACTGTCAGGTCAATCTTACAGTTTTTAATCAATTAAAGATCTGTCAAAATATTAGCATAGAATTATAGACCACTTGTTTGGTTGACTGTCTCTACTTCATAGGTAGTTTAACCGTGCAGAAAACATTTGAACGGTTATCTTTTAATCGTAGCGTGTCAAGTCAGAAAAATCAACTGAATGACGTTCTGCTGTTATACTATATCTCGTATAATTTATTTCCCATATTTATATGTCCACTGTTAACAATTAAATTGTTAATTATCGCTTGCCCAGAGCCTCAAAGAGCTGTTAAGCTGTCGATTCCAACCGTCATGCAGATCTGTGACATTCATTTTCGGAAATCTTTTGAATAAAGTAACTCTGTTCTGAGCCATGAAATATTGCTCTTCCTTTGGGTTGCGCAGGTAAGACGGCAGTTGCTCTGTAGAAAAGCTAATATTCTGTCAAAGTCGGTAACACTAGATACAGGATTCCAGACTCCAAGGCTGAAAGAAATCGATGCAATCGGGATAAAGTTTAAGGTTTCCACGATTCAGTCACCTTCTTAACGCTGTCTGTATTGCAGCAAACATTACTGCTTAAAAAGTTCTATATCGGTGAATTTGTAACCTCATTTCGTAAAGAGACAAACTATTTTAGTTCGTGAAATTCACATTGGCCTATGTTGGCTGGAAAATTGTGAGTTGACTTGGCACAAGAACTCAAAACTTCACGAACAAAACTGCACACATTAGCTACAGAACTAAAGTAACAATCTTTTCTGCAGTATACTATGTGTCATTAAAATTGCACTTAACGTAAAAGTCGTTCTTTTAATGTGCTATATTCCATGTTTAGAACAAAGATAAGAACTTTTAAACGTGTGCATGCACGTAATAGCACCTATGTGTCAACGCTTTACAGACGTTTTAAGCTATAAAAGCTATGTATTAAAGACGTCAACGTAGCGGTAGGGATAATTCTTCTTCACGGCAAGTGGTACTACCCAGTTTAAGCTAATGTCAAGAAAATATTATCTTCAACTGCAACTTCATAACACAAAATTCCGACTGATCATAGCGCATGGACGTAAACAACAATCTCTGAAATATTCTTTTGTTAATACTGAAAGCCGACAAATGAGGTTCTGTCCAATCGATAATAAGGTCTCCTAAGACGTAAGTGAAGTTTAGATAGATAGTTCAAACAGATACATTAGTGAATCCATAGCATTGTCTTCTAAAGTTAAAGCTTTCTTAATTTTTGTTTTTCATTTAAGAAGAGAATAGGAGTAGGAAGGTGTCATAGAAGACTTGAGAAACATTCACACACAATTAATACTCAGAATCGGAAAAAATGTGGATCATACAAATTATTGTCCGGTGTAGTGTTTGCACACACATTAGGCAACTGCTTAAGGTAGAGCCGTCGAAAGATTACAACCTAAAAGTAAAGGGCTTAGCAAAAAATTTGCCCGGTCAATTACAGATGAACAGTTCGGGATACGCATAATATAAAGTATATCATTTAGTATATTATTTTCATTTTCGAAAATAGCCAGTTAAAATTTTAAGGTCAGCAGAGTATTATTATTGTGTCGTAAGGTGCTCCTTTAAGCTTACTTCCTATTCTATAACTGAGCTCAAAATATGTCTATCATAGGTTAGCACTAAACTGAGCTGGAACGATTAACCTAAATTATTAACATTTTCTCATCCAACATGCGAGCAATCTATAAAAATCACATTAGCAGTCTGCTGTCTCTTTCACACTCGTAAAAAATCATTCTGCATCTCTGTCGGGTATCATATCTCGGAACCAATAATTCTACATCAAGTGTGCTCACGACGTCTCCTTAGATGTTAAACATGTCACATAAACGTATGAATAAAGTATTGTGTCATTCGTTGTTTTTTGTTGTCACTGCCAGAATATATTAATATCGGAGCTAAGCTAAACATGTTTTTTTAATGATACTGACTTCCTGTAATACTGTTACATGTGGGCGAAAGAAGTACGTACATTTTTATAGCAAATTTTATTTAGATAATTCAGTATTAATATCTTAAATAAAACTCTGTTACCGACTGACTGATAGACAACGCTCAGCCAAAACTATTGGGCGCATATTGAAATTTGCCATGAATGTTCATTGGGGTCTGCTGGGGTGCATTAAGAAGAAGAGATGCATCGAAATTCCCACGTCAAATTAAAACAAAACGTTCGAGCGTAGCTGCGAGCATCTAGTAGAATATAAAATTACTAGTTGTATGAATGCCGCTTTACGCCGACTGTTGTTAGTTCGATCCCCGAACCAAAAAAGACTTTGAATTATCCAAAAGCTGATGTTTTGAATCTCTGAGTATCCCATGCAAGTCGTAATAAACACCGACCGAAGGGTTCCATAGTAAACTACTAGGAACCCTTATAGTTTCGCTACGTCCGTCCGTCCATCTGTCCGTCCGTGGCTTCACGCGGCAATTATAGGCAGGCTGAAATTTGGCATGGTTATACATTGTGATTACGCGGACAAAACTGTATAGTAAATTTTGTTTAATCGTGATCTTAATATAAAAATATTTTAAATCGTTTACTCTCATCTACTTTTAAAAGTAACGCATATGGAGTTTTGAATTTTACAAATTATCTCATTTAAAACCTGAATTAATATAGGTACAACTAAAACGTATACGTGAAATTGTCCGAATATACAAAAATATATACGCACGTTAAAAGTCTGTTCAAAGTGAGGAAGGGTTAGCCCGGGGTTAATTAAACGGGTGCTTATAAAGGCATAGTTAAGCCCAATTATACTTCTGATCGATGTCAACGTAAAAAAAACAGAGAAAAGGAATGTGATACATGAAAGTTACGTGCGTAGTACCTGTTTTTTTTTTTCAGCAGGAGTGCCTTTTGTTTATTTTTATTCTTTGGTTTATAATCTAAGCATCGAATGCGTAATTTAACGGTCAAAACTCCTGAAATGAGACTATATAAAATACCTACCTCTTTATTTCGCAACATTATTAAAAATTATCTAGCGGGTCTTAATCGCGTAAAATTAACTTATTTTAGGTATAAATACAATATTTTTTCGACGTTTTTTCAGAGTTCTGTTTCGTGATACGAGTGTACATAAACTGCTTTTACTTATCTATAGAACACTGCCATTCAGCTTTCTAATAAATCTCTCTTGTACATAGTGCCCGTTACAATTTTACAAACACAATAAAATGTCATCATCATACAACCATTTGCAGTTCACTACTGGACATAAGACTCTCATAATTTTCGTCACAGTGGAATTGTAAATCAATAGAGTATTAGTAATAATAGTAGCACTCATAGCGACTTGACTTGTCCTTCCGTAACAGATTGGCAATGTTAAGCAACGCTTGCACAGGTCGCCACTTGGATGGGTGACCGTGTGTGGCATTTAAATGTGAGCGCTACCGTGCTTCGGAGGGCACCTAAAGCAGTCGGTCCCGGTTCTTGTCTAAGGATAAGGATCGTTAGGCCATGACGGAGGCCTAAGGGTGGTCTGAAAACTCCGACACCAGAGTTAGCCACACACTCACACGAAAAACAAACAAACAAATCAATATTTACTTTCCATTAATGTCGAGGTTTACTTCTCTTCCCAAAAATACCACTGTCTTCGCGAATTTTCCTCATTCCTCTCTTACGATACCTAAGGATGGATATAATTGGCAATGAGTATATTAGGGGAAGTTTGAAAGTTGCACCGCTGCAAGAAAAGCTGAGAAGAAATCGTTTATCGTGGTATGGGCATGTGGTGATGAGGTGGAATGAAAATCATGTGACTAGAAAGATGATGGATATGAGAGTTGATGTTTATAGGGTTTATAGACCGAAGAAAAGATGGATGGATTGTGTGAAGGAAGACATGAATAAAAAGGGAGTGAATAATCAGATGACGGCTGATAGGAGAGAATGGAAGAGAAAGACATTCTGCGCCGACCCCAATTAATTTGGGAACAAGGCAGGCAGATGAAGATACCCACAAAATATATCGTGATGGTGAAATGTTGTATTCTTATCCATCACCATATAGGTTCAATAAATAGTGGCGTACCTATAAACAATATTAAAATAAATAGTACATTTCAACAATTAAATGAAATGAAATTGAAATGAAATGAAATTTATTTGCATAGAATACAGGTATTGTTTATGAAAAGCAATCCAAATTGGTTTCTCTTAGGGATAGGAGGCCAGCAGTATTCAGCGCATTGGCGTAGTCGCTTTAACCACAATGCCATATTGTGTTGTAAACCTCAATTTAGTTTGACTATTGCTTTAATTAGGCCTATTGTCACATTGTGCATGATGATACAATGCGCATTGTGTTCGAAATACAAATACTTCAATTTACTTACATCGTCATGTTCGTCCTAGCGATCCCGGTTGCACCTAAAACTTTTGCTTTGTAGCTACGGGTCTGTATTAGGCAGAATATTTGTTTTCATTCACCTTCATCTATAGATCATAACTAAACATATTATAAAATGTAATCCCCGCCGTGTCTTGTGTTAATGAACGTCATAAACTCATCAACTACTTAACAGATTTCTATACGGTTTTTAACAGTAGGTAGTGTAGCTCTCATAGCGAGACTTGGCGTGCCGTTCGTAACAGATCGGAAAAGTTAAGCAACGCTTGCACAGCTCGCCACTTGGATGGGTGACCAAGTGTGGCATTTACATCTGATCGCTACCAAGCTTCGGAGGGCACGTAAAGCTGTCGGTCCCGGTTCTTGTCTCAGGATAAGAATCGTTACGCCGTGTCGGAGGCCTTCGGGCGGTCTGAAAACTCCTATAACAGAGTTGGCCACACACTCACACGAAAAACAAACAAAACCAGTAGATAGTGTGATTACTTATGAACGTTTAAGTGTATAATTCACGCGAGTGGAACCGCCTCCAAAGTCTATTATATTATATAAAAACGTGACTTCGCTTTTAGTACAGTCATTTACATTACATTGGCTTCTGTTTATCGTAACACCCGTGCAAAATTTAATATGTATAAAAACCTCGTCCAGTAATTATATTTTTTCCTCAATAGGAACGGTAACCTAAAAACAAAGCGAGAAAAATATTACTTTCCTCGTTCTCGCTAAATAAGTCGAAATTGCCCGGTGTGGTGTCACCATCGGCGAAAATCCCTCATTTTCCTCCCGTATGAAATACGGAACTCACCAGGATATTAAATATATGAAATGCTTACAAAGCCATTTGGAATCTCGTTCTACATGAAAAATAGCAATCAATTATGTTAGGTGACGAATATGTGTTTTGCTTGCCGTCATGGCATTTTCGGATTTGTTATATCTCGGAAGTTTCTCTGAGGAATGTGTTTCATCAAAAACGAAAATATTTTCGTTGAGATTACACTTTATGTGCGTCACAAATAGTTGTTTGGATTCTGTTGATTGACAGTTTCTAATGTGCCCGCGATACAGGAATTTTAGCCTAGTGCTAGATTTGGCTCTTTTATATAAGCGTATGCTTGTTTGTCTTTTCTGACTTCGAAAAGGCGGAGGATCTCAAATCGACTGTATTATTTTTCATACTAACCTTAGAATTTTTTTGGTAGGCAAGCGGCAATTTGGGTCACAGAAAGATTGTCTACAGAGCGCCCATAGGAAATGTGCCTCTATGTAAATATCTGAGCTCTTTGATATAGATGTTTTTTTATTTGAATGCTGCTATTTTCGTGTTGTCTCGTCAAAATTTGATCAAGATCTGGCGTGTATTTTTTGTGTTACCCTAATAATCATACATATTTTTGTGTACCTATATAATTGTTTTCAAGTGTATTTGAAGTCGAGTTTTTTTATACTTCCGTATTTTATTATCATTACCAAATTAAAAAAAAAACTGAGTCGTAAATCATTCCCTCTCATTTACTACTGTGTATAGAGTGTGTCTAAGCCTGCTTCGATTTTTCCAATTACAAAGATCTCTGTTGTTTTCTGCCGACAGTTGTCCCGAGTAATAAACTATTGCGATTCTCTCTAACATTTTTCTATGTACTAGTATTTTATTTTGCTTGTTTTCTAGAGTACACTGCTTGACACTGACACGCTTTGACGCAGACTCAAAAGAGTTTGAAGCAGCCTCACGAAGTGAATTTAAAGGCGTGTATTTTTTCATTTTAAAGTTTTACAGTAAACATTTTTAAGACAGCTATAACACTTTTTTTTCAATTTGCGACTTTGCTTCTAGGCCATAAATAGGTGTCGTGTTTTATTCTAGTTTAGTTCAATGTATTGTAATCAAGGTTTGCAGAACATTTTGTACTCAGTCATTATCATCATCCTAGAGTTATCCCGTTTGCATATAACATTTTCACGCTTAAGATCGGCGTCCACTTACAAGTCTAACCAGATTTGACAAAATATTAGTTTTCCATAGAGCGTCTGCCGCCTGATCTACCTACGTAAGCCACAAGGATAGCAGAGTCATAATAATATGGTAGAGACCAGTGTCAGTTTATTCAAAAGTACAGACCACTCATAGAGACTGTTAGATACTTCAAAGACCACCAGGACCGACAGTTAATAAGCAATCTATAATAAACTATTTAAATTTATTGAATAGGTTCTGGGTTTTATCCCATGTTCCATTAATAAATAATTCGTTTTCCAAATTAGATAATAACTTTTCATTGCTACAAAACCATAAGACCAGAATTATTTTCACTTCAAATTTTCCCACAACCCTACTTGCACAAAATGTATTTCTATTTAACCTTAAAATACCAAATACTCATCATGAAATGTCGTTTATTTCTTTCACTCAATCTGAAAACCTAACCTCCAATAAAACGACCATAGTTTAACGCACCTATTAAACTTTATAAGAAAATTTATTTCCCTTTCATGTAACCGTGTAGAAGCCTGTGTCGTGTTAATTCTAAATGAACAAGAACTTTGTAAATTTATATTTAACGTTACAAATTTCTAATGAACGTAAATGTGAGATAAATACTCGTAGTTCGGGTATTTATTTGCTTACTACGCTTTCGGCTGTGCCAGCAACGATACTACATAGGTAAACAAGTCAATACTTTAATTTATTAATGTATAAATACATATTTGTTTCCGACGTTTCGCTCGTCTTGCACCGAGCGTGGTCGCGGAGAGACTGATGAGAGCTCAGCTTTCGGCACTTATCCTCACTTGGTCTTTATTTAAGTTCGCGTAACGACAGTGCGAGACCCTAGGGGAGTACTAAGAAAGGATTTCTCGATATTTCCACGGGATCGGGCAATGACAGATAAATTAAAAAGAAATGTGCGTACGTAGCTGCCTCCTTAGCGTAGCTTTTATCGATAAAAATTCGTATAAAAGATACATATATTTGGAAATCCTCCGGTAAGGATGCACATCAAGTTGCTATTATTAAATAGAACTTGTGAAAAGATGGGATGGGTTTGGCAGTTTGTGATAAAATACCATTTAAGAATTACGTACAACCAAACACGACTGCGCGAAAGGCGTAGTTTTGAGGGTGAGTGATTTAAGTGATCGCCGATTGGCTTTTTGTAAAAACTCTCGCGACAGTGCGTTGTCTTTATAGAGAAACGCTTTTTCTACTGACCCACCAACTGATATTACGCTTAGACTCGAAATAATAATTATTTAATCATATAAATTGATAATCGATTTTAAACTTTCGCGATTTGTGTACATCATCGACTAAGACCTGCTAAATAATATTGTATGATATAAATTGATGTCTAGGGTGAAGAATTTATAACACTCGACGCAGCCCTAAGCGGCCAATACATGTATTTCCGAGGAGCGTTGTTAGTATCTTATGTATTAAGCTTAAAGAATGCGGTATACATGTCTTAGATTAGCTACACGTACCTACAAGATTAATAATGACGCAATACACGGCAATCCTTAGGGAATGTCGACCTAAAACTAATTTGCTTCCTAACAACATGATACTTTCAGAAAATATTTACTAGACATTATATACAACACTAGCTGGGGCAGTGAAAACCAACTGGAGGTACTAACACACTGTCATGCATAGGGTATCGGGTTCGAATCCACGGCACGCACCACTGGCTTTTGCGAAATATTGTGCGCATAAAATTGTTAAGTATAATTGGCCTCGTGCCTCGGGAAGCCCGTTAAGCCATCGATCCCGGCTGTTATGCAGAGTTTTGACAATGACTACGGGGAGTCAGTACCCTCAAATAAACTGTTATTGGTCCAAGCCATCGAATATACCTTTGAGTTGTAGCAGTCGAGTGGCCGTTGCTCTGTGGAAAAGCTGATATTCTGTCATATCTGGTTAGACTAAAGCGGACCCCTGACTCCAAAGCGTTATCCTTGGGTTTAACCGGGATAAACGCTAGGACGATCATGTTTAGAAATTACCAATGTTATAAAATTTAGAGACTATAAATGTTCAAATATATATGTATTTTAGAATAACTATGCTAGTAATATGGAGGTATATTATATTGGTATCGGATACCGATTAAATTTAAGCTGGATAAAGCTATACGCATCGAAGAAGAGTTTTTTTCAGGAAGCATTATGGAGAAATTAAGGATATTGCATCAAATCGACTAACATATGCTGATATCGGATATTGGTAGGTAAACCGTTTATTAAAGTCGTTGAAAACGCTAGTTTGGTGGGTTTTCAATTGTGAAATAGAAAAGTAAAATATTTATAGAAAATCTATTCTAGAAATAAACCTTCATTTGCATACACCAACAAATACATATCTAGTGGGCGTAGATTCACGACTCACAAGTATATAATAGCGTTTATAACTGAATATACGTAATTATGTAAACCCTCGAACTATCTCATCGCGTTTTGTGTCAAAAATAACAAATCAATAGTGCTCAATTTTTTCATCCTAACTTTTTTTTTCGCCATATTATATACTAGAGGATGCCCGCGGTTACACCCTCGTTATTTAAGGCTACTGCTCCGCTCCCGTCGCTCATAGCGTAATGTTATATAGCCTATAGCCTTCCTCGATAAATTACCTATCTAACCCCGAAATAATTTTCAAATCGGACTGGTAGTTCCTGAGATTTGCGCGTTCAACCAAACAAACAAACAAAATCTTCAGCTTTATATATTAGTACTAGCTGACCCAGCGAACTCCGTATCGCCTTTTTAAGAGTTTTTATTTAATTCCCTTTTTTCCAAGCCCCATTTCCAAAGTTACCTTTGACATAGCGCTTAATCTCTTATCATTTCAGAGTCTATAAATGATGAACAAAAAACATAGATTTTTATATAATATTGAATTCCCCATTCCTTAAAATATCGGAGACGATACCCATATAGACTTTACAAAAATATCCGCCATCATTGATCACGAAATAGATGTTGTATTTGGATTCACCATCCCTTAAATCATGAGAGACGATACCCATATTGATTTTTTTAATTTTTCCCATCCGTCATCTTTGATTTCCCATCCACCATCTTGAATCACGAAATAGATGTTGTATTTGGATTCCCCATCCCTTTAAACATCGGAGACGATACCCATATTGATTTAAAAAAAAATCCCATCCGCCATCTTTGATCACGAAATAGATGTTGTATTTGGATTCACCATCCCTTAAATCATCAGAGACGATACCCATATTGATTTTTAAAATTTTTCCCATCCGCCATCTTTGATTTCCCATCCACCATCTCGAATCACGAAACAGATGTATTTGGATTCCCCATCCCTTTTAACATCGCAGACGATGCCAATATTGATTTTATAATTTTTTTCCATCCGCCATCTTTGATTTCCCATCCGCCATCTTTGATCACGAAATAGATGTTGTATTTCGATCCTCCAAATAAATTTCATATTATTAATCAGCGTCCTGAAAATCTTGAAAACGAAACCCATATAGATTGTATCCTATTCGTTTAGCCTTTTTTTGCCTTTGACCCAACCCTCCCCCTTCTCGTTTGACCATTTTATTATTTTTGTCTGGCCCCTAAAAGTTGTGGCGTAATTTTATATAGCCTATAGCCTTTCGGAATACTTGGGCTATCATAGGCAATAACAATTTTTCTAATCCGACTGCTAGTTCCTGAGATTAGCCGACATTATCTTTTAGCCTTTTTAGCCTTTTGCCTGGCTCCAAAGGATCGTAGCGTGATGTTATATAGCCTATAGCCTTCCGGAAAAACTGGGCTATCGTATACAAAAAGAATTTTTTAGATCCGACCGGTAGTTCCTGAGATTAGCGCGTTCAAACAAACAAACAAATAAACAAACTCTTCCGCTTTATTATATTAGTATAGATTAGATGTAATTCTATATGTAATTTAAGACCCATAGGGGTATGTTCTGTCATGTTTTGATTCCCGTGTCTACTTTTTGAATAAGTTGTTTTAAAATAATTATTTGTATATCCTAACAAAATATAGCACACCTACATACATAACTATCTTGACTAATAGGCTATGACGATGTCTTGCCGAAAAAAATTTTGTCTTAAGAGGCAGTTTCAGTCAAAAATATTATTATAATTTTACGACAAGTACGACATTGATATATCTAAAAGTTATTATAATTTTTGTCTAAACTCCGCAGCCCAAGGAAGCAACTATATTCTATGGTTTGCATCAGTGCAAGATGGACTTGGCGACTTGCAGCCCAACACAACGGAAATAGTTATTTGTGAAACAAGAGAGCAAAGTTGTTTTTTGTTTCGAGTGCTGATTTTGAGTCCCGAGCAAGCGAAGGATTCTATGATCAAAGTTAGAATCCTGAGCGTAGTGAGGGACTCAACAGCACGAGATGCAAAAAACTTTGCTCTCGTGTAGCACACATAACTTTTCACCACAGCAGTGAGAACACATACCTATTACTTAGGAGACATATAAATGAACAGGAATAGATTGAATTCTGCATAATCATTTGTTGATTTAACTCTTCGGGTGTTAAAGTACAGTCATCATCGCTAGTTTTACTCATCTTTTTAGATTATTTTATATATTAATATAAATTTAAGACGTTACGCTATACCTACTATATCAACATCAGCGAAATTTTTATACCCGCTACTTTTTTAAATCGCGTTTTAATACCGCGTCCCTGATGTTTATTTTTCAAATGTATCATTGTTGTAATTCTAAATAAAAATGTATTGGTTAAATACTAATTTTATACTATTAATTAGACTTATTTTTATTAAAATCCAATAATAAATTAAACATATAAAACAAGTAATTTCTTGTGTTTTCTTTGAGGTCGAATTCCAAAATCGAATTTCGAATTCGAAGGGGTTTGTTTTTTCACTCACTTTTTATATGCATGTGAAAGAGACAGAGCACAGTAAAATTCGAATGTTTCAAATTTGTGGCTGAACAATGTCAATTAGTGGCACTGAAGATTGAAAAATTAAAAAGCTACTTTGCCTCACGCTCGAATCAAAATCGCGTTTTGTTCACTGTTGTCTCGCAGCAAAAGCGGCATGTTTGAGCTGCTGTGGTGAAAAAGGTATTTACGATATTTTGTTAATTAATTTAAGACGTTATTAAGGACACCCAAATGCACAGAGTACTTGTCAGAAATACGCATGTAACTGTGACAAGTCGGTTCTGAATTTGAAATGAGTGCTGCTGAGTGTCTCAGCGTAAAAGTTCATCCTGCATTGGAAAGCCAGAGCCATCTAATATTCTCACTCTGGTATAACCATTCACGTTTTACACCTATCTACTTCGTGAAACCATCGATTTGGGTTGTCTTTAGATTGTAGAGATCAATGGGCAGTCGTTATTTAGAGAAGCAAATGTTCTGTCAAATCTAGTAAGACTAAAAAACAGACACCAGGTTTCGAGGCGAAGTCCTTGTAACATTTAGGGCATATAAAAATAATGATTTTGATGCAGCTAATTTATTTATAACCAATAAGGGCAAAATATATCTAAAATATCAGAAATGTACATTTTTAAAACAATTTTTTTTGTAGCATACAATATGCCTCGTTGAAGTCTATATAGAACTTAGATCAATCAATAACCTTACCTACCTGCCCTTTCAAAGGTAAAAAAATAAAATAAAAACACTTTTTATGTTAAACGGTTTTATTACAATAAAAAATATGTAGTTAGGTTATGTACTAAAAGCTAAAAAATTATTCGGTAAGTCCTAGCTACCAGATCGCACCAATCTTCTTATCAATTTGGGGTATTGATCAGATAAATATAAAATTGTTTAGCTACTATTCTAACAATCAAGCCCTTTCATTCGATACCCATGCATATTGAGGTATTTGTGGAAAATACAATAATATGTATATAGGTAATCCGCCATTTTGTGGCGGCGGCTATCTTGGATTTTTCATAGTGAGCTCTATTCAACCAATCAAGCCCTTTCATTTGATACCCATATTGAGGTTGTTGTGAAGAAATATGTGATCCGCCATTTTGTATCTGCGGCCATCTTGGATTTTTCATAGTGAGTTGCATTCTATCAATCAAGTCCTTTCATTTGATACCCATATTGAGGTTGTTGTGAAGTAATATGTGATCCGCCATTTTGTATCGGCGGCCATCTTGGATTTAAAACCATAAGGAATATATTATGTTGTATTGTCATCAAGATTAAGAGTGTGTACCAAATATCAGATCAATCTGTCACCAGGAAGGGGGTAACATTCCAATTACTAAATTTGACCCAAACAAACAAACAAATAAGCAGGTCAAGCTGAGTAAAACCGTTTTAATAATAATAAAAATATTATTCCCATAAAAATATCTGATCTTTTGGCCAAAATACGAGGTGACACTGTGGTTACAATTTACGATATTACCAACCGTCTCTTTGCCTTAGAAGCGATGTGCCTCGGGGACGGTCTCGAGTTGTGAGAAGTAAATATAACATAGCTCATACCTACGTTGACTCTAGAGAGTCAGGATATAGTGAATTTAGAAATATCGCCGCAGTTGTCAGATGATATAAATATATTTTTCACCTCAGCAGCTCAAACATGCCGCTTTTGCTGCGAGTCAACAGTGAACAAAACGCGATTTTGATTCGAGCGTGAGTAAAAGTAGCTTTTTAATTTTTCAATCTTCAGTGTCACGAATTGACATTGTTCAGCCATAAATTTGAAACATTCGAATTTTACTGTGCTCTGTCTCTTTCACATGCATATAAAAAGTGAGTGAAAAAACAATGAATACAAATTTTACTAATAGAAGTAGCGTATTGTCAGTGTAGTTCCTACACTGACAATACGCCAACTTTAATCGGCACACGACATCCTTAAGAAATACGCTTCTTATGTAAATCTGTATTCATTGGAAAAAACAAACCCCTTCGAATTCGAAATTCTATTTTGGAATTCGACCTCAAAGAAAACACCTACGGCAACGCAAAAAATAAATATATTTGTAATAAAGAAATTACTTTTTTATGTGTTATTGTTTACATGTTTACTTTATTATTGGATTTTAATAAAAATAAGTCTAATTAATAGTATAAAATTAGTATTTAACCAATATATTTTTATTTAATTACAACAATGATAAATTTGAAAATAAACATGAGGGACGCGGTATTAGAACGCGATTTAAAAAAGTAGCGGGAATAAAAATTTCGCTGATGCTGATACAGTAGGTATAGCGTAACGTGTTAAATTATATTAATATATAAAATAATCTAAAAAGATGAGTGAAACTAGCGATGATGAGTGTACTTTATCACCAGAAGAGTTAAATCAACAAGTGATTATGCAGAATTCAATCTATTCCTGTTCATTTCTATGTCTCCTAAGAAATATGTGTTCTCACTGCTGTGGTGAAAAGTTATGTGTGCTACACGAGAGCAAAGTTTTTTGTATCTCGTGCTGTTGAGTCCCTCACCACGCTCAGGATTCTAACTTTGATTCACTCGCTACGCTCGTGAATCAATCATAGAATCCTTCGCTTGCTCGGGACTCAAAATCAGCACTCGAAACAAAAAACAACTTTGCTCTCTTGTTGCACAAATAACTATATTTGGGTTTTGCCTACACATCGTAGAGCTATGCTCTTCGATGTAGGTATTTGGTAATTGATGAAAAAAGTAATTGGTAATTAATGAAAAAAACAGCAATTGATAGCTGTCAATTGCTGTTTTTTCATTGCCGTTTATACCAATGCACAAACCAAGTAATTTATACTCTATCTAAATGTAGCAACATTTACATAGAGTATAAATTACTGGACATATACTAATATGTGTATATAATTTCTTGCGTTACTGAATGACAGACAACGCATAGCTGCGGCAAAACTCAAATTTGACAAGTACATTCCTTGGATTCCCACGAGATCTGACTGAAACGGTTAAATTAAAAATACTGGCGGGCGTAGCTGCGGACATCCTCTTATATAAATAGACCAAGCCATTTCCCTCTACAAACATAACATGCAAATGTACTCAGGTACAGTCACAGAAAGTCACCAATTATGTTCGGTATTTTTTAGCAACATTGTAAGTGAGTGATCGAAAGTAATTCAGTTTTAATGATCAAAGAAATATCTATTTTCTATTCTATGTAAAAGGGAAAACAAAAAATAAGAAAAGAAAACGAAATTTGCTGTTTGTACAACTGTATTGGCAATTAGTGAAATAATTTCACTCACATTTCTAGATACAGGTGTCTTTGTAAGTCGGACATATTTTTTTCATATTTGGTGTCTTGACTTATTAATTTCGTGCGTAAGCTATTATACATTAATATGTATACTAATATCGTAAAGCTCAAAAATCGCGGTGAAGCTAAGAGGGATCCAGGAGGGGACGCTCTGCGTGGGCTTGGAGGGGCCTGCACAGGATGCGTCCAACGGTGCGGGTGCGGGGGACAGTTCTGTCTGTCCCTCGCAGTCGGGTGCGGTCGCGGAAGGAGAGGCGTGTCGGTGTTGCGTTGCCGCGCGCCCTATCTCCCGCGACCAAATGGGGGCGCACCATTCGATGCGTCGCGGTGGGGCCGCAGAGGAAGAGGAGATGTGGTGTTACGTTGCCGTCCTCCCTATCCTCTGCGGCCGCTGGGTGGTTTGCTGGCGGAGCCCAACACCTTCATCCGCCGCCAAGGGGGTTTCGTTCGGGGCCCGCCTGACCATCTGGCGGGCCAATACCCGTCGGGGGGTAGCGAGGAATGCTTTGGTGAAACCCTACCCTCCGACACACGGGTACATGAGAAAGTCGAGGTGGTTTTTAGTGGAAACACCACATACTCCGGCTCTCATTTCCCCCAAGAGTCGGAGATCCGAAGGGATTTTCCACCTCGTAAAAAAAAAAATAGCTATTTATATGCAACACGCTCGAAAATATTTTTCCAGGAATCCAACCACAGCAAAAAATCAAGAGGTATTCATCCAAGAATCTAGCACAGTCCAAATACCAATTCCTAATACCGTTGACAATATTTCGCTAGATAATTAACACTACTGTGATTACTTCTGACTTTATGGCTTCCAAAGCGCTCAAGGCAGCTAGTCGGGTACATAACATGAATTATTAGTTCTGTATGTCAATCCTGTACAAAGCAAGGTAACTTTCAGTTTCTAGGATTATATTAATAGGCAATATTTGAAATGCTGGTTGGTATTTCCCTTTGGATTGAAAGCAATTAGTATAGCTGTGATTAAATACGCATTAAATTACGTTTATTCTGTCGAGTCTAAATTGCTCCACTTTGACAACGCAAATTCAAATCATTTATTGCAGATTTAAATGTACAGGATGAAGCGTCCCTACGCTTGGAGGAGTGTAAGGGAGAACTTTGTCCAGCAGTGGGACAACATAGGTTAATAAAAAAAATACATGATGATGGTATATTAGCGCTGTTTACAAGCGTAGCAATAGGTCTTGAGAAAGTAGGTGGGCAACCTTATTACAGGGTTTTAACTGGGATTAAATTTGTATCTATTATTAATAAATATCATTTAATTTATACCATAACTAGACGTCGCCCGCGGCTTCGCCCGCGTCAATTATACATATAAACCTTCCTCTTGAAAAACCGCATTAAAATCCGTTGCGTAGTTATTAATATTTAAGCATACATAGGGACAGACAAACAGAAGGCAGACTTTGTTATATACTATGTAGTGATAATAATAACTAAGGGTAGACTAGCTCCACATCGTTGGATGTGGGCGGCTTGAAATCAGTCTCTGTGGAGAGTATTGGGCAAGGCCTACTTATGTCCAGCAGAAGATGTCTCTAGGCTGAGCTGATGATGTAAACGCCTAAACGAAATATTGCAAAATAATCAATTCTCATAGTCTCCAAGTAAAACAAAATATCCTTTTTTTATTTTATTGTATTTGAAGAATTTAAATCGCACCATTTTATTATCCATTTATCACGTTTACCCAAACGTGCTGCCCGATAAAATACGGCCATACGTTGACCGAACTAAAAAATGCGTAATAAACTTAAAAAAATATGTGTCCAGCCTGTGTAAGGTGTAAGGTAAGCCTCTGGCTGCGTTGCCCATTATATTTTATCGCTTCTTTTAGCAAAACATTGGCGTTTTAATAGCATATTGCATAGATATTGCAGTGTTTTAAGCGGTCGCTTCGTCGTCTTGCACTATGTGGAGAAGTGTGGGTTTATTCTCTACGCGAGGCGACATTTTGGATGACCCACAAATTGTTATTTTAGTGGTGTTCTTTGTGTCCATTTCCTGAATGTTCGTATACAGGATTTATTCCTAGTGCGGGCGTTTCGTTTTATTTATAAACTATGAGAAATATAATGTTCAAAGCTGAGTGTGTGGTTGTGTTGTGGTTCAATATCCACGTAAAATGACATTTTGTGTAACTAACAAAGGTCTAGATGTGCCTAAAATTACTCGCGGCACCGGACTTATTCAAAGTGCTGAAGTCATGAGCAAATAAAATAATTTTAGTATTCTCTTACGTATTTGTCAATAAGTCAGTATGTAAAATTGATTCAGCCAACGCTGACTTTGTGAAATAAGAACCAACTGAAACTTGTAAAGCGCTAATGCATTTGAGTGCGCTTTCAAATTCATTTACCATTAAATGGAGTATAAAAGCTTAAAATTTTGCAGAGCTTCAAGCTTTACTAATTATCTGCCAACAGGTACAGTACCATTTAAAATAAATGCTTTCGGTACAATGGGTACGGAAGTAAAATGCCAGTGTTTAAATAAAAATTGTAGTATATTTCTTTTTCAAATGGCTTTTGAAAAGGAGAAGGTTCAATTTTAGACTGTACTTATATATAAACGTGTTACCTAAATTTTTACTAGGTGAGCCGATATGTTTTTATTATTTTTACTTAAATGCTTGTGCTTTTCGTCTGGTCCCGTTGATTTTTTTATCAAGATCTGTTGAGAAGTTTCTGAGTTAGTCTTTATAATGTATTTTTAATTTAGGTATATGTTTAGTGGAACTTAGAAAGTCCATTTTTTGGCCAATGCGATTGTAGTTGTCTTTTAATACCGAACTATCAAATTTCCATTTCAATACCTTCTGAACTCCAAATACTAAAGTAAAACTTCGGTAAAGTTTTGAAGTATCTCAATATTTTTAAATAATAACTACATTATTATGGAAGCGTTGTTGCCTTAGAATCAACTCTGAGCTGCCGATGCAAAATGTTAAGTCGTTGTTGCTCAGTTATTAGAAAGTCAAATTATTTTTATACAAATAAATATTTCAGATTCTGTCAATGGAATGAAAAGTAATTTCTTTAACAACTTAACCGATGTGACATTCTATAAATTAATAAGAGAATGCAGTCGACGTAATGAAATAATGAAATGTTGATGTTGATTCGTGATAAGAATTTGTAATTATCATCATCATCCTAGCGATGGGGTCTCCTAACTAGTCTAACCGAATTTGGCTGAATATTAACTTTTCCACAAAGCAACTGCCAGTTTGATCTTCGCCACCCAAGGGGATAGCGATATAAAGTCATGAAATATAACTCATAATTTTATTATAAGCATAAAGGTTTCCTGTATACGATGCCGGAACCGTACCGGTGCCGGGCCGCAAGTTTATATGTACGAATAAAAATTGCTCATGAGCCGTACCAGGGCCGTGAAAGCTCCATACATGGGTAAATTTCATATAAATCAGCGCCATCTTCCGAAGATTGCAAGAAAAAAATTACATATACATATATACTAATACACAATATTGCGGTGCCGGCGTCGTATACAGGAAGTCTAACGATAACCTTGTGTTGATGGAGTAAGACTAATTATAATGTCACTACCCCATTTCATACCGTTTTTGTTGGCAAAGTGGTCTGAGCGATATTTTTAGGGACCTAGGTAACACAAAGATTTTAATCCAATTTTGAATTATTAAATGGCACACTAATGCACCTACAGCTTATATTATCGAATGGTAACCATCAACCCAATGTGTCCAGGACACGAATTTCATAACCGAAATATTACATTACATACTAAGGATATTGAACCAGCTGAGTCACGTACAAATCTCTTGACCTTTGAGAGATTTGCAACGTCATGATCCCGGACGCAATGACTCGGCATCATACTCTTTCGGAGATGGTAACATTCTTGATAGTTCCTTATCATGAATTAGATTTGAATATAACTTGACGGAATCTCCTCACGGAGGTCTTGTTCATTTTATAAATAACAAGAGGATGCCCCGCAGCTTCGTTCACAATTTCTTTTTAATTTATCCATTCCTTTCGATCCCTTGGGCATTTCAGGAAATCCCTTCATCCCTACATAACGGTCTTCACAGAACATAATATATGCCAAATTTCAGTTTCTTACAACCTATAGTTTTAGCCATAGGTTATCTGTCAGTCAGTCAGTATCAGTATCGCAAGAATCTTATATCTACAGATTGTAATAGTTTATGAAATAAGAAAATTTTACGTAATATTTATATCGAATTACGTATGTAGGTATAATTTATATTACGGGATACAAATATGAGTAGGTACCTAAATATCTTGCATTTTTTTAAAGTAAAGCCGCAGCTCAGTCATTTTAATCCAACCGACATTTCCAAAACTGCTGCAACCAACGACAAACCATCCTAGTCTCACTTAATGTTTTCATTTCTACAAACAAACAATTCTGTCAAAGCAGTGAGGTATGCGGGGCGAAGGGGGCTACAAAAATGCATTCTAATTGGCCGGTTCAAATTTGCGGTACATCATAATTCATAACTAGTGTTGGGATTGGTCTTATGTAAGACGTATAAGTCTAACATGTTGTCAGAAAGTTACGTTTGCCGTCTAGTAGGCTGGCTTGTCGTCGTTTGCTGTAACACAGTATCATAATTTCATAAACTGTATTCACAGTAATAAAATATTAAATGAAAAGCATCCACATTTTTCTCGCTTACAGTGGAAGCCCAGGCGACGTTACATATGAAATGTAGTGTACACTCTCGTTGCCCGCAGTGTAATGGTCATAAATCTCGCTCTGTGGCTAATGTGCGTTCTAAACATTTTGTGTTACCATTTTTAAGGTAATTTTAAGGCATATTTGACGTGTATGCGTCAAAGGTATGCGTATAACTGGACACGTTGGCCAGTGCTGCAGCGCAATTTACAAACACAATTAAGAAACAACAGAAACATATTAACGATTTCAAGAAAAATGAGGTGAGAGCTAAATCTACTATTGCGTATAAAACCTTTATATTAGTTATAGAAAAAAAAAACGAGTTTTAAATTCTTGTAGATCGTAACGTCAGCAACTGCGTTTATAAATTGTTCGTCAGCGTGGTTTAAGTGGTCGCCTCATCGTTTAATACTGCGCCTATTGTTGTTGGTTCGATCCCCACACCAGACATTACTTTCACACCGACCGAGTCGAAACAAGATTTGTGTACGCTGAAATTTTGTAAAGTCCAACGCAACACAGGTTTTATCCAAATAGTGGTGGTAGTCTTTACAAACACACTGAAGACGTAATTTTGAAAGGTATTCTCTTTCGACCCTAGTACCAGTTTTTCTCTTTCATCTGAATTGCATACAAAAACTTTTTTGAAGAAAATTGTCGTTACTTAACAAGATTTGTTTTGAAAACGTGTAACAGATCAATAACTTCAGATTGTAGACTTATAAAAGACTAGAAGACGCTCGCAGCTACACCCGCACAGTTTTTTTAATTTTAGCCTTTTCTGCCCATTCCCGTGGTAATTTCGGGAAATCCCTTCTTAGTGCACCCCTACGGTCCCCAAGGAACATACATGCCAAATTTCAGCTTCCTGCGCCTTATAGTTTTGGCTGTAGCTTGTCTGTCAGTCAGTCAGTAACGCAAGGATTTTATTTATACAGATTTGCACAATTATTGAGCTAAAATAACTTATTTTACGTAATAAGTTATATAATAATACGCCCTGGGCACCAAGAACATGCACCGCTTGTGCATAGTGGTGTGAACAGTCGGTGAACGCATTAATTGCACTTATTTTACACCTACAGCATGGCTTGCTGTAGCTATAAAATGCTAGCTGTTCGTAACAGATCGGCAAAGTTAAGCAACGCTTGCACAGGTCGCCACTTGGATGGGTGACCACGTGTGGCATTTACATCTGAGCGCTACCGTGCTTTGGAGGACACGTAAAGCTGTCGGTCCCGGTTTTTGTCTCAGGATAAGAATCGTTAGACCATGTCGGCGGCCTTCGGGTGGTCTGAGAATTCCGACACTAGAGTTGGCCACACACTCACACGAAAAACAAAACAAACAAATTTTATAGCTACCATGTGTGTAATGAGCGCACAGACTACACGTGTTTAATGATGATTTCCAACGAAATCCAATGATCATCATCATCAGCCTTATTTATAATCTGTGCCACGGCTGGACACAAGCCTCTTATTACAAGAAAAGTTAGGTCATAGTCCACTGCAGTTCAAAAGCAGGTTGGAAAACTTCCCTCGTCTTTTGAGAACAATATGGAGAACAGTTAGATATGCTAGTTTCATGAAGTTTTTTTTCACTTCCTAGCAAATTCGAGGAGTCATAGATACGCATCGTGAATTTAAACCCGAGACCCTCTGAGTAGCAGTCCGATGGTTTCTTCCCTATCTATTACTGCTTCATAATCCAACGATAATTAAAAAATAATGCATTTTATTATAACTTGAGTATGATTTCCTTTAAATCAAACAATTTTATTATCAATACAGAAAAGGATACACACATTTCTCTACTGACAATGTTACAAGATCTCTAAACTAACACACTATAAGAACCGAAATAGCAGTTTGAAATTCCTTAGCATCTATTTTAGCGGAAACTTGACCCCAAATCACTTGGGAGACCTAGATTAATCCCGGCACAACAATGCTAGTTACTACAATTCATAGTTATTTAGTTTCTATCCTGGAAAGTGTCCAAGGGCTTTAATTACATCGAACGTACTGTATAATATTGAACATAGTTAACTCTGTGTGGTAAAAGGTGTTGCAGAAGACTGGAGTTACAATCTCCACTCTATCCGATATCCATTTGGACCAAAGCAACGTTTTTGAATCATTGTGATGATATTGATGACAGAGTCTAAAACTGTCAGCTCTATATGATTTTGGTAGGTACTAGTAATACACTCTGTGTGTAAGTATTTGATTTTTTTACAAATTGTTGACAAATCTAAACAGGAGTAAAGTGAGGACATGGAAATTCAAATTTTATTCATATACCTCAAGTTATGCGAATTCCCACGCATATCAGTTTCAATAAACACATGCTTTATCGGACACTTAACATCCTTAACACATACGAGTAAATAAATTCTGCAAATAAAAGAACGCAGAATGTTAATTACCATCTTCATTTACGGTTGCACTTTATAGTAATGAGTCCAAGCAATGGACCGCGAGCTCATAGTAAACAACACAAAATTTAAACGATGCTGAAACAAATGTACCGAAACATTTTTCGATGCATGAAGATGTTATGGCGTAATTAAAAAATAATTGCCTTAATTGCTATTGTTGATTGTTTTTCGGTTCATTCGTCAGCTATTTATTACGTTAAGGTGTGTTGGAAAACAAAGATGGTCAGCCAAAGACGTCCACTGCTGAACATAGGCTTCCCGCAATATCGACCAATTATGAGCCGACTAGCCGACTGCGTCTAATTGCTTAAGTGAATACAACCGGAGTTATGCCGATATATCCAACGGAACAGGAAAAAGACATAGTCCTAATTCTCATTCTAGAACTTGAACAAGTATTTGTAAATATGTTATTGGGTACCATCCACACGGACTGATAACCCTGGTGGAGCCGTACATGCCATGACACAGCAGATGGTAGATTCACGTGATTCCATAACTAAGGAAAGTCGAGAACACCGCAATTATTTATAGACGCCAAACGAATTGGTTTCGGAAATCCCCTTTACTCGGCAAAACTCCACTCCACCATTCAAGGTTGGGACTTTGAGTGGTAGATAGCGACCCGCTACTTAGAAATTTCCACCAACTAAACAAAATAAAACTTACTATCTCAAAGCTTCACTTTATAAACGCACTTACGTCTTTGCCACTTCTTGCACGCATGGTTGCAGTTAGCAAATAAACAGACTTAGCTCCGTCGACGAAGCGGTAACGTCATGTTTGCGTTATGCCAACCAAGCGTCATACGGCCTGAGAGCCAACATGTTATTGCTCAAGCGTACTGTGAGACATAGACGTTGATATAGCAATGTTTGTATTAAGTAAATGGCTGCCTTAGCCTTTCCAAGAAGTGGCATATTTTTGAACTGAGATGCAAAATTATGTCGTGCTTTATTTGAAGGCTGCATGCAACTGAGAAATGAAGTTGTTGTGGTCAGTAGGCCTTCACTAAGCTACGAGGGCATTATTTTATCATAAAGCTTCTACAATAACTATCATATATGTATATAAACTCTTCCGTTACTGAGTGACTGACTGACAGATTGAGAGCTCAAACTATTGGGCGCAGGAACCTAAAATGTTGTAAATTGCCATGTTGTAAATGCCCCGGGGAGTGTGGAGAAACACTACAAGAAGATTTTTTGAAATTATGCTACTTAAGAGGTAAAAAGGCCTCTAACAGGTGAAGCTGCGGCCGAAGTCTAGTAAAACATAGTTTAATATGTTTATAAGTCTATATGTAGCTATAAGTCTATATGTCGTATATGTACTTAAGTCTCGGTTTCAATACACCAATCTGTCAAAATATTTTTATAGGTACCCAGTATCAATAGAAAGTTGAGGCAGTTACCTGAGCTGCTATCGACAGATAACAAGGTTTATTGCTGCTATCAAGCACATTGCCAGTTTTCTGGCAATTACCCTTCTAAAAAGGATCTAAAATATAGCTTAAAACGATTTAAGGTTCCAAAACTGTTTACACTACATACATAGATAAACGTCACAACATTTATGTTGACATAGCTCTAGGCTCTACCGTATATTATTGTTGAGAAATTTGTGCGAAACTTGGCAAAAGCTGATAAGACAAAATTAATTTAAGACAATCCCGAATAAGCCTAAAATATTCCTTGCTACCCTGAATGTAGAACCGTAGATAATTCCGAGGTATTATATTCAGCAAAACATTTAACAGAATTCGTAAGCAAATTTACACTCCGAAGTAACTTCAATAATTAATTAGATAAAATCTAGTTTGCCTGTTTGATATCAACAATTGCTGTTGTTTACGTGTTTTCGGCAATCAAAATAGCTTCTTGGAGATTGGTTTTTAATTAAAAGTAAATATAGCTGATGAGTCGCCTTGTTTTGAGAATTTGTAATGACAATAGCTTTTGTATTTTTTAGGGTTCCGTACCTAAAAGGTAAAAAACGGAACCCTATTACTAAGCCTCCGCTGTCTGTCTGTCTGTCTGTCACCAGGCTGTATCTCATAAACCGTGATAGCTAGAAAGCTGAGATTTTCACAAATTATGTATTTCGGTTGCCGCTATAACAACAAATACTAAAAATAAAAAATATTAAGGGGGGGTCCCATACAATAAAGGTGTTTTTTTTAGTATTTTTTGCTCAAAATTACTAACTGTAACAGGTAGACGCTTTAAATTTTTACAGAATATGTAGTTGTATATTACCTTTCAAAATAAATAATTAAATTTAAAAAAAGTAAATAATAAAGGGGGGCTCCCATACAACAAACGTAATTTTTAAGCAATTTGTTACTCGATCTTAATAAACAGGTAGAAACTTATAAAGTATTTAAGTATACATACAACGAACGTGATTTTCTTTTATACATGATGGTACGGAACCCTTCGTGCGCGAGTCCGACTCGCACTTGCCCAATTTTGTTTATTTTCGTATTTTTTGCTCAAAATTACTAACGGTAACAGGTAGACGCTTAAAATTTTCACAGAATATGTAGTTCTATGTAACCTTTCAAAATAAATAATTAAATAAAAAAATAAAGGGGGGCTCCCATTCAACAATCGTAATTTTTAAGCAATTAGTTAGTCGATCTTAATACAGGTAGAAGTTTAAAAAATATTTAAGTATACATACGACAAACGTGATTTTCTTTTATAGATGATGGTACGGAACCCTTCGTGCGCGAGTCCGACTCGCACTTGCCCAATTTTTTTCAAGTTTGTTTTTGTATTGTTACGGTTGTTTACATTTTGACAAGGCAGTTGGTGGCCGGCTTCAATATTAGATCTACCCATGGATTTAGCTACTAGAGATACATATTTGACTCTAGTAGCAGAATCCATGGATAGCTCAAATATTAAAACTAGCTGCTAGGGATTATTAGGAGGCTGAAAGTTCGATTTCTACCCAGGACAAAGCTTTATGTAATGAGCACAATTATTTGTTCTGTGTTTTGGCATTTGCCTACCCCAGGAAGCGGAGTATAAACCCATAAAGTAATTTTCCACCAGGAAGGCAGCAAAAAAGCCACACCGGGTCTTGGATTCGAGTCCAAGAAGACCCAGAAACCAACTTCCAAACACATTCAAAACAACAGTAAGTGCCATTATCAAAAGTACCTTTTATAAGGCCTACAAACAAATATTGACACTCCAAACAGTTCCAAACCCACTTTACTGAATATATTATAAGGCTAAATAAACTACGATGTTTGAAGGCTCCTTTTCGTTTGTCAATTTTCAGGCTTTGTATGAATTTTGCAGAAGAACTTTTCATTGTGTATTTTATTTTTTTAGAGACCAAGGGCAATGGGCTGGACATATCTGTCTTATGCACCTGGAAGGTCAGCTAATGCATGACGGTGTAAGAGAGAGGCTTTTGCCCAGCAGTGGGACACTTTGAGAGAATAAAAAAGTGATAAAGAGACATGCGCTGGCCAATATTGAGCATTATTTTGAAAGTTGTCAGATAATAATGACCAAATACGTGCGAAAGAGATGTCGTATTAAGTTGGTATTGATCTCTCTTTCTCTTTCGTACCTTATGTCAAACAAAAACCTTTTTTTTTTTGACAGTTTTGTTACTACGAGAAACAAATTACGTATTTTTTCTTTAATTTTGTAAAGAAAAGGCCCTTCAAACGGCTGAATACAGAAAAATACATGTACAAAAATTATCGATAAAGTAAACATTTTCACATAATTTTCGTCCTCAGTTTGATTTTTTCATACCCTTATTTTCATAACGCTGACAATGTAGAAAAGTATCTGCTGTGAAAAGTGAAAGTTGAACGTCCGATTCCAATAGACCTTCCTTACTTACTATTTCAATAAAAAAACCAAAACTAAAACAAAAATTTAAGCAAATTATGATAGACTTATCAAAATTCCAATGTTTTCTGATCACGTAATATTTCTTTCTTATTTTAAAGCCAAGCTTCGTGGTCGTGGTCGTGAACAAAAATAAAGTTAGTGGAAAGTTTCTTAATAATGCGACTAATAATAAGTTTTGGTGATAGGAGTTTTGCTCTTATTAAAGAAGTTATTTTCAAAGTGAGGAAATGTGGTAACTAGGAGAATGGTTTGCTGCAAACTATTTGCTGAAACAAAGCGTTAAAATCGAGTGGAACAAAAAGAAGCTTTTTTTGACACTGCATCATATGTATAATGACTGACAAATGCAATTGCATACTATTCATAGATCTATGTTATAACAATCAGATTACATGAAAATAAGACTCGTATCTCTACTAATCTAATCGTACTCGTCAGGTCAGAACTTTTAAGTTCTTAACGTTATTACATTATAGGACAAAATAAACTACGATGTTTGCAGGATCATTTTGGTTTGTCAACTTTCAGGCTTTGTATAAATTATTCAGAAGAACTTTTCATTGTGTATTTTATTTATTTTAAAGACAAGGGGGCAATTGGGCTGGATACATCTATCGTATGCACCTAGAAAGGGCGGCATATGCATGACGGTGTAAGAGCGACGCCTTTGCCCAGCAGTGGGACAATTTGAGAGACTAAAAAAATTATAAAGAGACATACTCTGACCAAGAAAAGTGTTTGAAAGTTGTCAGATAATAATGACCAAATACGTGCGAAAGAGATGCCCTATTTAGTTGGTATTTAACTCTGTTTCTCTTTCGTGCCTTATGTATTAAAAAAACCATGTATTGTTTTTGATATAAGGTTTGATACTAACTTTTTCTTTAATTATGTAAAGAAAGGCTCAAACGGCTGAATACAGAAAAAAAAAACATGTACAAAAATTATCAATAAAGTAAACATTTTCACATGTTTTTCGTCCTCAGTTTGATTTTTTGTATTTATATTTTTATAACGCTGACAATGTAGAACAGTCTCTGCTGTGAAAAGTGGAAGTTGAACGTCCGATTGCAATAGACCTTACTTTCTATTTCAATAAAAAATCGTTACTAAAACAAAAATTAAAGCCAAGTTATGATGGACTTATCAAAATTCCAATGTTTTCTGATCACGTAATATTTCTTTCTTGTTTTATAGCCGAGCTTAAGGTCGTGAACAAAGATAATGTTGACGGAAGTTGAGTTGTCAGAAGTTTTGCTCTTATTAAAGAAGTTCTTTTCCGAGTGTGGAAATGTGGTAACTAGGAGAATGGTTTGCTGCAAACTATTTGCTAAAAAAAACGTTATAATCGAGTGGAACAAAAAGAAAGATTATTATGTCAATACATCATATAATATATAAAAACTGACAGACAAATGCAATTGCATACTATTCCATAGATCTATGTTATAACAATTAGGTCACATGAAAATGAGTCTCGTATGAACGTCAGAACTTTTATCGTTCTTTAGTGTCACGTTGTTATATCGTAATTTTTTTTTAGATTTTTTTATAGACTCACGCCTGTATTCCCGTAGGGGTAGGCAGAGGTGTAATATTACACCCACATTTCACCATGAATTTTTAGGTCCCACGTAAAATGAGGGCGAGCCTACTGCCGTTACCGGGCACATCACCAGACTAGTGCTGCTACTGAGAATTCGGAACCCAGTAACACTTTTGTCCGACCCGGGAATCGAACCCAAGACCTCTGATCAGCAGTCGCAGACGCTATCCACTGGACAACGGAGGCTGTATATCGTAATCAAAATAGTAAAAGTACCAAAGCACCAAAAAAAATAAGCTCTCGACTAAGTAAGTTAATCGAAGTAAGTGTTTATTTTATTTCAGTAATTAACTAAGTAGTTTATTACCTTCCATTACACTAGTCTAGAAGTATTGTAGGTGCTCTGTCTGACATTTGTCACAGTTTAAGTCTTAGTTACGATCTCGATATAATTTGTAACATTGTATTTATAAAATTTTGACAAAAATGCCGTCTAAAGGACATTAAAGAGATTGTTGATAAAATATTAATACATTAGATACTAGTTTCAACCCGTGACTTCACCCGCGTGGGGACGCTTCTCGATACAAAAGGCATAATACTTTGATATCATCATCTGCGCTGTATATATACTGTCCCACTGCTGGGCGCGGGCCTCTTCTCACTATGAGAAGGGTAAAGCCATAGTAAACCACGCTGGCCAAGTGCGGGTTGGCAGACTTCACACGTCTTTCGAGAACATTATGGAAAACTCTCAGACATGCAGGTTTCCTCACGATGTTTTCCTTCACCGATAAGCAAGCGATAATTAACAATTTATTACGCACTTAACGTCGATAAGTCATTGGTGCATGCCTTGGATTTGAACCCGAGACCCTCTGCGTAGCAGTGTGTCAATCTCTCCACTCAGCTATCGCTGCTTTTTTATATTTTGATATATTAGACATAAAGACATAAAGACATATTTATTTCTGCATTTTGGTTGTTTACAACACTTATACATGTCAAAACCCTATTCTAGATGAAGCCGGCTTTTCCTAGCTAAATGACTTCTTGAGAAGAAAGGCCGAAACAAACTCAGAGTCATTGTTTTTTTGTCACTTCAATTTCTTTAGTCTTTTCTTCATCTTTTAAAGTCCAGACAAAAAAGGGTTTAGTATGCAAGTACAATGCAGGAAATTATCTGACGCTTTTGACTGACTCGGCCCACTGATGGCCCGCATTCAACAGCAATCGTACGGCTCAACCTTAATTGAGGGAGCCAGCACGATCTGTATCACTATGCCTCCACACCATCAGAAGGTGTATGCATAAGCATGTCAGCCTAAGCCATCAGACAGGTTGCCACAACTATTTGTTTATATGTTTAATAATGCCCACATCGTACTCACACACTTTACATGCTAAAACACAGTAAAATACATGTTGCAAACAATAAGTAAAAATAATAAAAATTTAAACAATAAAATGTCATATATTTAAAATATCAGAAAATATTATTAAATGTCAGAAAAAATTATTGAATGTCAATTTATGAATAATAATATATTACTCAGTAATTTTAAATGTCAAAAGAAAATAAATAAAATAACAATGTCAAATCAAACAATGTCAAAACAAAATAAATAAAATTACAAATGTCAAATTAAAAATGTCAAAATGTAAAAATATAAGTATTACAAATGTAAATAAAAATATCATGTCACTAATTTCAAAATGTTAAAATTCATAATTTTTAAACTCAATTCCAGGCATTTTTGTCTGCTAAATAATCTTTAACTGTGTAATAAGCTTTTGAACACAAGCTCTGTTTAATAAATACTTTGAATTTATTAATACTTAGTTCCTGAATATTGCCTGGAATTTTGTTGTAAAAACGTATGCTTTGACACTTGTATGAGTTACTTATTTTTTGTAGTCTAGTTGAAGGTAGAACAAGTTTGTTTTTATTTCGTGTGTTTAAATTATGAATGTCGCTGAATTTAGAAAACATATTTATATTTTTCCTGACATATAACAAGTTCTCATAAATGTATTGAGATGCGACAGTCATTATATTAATTTCTTTAAATTTTTCCCTCAGTGAATGCCTTGAACCAAGACTGTAGATTGCACGAATAGCCCGCTTCTGCAGTACAAACACAGTTTGAATGTCAGCTGCGTTGCCCCATAATAAAATGCCATATGACATTATTCTGTGGAAATAACTAAAATATACTAATCTGGCCGTATCTATATCAGTTAACTGACGAATTTTGTAAACCGCGTATGCTGCAGAGCTAAGTCTATTCGACAACTGACCTATATGTGGGCCCCACTGTAGCTTAGAATCTAAGGTTATGCCTAAGAATACAGTGTTATCTATAAGATCCAACTCTTCTCCATTCAAACATATGTTAGGTTTAACTTGTTTTACATTCGGTCTTGAAAATCGTATACATTTTGTTTTTCTTTCATTTAACAGTAAATTGTTAGCTGTAAACCATTTAACTACTTTAGAGAGAGCGTTATTTACATCGTCATTATTTGATTGTTGTCGTCTTAGTTTAAAAATAATTGATGTATCATCAGCAAATAACACTATCTCTTCATTATTTTGCATAATGTATGGCAAATCATTAATATATACAAGGAAAAGGAATGGACCAAGAATTGAACCTTGCGGCACTCCCAATGTGACCATTGAACCCATAGAAACTTTTCCATTTACCTATACTCTCTGTATCCTATTACTCAAATATGATGTTAGGAGATCCAAAGCAGTGTTCTGAACTCCATAGTAATGTAATTTCCTGATCAATGTTTCATGAAACACGCAATCAAAAGCCTTAGATAAGTCACAAAAGACTCTCAGAGCATCATGCGACTCCTCCCAGGCATCAAAAATACTATCTAAAAGCTCAACTCCAGCATCGGTAGTTGAGCGACCCCTAGTAAAACCAAATTGTTTTTCATGTAACAGCTTATTGTTATTAAAATGAATTTGAAGCTGACCTAGAATTAATTTTTCAAAAATTTTACTAAACGTGGGTAGCACAGATATTGGCCTATAATTTGTGGGGTCAGATGTGCTACCTGATTTAAATAACGGAATTACTTTACTACTTTTCATTTGATCAGGAAACACACCACAGTCAATGCATCTATTGAAAATCATTGCCAGTTCCGGTGCTACTGTGTTGATTATAAATTTCGCAATCACAACAGAATTGCCCCAAAGATCACTAGTCTTCTTCAAATTAAGGGTATTAAAAGTTTTTACAATATATCTGTCAGTGACATAACTAAAACTAAATTCAATGTTACACCTATTGACATTTTGTTTCAATAGAGATTCGGCGTCATTAGGGGACGAGTTGAGGGATTTAGTGGTTGAGACTGGAATGTCTGTGAAGAATTTTTCAAATGCTGTGGCAACCTCAAAATCTGACTTTAATATCTTTTTATTTAATTGAAGAGTGTAATCGTTACTTTTAATCTTGACCCTTCCAGTCTCATTGTTTATAATATCCCATGTTGCTTTTATTTTATTGTCACTGTTTTTAATTTTTGATTTTAAATAAAGTGTCTTAGCTTCACGACAAATCTTTTTAAATAACTTGGAATAATTTCTTACATATTGACAAAATTGTTCATCATTTTTATTAATTACTTTCTGTTCATATAATTCGTAAAGCTTATTTCTACTTTTATAAATTCCAGTGGTTGCCCATTCACTGAAGGATGTAGTACCAGCAACTGAGATCCTCTTAGGGACAAAGATAGAATTGAATATAGTACAGTACATGTCAAAGAAAGAATTGTACAACTTATTAGGATCGTTATTATAGCATAAGTATGGTAATGTACTTGTGAGTTTATCCTTAAGTCCTTCCAGACGACGCAAAGTTTTTGGCACCACACTCAATTCCTTTCTACCTACTTTTTTAGACTGCATAGCAAATGTTATAGATTGTCCACAATGATCTGATGTTAATTTGTTAATTATTTGCTTTCTAACTGGTACAATATCTGTAAATATATTGTCTATACAAGTAGATGTCGTGGAAGTTATCCTGGTGGGTTCCAAAAATAAGCATGCAAGATTATATGACTTGAACAAATTCTTAATTTTGTGGCAATTCAGGGAATCTTCTAGTAAATTAATATTAAAATCGCCACCTACTATTATAGATTTATTTTGTTGGCATAGCTTCCGTAACACATCATCCATGACACTTTCAAAGTTGTCATAGCAGGATGATGGTGGCCTATACACACTCAAAACAAGAAGTTGGTCCAACTCCACACAGGCTATTTCAACTGTCCGTTCAACAGAGAAACTAACAATGTCACTACGATTCTTAAATTTAAGCAGCTTGTTAACTAAAATCAACGATCCACCATGAATTGCATTTTGTCTGCTGAACGAACTACCAACTAGATGGTTATTAAAATTGCACATGAACTGGTGATCTTTAAGCCAATGTTCTGTTATACACAAAATATCGACGCATTCACCGTTCATGAACAACTCCACTTCTAAATCTTTATTTGACATACCTTGTATATTTTGATGTACCAGTTTTAATACTTGTGAATTTCTAAATGAATTGTTAGTTGGATTGGGCTTATTCGTACATACCAGCCCATTATGAATGAAAGTGTCATTGCAAGAGGTATTCTCTATTGTCGAATTATTTAATTTAAATTAAAAGAAATGTCAGACTGTGTAGCCAAAATACTGGCTGAATCATTATACATATATGTCATTTTGTTGCTGTATAGGGGCAACACGTTTATTAGCCAAATTCTTGGCTGAAATGTCAATACAAAATGCTAGCAACTCAGCTAGTTGTCTTTTATAATAAGAATTCAGATAACAAGTATCTTGCGTCAAATGTAAAGCTTTACTAACATAATTGTTAGAGTCAAAAACATGAAATTGATAGTTATTGTATATTTGTTATGATACAAATTTATGTTAAGACTATGTCTAATATTATTTTCTTTCTGTGGCAACCCTTTACTGAAAGGTAAAGTGAGCATAATAATTTGATTTAAATTTAATTCACATAATTTACTGTAATAATAGAATAAAAGTATTTTATTTAAAGATCCTCTTTTACCAAGTAGGATCAATAAAGTTGTATCCTGGTCAAAATTGAAGTTTATAATTTTATCTAAAATAGCAATGGAACTTAACCCAGGCAAACAGTTGTTCATCACTAACCCATCACTATATGTGTTCGCCAACAACTGACCCATACCTTTTCCAATCTCGTCACTAAATATTATCACTTTATTTTTATTTTGTAATATAGCTTTACTGTCTTGTTTGTTACTTTTTAATTTATTTAGAGTGTGTTTAATATTTGAATTTGTATTGTTTAAAGAACTATTTGGCAAAACCGGGTCACATGTTGGCAATGAGCAAGCTGGCGAGTGTTGGTGGTTGAACTGGATGTCATTGTTCAATGGTATTGAGCATTTGTTACTATTTGATGCCACCAACTCATTCATTGCCAATATGTACTCTTTCATTTGTAGTTCAGAGCTTTTATATTTATTTGTCATTGATACTAATTTGTCACTAAGATTATTTAATTCTACCTGCAAATTATTTATTTCTAATTTATGTTTCAAATTATTTTGGTGATATTTCTGTGTGTATATTTTTAATTTTTCAAGAGCAAGTAATCTTTCCCTATTTAACTTAACATTTTTTATGAAAAATTTTTGTCTGTGAACTAATTTTTGGGTCTTTTTTATGAATTTGTTTATTTTGACATATTTCTTAATTCTATTCCTACTACCCCTAATCAATTTTATTGAATTATTGACTGACTGACAGACAACGCACTGCACAGCCGAAACTACTGGCCACAAGAAGCTGTAATTTGGCATGTATGTTGCTTTGGGAGATTAGGGGACTACTAAAAGAGGATTTTTGAAAATTCTTACCTTAAGGGTTAAAATCCCACGGGTGGAGCCGTGGGCGAGATCTAGTAACCCATATAATTACAAAGTTTCTTCAAATTTCGTTCGATTATTTTTGCATAGTCACGTTTATAGTATTGGTTAGAATAGCACGTATTTATTTATTTATTATTTATTTATTTCTTCATGCACAATATACATGGTACATAAGGTGAACTTAATGCCGTAAGGCATTATCTACCAGTCGAACCTTTTGGTGGTGCAGACACAAGCAAGGTAGGTGCATTATATATAGAGATAATCATAACAATTATATCAAATGTAATGTAAATAAATTGAATATTATACTATAAATGAAATTATAAATTTATTATATCAATTTATTATATTTAGTACTATGATCTTGTGTTTTTGAATATTTGCGAAATACAAGATATTTCGCAAATATTCAATAACGGACTAGAAGGAGATTCTTAGAAGAACAACGTTCAGCCATCTGCTTAATTGATGAAAAGTATCTAATCTTCTTAATATATAAAATCCTTGCGTTACTGACTGACTGACAGACAAGCTACAGCCAAAACTATTAGGTGTAGGAAGCTGAAAGAACAATGCCCATTTCTGGCCCACTTTGGAACTCATGAACAGCACAATAAAGTTTAAATTAGTTGTTGAATAATCCTTTTTATTTATAACTTAATTTATAGGCTTTACTAAAGGTGTGCCGAGAAACTTATTCAATAAATAGGTTTAAAAAGATGTGTTAACGTCTAAATAGCCAACACGTAACAGATCAGAAATTGCCAGTAAAGAAATAATAATATTAAATCGATTATCACTTCTTCTTTATCGATTTTACGTTTTCTCTACTCAAAATGATTTGAGTTAATAGCAAATCTCTACTTGGTCCTTAAACATTTAAAGTGTGTGTATTTTTAAGGTATATATGCGATGAACTACAAATAAGTTCGATTTTGAACCAAATATATAGATAACCTATGTCCGAAAGCCATATCGATTAATCAATATCATTTAAAACTGTAAAATGGCAACACTTTTTTGACTCTTAAGTAAATGTCAATAATGTCATATTCAGTTTATTTTGTTTGTTACCTATTTGTTTTGATCGTGCACATTGTGAATGCTTTTTATGTTTTTGGATCTTTTACGACTTCTGGCTTTTTCTTTCGGATTTCTACTCTTACTAAATGATTAACTCATTCTTTTCTACGCAAAACTACGAAATACTTTAACTATCCTAATAAAAGTGGGTACACACCTAATGTTTTGTGAGCATATAAAAGTACTTCTTGTAATAAATCTATGAATGTGATGGACCTCTAATCAATCTCAAAATTCTAGTTTAACACTCTTTTATCGAATGCAATAACAACTACTACGATTTTTGACTGTCCACATCTGGGCCGGCGTCTCTAAGAAAAATGGGCATTGTTCTTTGGCATGTATGTTCCTTGGGGACCGTAGGGGTGCACTAAGACGGGATTTTCCGAAATTCCCACGGGATCGGGCAGAAACGGTTACATTTAAAAAATGTGCGGGCGTAGCTGCTGGCGTCATCTAGTACTTATATATAAAGCTGAAGAGTTTGTTTGTTTGTTTGCTTGCTTGAACGCGCTAATCTCAGGAACTACTGGTCGGATTTGAAAATTCTTTCAGTGTTACATAGCCCATTTATCGAGAAGGCTAAAGGCTATATAACATCACGGTGTGAGCCACGGGAGCAGAGCAGTAGCCTTGAATAACGTGTGTGTAACCGCGAGCCCATCTAATTTTATATAAAATGTTGCATGTTAAAAAATATATCGCGAATGGGATGGCTACAAAATCCTGTCAAGGCTAAAAAAATTGCCAACCGCCTCTCCGGACAGATTTTTTTGCAGACAACCCTATATCATCGAGTTCGCAGTGAAGGAACGCTCATTTTAATAACATTTGCCATCATATAATTACAGTTAAGCAAATACGAAATTCACACAAAGCAGACATCGTAGTCATCATCATCAGCCTTTAGTAGTCCACTGCTGGACTGGGCCTCTCCTTTGAAAGGAGGAATTGGCCTACTATACCACGCTGGCCAAACGGGTTGCTATAGGGTTTGTATCAAGTTTTCCTTCTCTTACTGCTGTTCTCTGCATAATATGCTCCCTCTGTCGGCTCTTACGACACCCATGGGATGATATGGGGTGGTGACATTCCGTATTCTTAATCCGTCACCACACGGACAAGTCATTAATGGCAAATTGATTGATTAAAACTTTACGCCATCTTTGTAAAAATTTTAAATAAATAAAAATCCTCAGCAATAAATCACTCTGCCTAAGCGAATTTTAAATCCGAATGTCAGGAATGCTTAAAATACTCACCATGCAGCATATTGATCGTTCCAGAAATCATAAAACATTGAATCAGAAATAGCCAATATTTGCTTTTCAGGCCATCCATCATGGAGATCTGCGTATATCCCAGTGGGCTGCCATCGTGATAATGGATTTTTGATTGATTTTGGAGCAATAAAAATCAGATAAAATATTGGGTGAAGGCATTTATGACGGTTAATATGCCTTCATTGGATCGACATGATTTTTATTGAATCTGTGCAGGTGAGAAATGTTGTTCAAATATGTAGAGTCAATGGAGGGTCTCGCAACATAATACAACAGTTATATTTTGGTTAACTAATAGTGTACCTAGTGATTTGGATAATCATACCGCTTGTACCAAGCCATATTCAGCGCCGCATTGTAGCCCTACAAAGACAAAAAATAAAAAAGATGCAATGCATGCAATTAACTATGGCACTTGATATAAACGATTTTTATTGAAATCACAGATATTCACTTCAATTTTATTTGTTGTAACGATGTTCTCGTAAAATCCTATACAACTTATAAACAAGGTAAGCATTTTAAAATAAATAACACTTAATAATTTGATCCTTCTTAAACGGTTGATAATAAAGTTAACAAACACGCGCCAATATTTGAGTTGTTTTCAAGTCTTTGATCTTATATCAATAAGAAAGTAACATTTGTAAATTTAAAAACAGTTTTTTATAGGTTGTCCTTTCTACGAAGTAAAATAAACAAGTTGACTGAAATATTTTTCTTAAGGTAAGGACATTGAATATAGTCTAGTTAAAATAGGGGATAGGTCCTCCCACCGTTCTCATTCGAGAATATAAATAGTACTCTGTCCATGTACAACACAGACGTAAACGAAGCAAATGAAATCACGTTTGGCAGTTGTCTAGTTTGCATTGTCGACTTGATTGTTGATACTATAAAGTGTTTTTCGCTATCCGTACCCAAAGAGCTTGCTGATTTCAGCGTGAATGCTGGTTCGACCGGGGAAGTACAACCTCAGAAAATATCGACGTAAAGTACCTATACTGCTGCGATTCGTTTGGTTAGCGAGAGTGAAGGAGATTCAGCTCCTTTTCCTTTTCCCTCAACTCTCTCCTCCTCTTATTCCTTTTCCCGTCCCAGGGGGTGGCAACACATTTGGGACTACGTGTTGCTTGTGTCCATGGGAAGCGATAATCACTTACCAGCAGGCGATATGTCTACTTTTATGTCGACTATTACATACAAAAAGCGAATAATGCCACTTTTAACATTTGCCTAGTTTAATTGGTCAACTCGTATACATTTTTGCACGCACGCACTTTACCTCACAACTTATTTCTCTACTCGCTCTCTAAAAGCTGTAAATATTTTAGAAGACTCATTCTCACAAATGACTCCCTTATGTCAAATTAAGTTAGCGATTACAGCTGGATACATTCCAAAGAGTTTCATCAAATTATTGCTCGTATGTTTGTTGGACTTCGTATGCCGCTCGGGGATGAAAGTTTAATCATGTTTTGATTTTGAGAAGTAAATCTGGGCAAAAGGGTAACATACAATAAAATTTTAAATCGAAGCGAAATTGTGATGTTTATCGCTGGCAAATATCTGAGGGTTCTATATTGTTGTTAGTAGTATGACGAATGCTTCATATTGGTTTACTAATGTTTGCCATAATTTAAAATGCCATAATTTCATATGCCATACTGGTATTTGCCATAATTTCATTAGAAATAACGCTTCAGTTGTCATAAGCGTGAAATGACATAAAATTACTTTCACTAATTCCATTCGTCATAATCGATCAAGTGTCATAATAATTTAAATCCATAAATGTATTTGCTATAATTTTCCTTTTCAATAATCTAAGAAGAAAATAGAGAATAAACTGAAGTTGAACAACTTCAGTTTATTAAACTAGTGTGAAGAATGTGGACTAAGTTGACGGAGCCCTGCTTCGCAGGGCTCCTATTTTTAGGTTAAGGGTCAAAAGAAAACCCTAACCTAACCTATCCGAGTCGGATTGCACTGAGTCGGGGTGTTAACGTTAATTAATTTCGACCTAACAATATTATGTATTATTTTCATAATTATATCAAATTTTGATTATGTCAAGAGCCAATTATGAGATGTTTTACTTATGGAAACTAATTATTATGATATATGTTGTTATAGAAAGTCATTTTATGGCAAATAAAAGTTATCACTGTTGAGTTTTTATGGCAAACGTTATTAGTATAAATGATAATAGTGCAAGTAAATATTATGATCGGGGATGATTATGGCAAACAATATTAGTGCAAATGAATTTATGGAAAACGAGAGAATACCCTTCATATTTAATTTTGCATATTGTAATCGCCGACATGGTATTAAGAACTAGACATTATTCTTGTCAGGTTTTGATAAAGAGTTTCTATTTAGCCAGCTGAAGGTGAGAACTGAGTTCCACTTCTTTGGTAATATTTGTTTGCACGGGTTTTTAATACTATAGAACGAGATTCATCGTATACAGAAAAACTATGTATGAAATGAATAAAGTGACATGAATGAAGCAAGTAATAGCTAGGCTTTCAGGCCAAATTTACGGCAGTCTCAAAGCTGACTTGCCAATTGCGGGCATAATACAGTGCATACGTACATATATTCTCTAATCTTTCACTCTCATAGTTCCATGGAACAGTCTTTCAATACGTGACATCAGAGGTATTGGCCGCAAAATCAGTGACTTTACCGGTCTATTTCCTGAATCCAAGCTTTCGATGAAAAATTCTTACCAGAAACACTACAAACTTTAAGCAGAACGTAAAACCGCTGGACCACGAGGCAATCAAATTTAAACGTGTTGGCCCTATTTCCAGCAGGAACTAAATGTGAGTATGCCATAAGATTAATAGATATATCAATTCTCAAACGGAACAAAATTTTTCTTCTTCAACAATAAAAATCCCACAAGTAAAGAGATTATCTCACCACGTCTTTATTCCACAATCATTGAGTATCCCCAAACGGAAAATGCCAACTTAAACCTTCATTTTAAACCTTAACCCAATCCATTGAAGCGCATTAAGTTCTAAAAATCTCGAAATAATTTGTCAGCAAATTGCCGGTCCCTATCAAAGTTTATGCGGGCTATGTATTACAAGAACAAAGGTTCTAAGTAAGCCCACAAATAAATTCCTATACTGACCCATTTTGTCCCTCAACCGTTGGTGAATTTTTACCAACTTTGCGAAGTCTTCTATCGTATTTTTAGACTTAATGATTTTACTTTAACAAGTTTGGTCGATCGTGCAAAATCGTATTTAGCGGAGGGAGCAAATCGGTGTTTATTTCGATAGAAAACTAATTATGGGACGATGGATTGTCACTGCAAGTCTGTTAACATTACGTAGGTATTACGTTTAGTTGATTCTACTCTGATTTACAAGAACTTTAATTGCGTCTATATTTAGTCGAAGGAATCAAGGATTACTGTAATATTGTACTAAAGATTTTATTCTTCAATTAGTTTTTCGCTTGCTCTTATGAAAAGTCACTGATAGTTTTTAAATGTGAGGCCATTTTTCAAAAAGTTTCAAGGATATATCTATTAGAGTAAGATTCCAGGGCCGCAAGACCTTACTTATTTTCCCAGAAGCGCAATGTATCGAATAATGAAATGTTAGTATGTATATGCTATAAATGTACGCATACTTGCTAGCTTGGATATAGGGCCAATTTTTGGTTACGAGTGGCCAATTTTTAGGTCGAGGGGAACAATTTCCATACATTTTCTAAATGCGCCCCCTAGCGGTCTCTACCGATCATTAGTTATTTTGGAAGATTCTTGGGAAAATTTAAAGCGTCTGGTAATAATTACCGCCTCCGAAATGACTTCGGCAGTATTATTTATGATTTTTTTATAATAGTTTCTAAAACATATATAAAAATCCGCACCAAGAATTTAAGAAAATTTGGTACAATTGTTGCCTAACTTAGCACCTCGTACCTAAAAAATTGGCCCTAGATCCAAGCTAGCAAGTATGCGTACACGCATAGCAAATACTTACTAACACTACATTATTCGATACATTTCGCTTCTCGGAAAATAAGCAACGTCTTACGGCCCTGGGATCTTGGACTATATAATCTAGTCCTTCTTTTTAAAACTACTGTTTTAGCGTAAAAGAAGGACAAATCAACGATCAAACAAATACATTTTAATCGCACTCCTATATACAGTCATGTTGTTACAAACGTTTATTTGACCTAAACATTTTTTATCAGGATAAGTAATTTTTGCTCCATAGGTAAAGTATATTGGTTAACAAAATATTTTTCTGTAACATAAACGAGCTAAAATACGTTCCTTCTTTTTTGTTAGTCGAGAATTATACCATTTCTACCAAGCACATTTACAAGCTTCACAGCTAAGAAATCCTAAACGAAAACCAGATGACGCTTTAAATTTCACAGACAGCATTCTACACTTTTTTTTTAAATCTTGTTAGCTTCGTTTGTTGAATTATTTTGGAAAATGTCTTCTTTAAGTAAAATGTAAAAGGCACAGACATTGGTAGGTAATCGGCTAGGCTGCTTTACTATTAGGCGAGGATGAAAGCCTGACAATGCGCCTTTGTAATCCTGCTGAATCTTATGCTACATGTATAGAGCGTCATACAGCTGTGTTCGCATATATTAGCTATGTATACATAAGACAGAGAGTTCTGCCCCCTTAGCCAAATGGCATTCAATTAACGTTAACACTAATCGCTAAGTGCAAAATGTGTGGAACTGACATAGGCCTTCGATATATCACGTGGTCAACGAAGAAGGAATTCCAAGAGGAATTCCTTATGTTGTCATGGCAATCAAGTGTTAGCGAAAGTAGAAATCAGAGCGAATGCCATTTGGCTAGGCCAAAGAGCTCAGATATTTACATAGAGGCGCATTTCTTATGGGCGGTCTGAAGACAAACTTTCTGTGACCCAAATTGCCGCTTGGCGGCGTGGCAGTCGCGCTGTGACAGCTGGCTCTACGACAGCAAGAGAGACGAACGTTCCTCCTGTGTATCGTAACTACGAGAGCAAGAGAGACGTATAACGACGCCAGCGCCGCCAACGGCGCCAAACTACGAACTAAACTGGAGACAGTCTCCACCTGGAATCGGCACACGATATCCTTAAGAACTGCGCTTCTATGTAAATCTGTATTCATTGGCTAGGCCCTCTGGTCTGTAACATGTTTTTATTAGCTTCGTAGATCTACGATGTAAGGGAATCATGAACGAGATTTTTGTCGACTTAAAAACGTCATATTGAATGGAAACTTCGCATACTTATCAAGAACCTCGAGAACATTTTATCTCTCGATCCTTATCGTGATTTGGAACAAATAACAAAGCATGTTTTCTATGTCTAGTTCTACCTGAGGTGAAGTGATTATAATTTCTTGTTTAAGCAGGAGAGGTGATGGAATTGTTTTTTACCTGTAACAAAATAAATAAGTACTATTTTTAGTACTAAAAATCATGTTAAATATGTTTATCCGTATTTGACAGAATATAAGCTTTGCCGCAGAGTTACTGCCCTCTCTGTTGTGTGATGACGACATGGCGTCAAAATACTCAAATGTACTAACTACCCATAACCTTTTTCAAATGTATTGGATTTACACGAATGTTACACATTGAAATCAAACTACGGTTTACGGATTCTATCGATATCAGATTTATTGATTTAAAAGATATTTAAACAGAATGATGTGAGTTTCTAGATCATTCGGTTTCATTCAAATCCGTTAGCCGTAGTTTTAATTCAATTAAATCAAATTATTAGTTATCGCTTGCATGCAATAAGTAACAATTTAATACGCACTTAACTTTGAAAAGTCAATGGTGCGTGCCACAGATTTTGTCCTGAGACATTGCATGGCATGATCATCATAAGCCCTGTATTCAAATTTTCTCCTCTTCTCATTAAGAGAAGGATAAGATTATAGTCCACCATGCTAGCCAAGTGTGGGTTGGCGGACTTTCAGATTTAAAGTGATAGAAAATACATTGTACATAATATCAAAGAAATATGTAAAAATCACCTTAGCAAAATGATTTTAGATTTCCGTCATTATACGCCGTCTGCTAATCGAACGGTCAAAATTCTCCGTAGCAGCAGCAAGCAGTACAAAGTCTGGCTATGTGCCCGATAACGGCAATATACTCAATCCACCAATAAATGGGACCTAAAATTAATAATATGGCGAATTTTGGGTGTAAGATTACGCCCTTGCCTACCACCCCTTCGGGGATACAGGCGTAAGTCTATAAAAAATTAATAAAGCAATAATCAACTGAAGAATACTTGTCTAAAGTCAACGATACTATAACATTTAATAAAATAATTTCAAAACATCTCGTATTTTCTTCCTTAACAAAAATTATTCGTGTTTATCGTATTGCACTATCTAATTACAATCTGTTAACAATTGTTTATTGCTGTCAGGTAGCAAGTGTATCATGTTTAGAGAAATGAACACATTTTTAAGATTATTGAAATTGTTATGAAGATAAAATTAAATATTTTTAAGTACCTAAATTATGTTCATTATTCTCGTTTACTTTAAAGTGGGGTGCCACGGGCACTAACGAACAAAATTGCTCTAAAGGCCTTGTCACACGGCACAATTTTACGTCCAACTTGACTAAATCACTTGATGAAATCGTGACGTGTAGACGCCAGTTGTCCAACTCAAGTTCATCGGGTGGGCGGTACCACCAGATTTTAACCAATCGGGTGAACGGAATGAAAATCAGTGATTTGATTGTGTCGTGTAGACGGGCAAAACCAATTCCATTGAAAATTTGATCAGTGGTAAAATTGTGCCGTGTGGCAAGGCCTTAAGGATATAATGTGCGCAAGCTTATAAGCACAGACATAATGTTTTACCAGAGGAGATGTTTAAAATAAACTAGAATAACTGCACGTCACGCAAGCCTTCGCTTCGCCGTTTAGAACTCTGTATGATGTAGATTCGCCGCTCACTTAAGATAACACTTTGAGTGACGCGTTGATTAACTTTGCCGACCTATTACAAGCGGGAAGTAAAGTCATCCTATGAGCGCAGCCGTGTATACATATTGTGTGATGGTTCTCTACAATGTTCTAGAAAGACGTGAAGTCTTGGCAGATTTAAACTGTCCTCCTGCTGCAGGGTATGAGCTGGCACTCATACTTGGTACGCCTGATGGACTATGGCTTAACCCTTATCATAGTCCGAAGACCTGTGCCTAGCAGTAGGACAGTCTAAATATCGATAGATGATTTTACCTAAGCATACAACTTTTATTTGCTGATCTACTTTATTATGACAGAATGTCGAATTAAACTTTCGTGACCTTTTTAATTTCAGTCAAAGATTCTAGATGGATAAACTTGAGATCATCTTTTGAAAGTTTATCTTGATTTGCAAGCTCAATTTATTTCGGATAGGATAAAGGGATGAAATTTGTGATGTATAACGAAATGATGATTAGTTCCAAAGATCTTGTTAGTGAAGGGACGCTTTGTTGGATAGACTAGTAAGGCTGACTTCACATTGGACGTGCGCGTTTCTCGAGCGGGCGCTTGGCGTTCACTCTGAAGTACAAAGTGGACGCCGCGCTGGACGCACGCGGAGCGCACGCTCGAGGAACTCACACACCCAATGTGTGTTATAAACCTAAAGGTTACCAAAACGTAAGTGAGAGTAGACAATAAAATTATTCATATTCTGAGTACTTAGTCTTTTAGGGGCTTGTATCCCTTATAACTTATAACATTTTGAAAAGAAGCAAAATCTGAATAACAACAATTTATTATGACACTAGGAACGCGGAAAAAGTCTTTGTAGATATCTTACAAACTAAATTTAAATCCTGTAGTAATTGATTCGGGCTTTTTCAGTTCTTTGACGTTCGTAACGCCGGAGAAAACCAGAGGTATTTAACCTTCAATAACTTAGCCGATACGATTAACACATCATATTACATCTGTGAGAGATTTAGGAGTATTGATAACACATTATTTAATGTTAAAAGAACATTTATAGTTAACATCTGTACAAAAGCGTATAGAAATTTAGGTTTTGTGATGAGAGAAACCAGGAACTTTAAAAGCATAGCAGTGGTAAAAGTTTTGTACAATGCTTTAGTGAGGAGCCAATTAGAGACGAGTGCTAAGATCTGGAAACCCCATGAGGTCAAATATTGTCTCATGGTGGAAAAGCTGCAAAATAAATTTACTCAATACTTGTATCATAAGCAATATGGAGTCTACCCATTCTATCCACTTATGTATCCAACCCTATTTGTGATAGGTATGGTAGGATATTATAAGTTAGAAGTTAGATGTGACGTAGCATTGGCAAAATACGTTTTTGATGTCTTCAGAGGCAAAATGAATAACCCAATAATATTGGCTTCCTTGAGGCTAGTCGTGCCGAACACTAGGTTACGAATTAGTGCAAGACAGAGGCTATTCGAGGTCCCAACAGCTCGCACTAATTTAGCCAAATATGCGCCAATTGCTAGAGCTATAAAGCTTATTAATAAAAATAGCTGTAAAACTGATATGTTTATTTGTACAATTGCGGAATTTGTAAAGGTAGCTATTGAGATGCTCACAAAATTGGAATAGACAAATTTTATATTTCATTTCTTTATCTTGTTGTTTATTTGGTGTTCTAATTTTGCTTTGTACATGTACTTATATGTTTGTAACAATGTCAATCGCAATGGGTGAAACCTGGCGCCCGATTCTCCTAAATAAATTTGTTCAAAATACAGTTTCGATATACTGTCAGTGTCACAAATGGTATTCTCCTAAATTAACAGATATTTGAATGAAATTGTAATGAGATCGTTAATTGAAACAAGTGTCAAATATTTGTCAACGACGAACTGTTTATTTCTAATTATACGATAATGACATTTGGTTAGCAGAATACAGATTTTGCGTCAATTCAAAATATAATCTCATTCCGTTCAAAATATAATTTCAATCTGTTATGATTGTGTTGCCTTCAATAAATAAATAAATAAAAGAACACCTATTAAATGACGTGTATGGAAATTATGTAATTTTAAGGACTTTACAAATTATAGGTATACAGAAATACAAATATCTGTTTAGGTATATTTTCAGCATTATGTAGAATTCTACATAGATTTATTAAAACAGGTTTTACAGACAGTAGCGTGCAGAGAAATTGGGGTGAGAAATGGTACAATGAGATTGTACCATTTCTGACCCCAATTTCTCTCTACTTAAAAACAGTAGCTTTTTATTACCACTCTGCAAATAAGAGCGTATCACATTGAGAGCAACTCAAAGATTAATATTCATCGTTGTCGTTGCCATGTGAAGCTCTCAGTATTATGATATGAGAAATGGGCGGGGGATATCCAAGCGTGCAAGTATCAAGAGTATGACGCGTATAAAAAATGTGTTAAATTTTGTGTTGAGGGCGTGAGAGACGCGTTTTTGTAGCGTAAAGTGTTTTTTATGATTTGATGGTAATGACACAATCTGTGGAAAGCAACCTGTGATCTATTTAGGACTTTTATGGTGCTGATACACCTGAGCATTCCCCCGTAACAGAATAGCAACCATTCACCGTTTTTAGTCTTGTCGTACTGAACAACGAACAGAGCCGAACATTTTCAGGATCTTACTAGCGAACATTCAATCAGCAAAAAGGTCGAAGCAAATTTACTGTTAATTCGTTAGAATGCTCACCAGAACGTTCGTAAGAATGCTCGCAACTCATACTCGTTTTCTTTTCTGTTTTGTAACTAACAAAAAGTATATATTATGTATGTTTATCCATTATCTAGTAGCCATAGTACATAGCTTCTGCTTAGTTTGTAGTCCCACTACATGGTGTTGTGTGAATGTGGTAGAATACTATTATTATTATTCATAAGAATGCTCATTTCAGATGAATGCTAAAATGTATCAACACCATAAGAATATTTTTTTTTATAGACTCACGCCTGTATCCCCGAAGGGGTAGGTAGAGGTGTAATATTACACCCACATATGAATATTAAAATACACATTTATTGAATACAATTTCGCACAAGAAATAATTCCAATATCGCGAGACACTTTACATATTATATTTAACCATTAGGTTACACAATTAGCAGCCAGACTAGAAAGAACAATTTGTGGATCACACTTAAGTATCGTCCTGTGTGTGGTTTGAACCCAAAACACACGACGCAATACTTCACGGTGTAGCCACCGCTTAAAAGAATTTACTACATGGAATATCGCTATCCCTTCGGGTTGCGCAGGTCAAACGGCAGGTCGCCCTGTGGAAAAGTTGATATTTTGTCATATCTGTTAGACCAGTAAGCGGACCCCGGGCTCCAAGGCGTGTAAGTCTTGGATGCAAACGGGATAACGCTAGGGCGATGATGAACAATTTCTTTCGATAATGAAATGAAATGTTTATTTCGCTTGCTGTATGGTACATTACAGTTGTTATGTATTACGGTTAGCACATCACATACTGCGTCGGAAAAGGTGTCCGACATGCAAAATATTTATTACATGTAATATTGAAGACAATTCATGCTTAATTTATAGAATTTTCATTATTAATTTTACCAAACATTACCAATAGTTATACATTCATGTCATAAAGAATACATTAATGTCATAAATAATACATTCATGTCATAAAGAATTCATTCATATTATATAAACACTTATCTACCAGCCACTTATAAAGTTTTGTCTTAAACTGTCTTAACGGTAACTCTCTTACACTTCTATGCAGATTATTATACATTTTTACTGTCATAATGTAACAATTTTTATGGCAGAGAGCAGTTTTTCGGCTAGGTATTATTAATCTTGTTGGATCTCTGTTTTTTATTTTAGAGTTAAATTTGTCATTAAATGTTTTAAATAATGGACCATGTTCCTTAACAAAACAACCAGCTTGAAAAATGTACATAGACGTCAGGGTTAATATATTAAGTCTTTTAAACAGAGGTTTACATGATGTGAGCGGACCTACACAGATCTGACCTGATCCTCCACAGATTGCTCGTAAGCATTTTTTTTGAACAATAAATGCTCTATTTACATCGGTAGAGTTACCCCATAGAAGTAGGCCATACCTCAAAACAGAGGCCACATAACAATGATATGCTGTCATAGCTGTCTTTTGTCCTGATGTATATCTTAACCTTTTTATAGCAAAAACAAACTGATTTAATTTTTTACATATTTTATCGATATGTGCTTTCCAACTACAATGGTTATCAATAGTAATGCCTAGAAATATTGTATCACTTACAGATTCTATAATTTCATTTCGACATGTCAGTTTATAACTAATATTATTTTTATTATTGTAATTAGCAAATGTAATATACTTTGTCTTTGATATATTTGCATATAGATTATTATTTTCTAGCCATTGTAGTACTGATTCAATTTCATTATTAAGTTTATCCTCGTAATTCTTCTTTTTATCTTCGTGTGCTATTATGAGTGAGATATCATCAGCAAACAAGACGCATTGATGCGTAGTAATGGATGGCAAATCGTTAATATATAGTAAAAAAAGTAATGGTCCCAATATGCTGCCTTGAGGAACGCCGAACTTATTAAATCGACAATTGGATTTATAAGTGGTACATTCAAGTGCATCATTTAAGCTTTTGATTTCAACATACTGCTTTCAATCTTCTAAATAACTTTCTAACCAATTTAAGGCTGGACCTCTGATTCCGTATGTTTCACATTTTTTTAAAAGCAACTTATGGTCCACAAAATCAAAGGCTTTGGTCATATTGAAAAATACCACAGTTACAGGCACCCGTTTATCAATAAAATCTAACACGTTTTGAACAAGTTTAAAAGCCGCCAAGGTAGTGGACTTTTTCTTTAAAAAACCGTTTTGTTCTTCTTTAATTAAGTTGAATTTTTCCAAAAAATCGCTAATTCGTTTATGCATAGTTTTCTCAAATATTTTACTAAATATTGGGATAAGTGTGATGGGCCTATAGTTATTCACATCAAGTTTACTTTTCTTTTTGTATAACGGTTTAACTAAAGACAATTTAAGTCTACTTGGATAAACTCCTTCGGTAAGCGACAGGTTTAGAAGATATCTTAGTACAGGAGCAATAATGGGTATGCACTGTTTTAATACAAGCGTTGAAACACCATCAAAACCAGTAGATTTTGTATTGTTCAGACACAAAACAATTTGTATCACTTCCATGTCTGTCACCGGTGTTAAAAACAAACTACAGCTGTTTTGATTTATAACATAGTTATTGCTATTTGACTGTAGGTATCTGATTTTAATTTGTTGAGTCTATAAAGAAGTTGTTAAAAGTATTGGCTATATCTTGCGGATCTTTAACTATTCGACCGTTGTTTTCGATTGCATCTATATTATCATGATATGTCTCGCAGTCAACCTTGTTTTTGATGACATCCCATGTTGCTTTACATTTATTTTTTGCCTTACTGATAATTTTATTATTAATATTAGTCTTCATTTTATTAATACATTTTTTAACACTGCACTATATTTTTGATATTTCAGCTTATTTTCTATCGTTTTATGCTTATAGCAACGGTAACGTAACAATCTTTTTGTTTTTGTTGATTTTTTAATACCCTTTGTTATCCATTGCGCTGGGCCTGAATTACTACAAACTTTCTTTTTTTCGACTGGAAAGCAAAAATTGTACAATACACTAAAGATATCATGAAACTCGTTAAAAGCTGTATCTAAATTATTTTTATTGAAGACATCGGACCATGACAAAGCTGAAAGACATTTCTTAAATCTTAGAATATTAGCTTGACTAAAGTACCTTTTTTTAATGTACCAGTATTCTAAGCGTTTCTGTTTTTTAGAGACTGGAAATGTTATTGTTTGACTGGTATTGTGATCTGAAAGGTACATGGAATGAACAGAGCCTATTACATCATCAAAATTACTAGCTATGTGATCAATGCAGCTTTTTTGTCTGGTAGGTTCAGTAATATGTAATGTAAGCCCATAATTTAAAATTAAGTCCTTGAGTCGAGTGGTTGCAAATCCCGCCTTTAAGGTATCAATATTTAAATCATCAGCAATAATGATTTTCTTCCTTTTTTATTTAAAATCCTATGCAATAATATGTCAAGTTTATTTAAAAATATATTTACGTCACTATTTGGGGTTCTGTATAAACACAATACAATGCAATTAACTGAAGGAATCCATATACCACAAACATCAAAAAGTTTTTCTATTGAGTAAGTATTACAAACGTCTAATACCTGGAAATCAATTGTTTTCTTTACAAGGATACATACGCCTCCACGTTTTTCTTTGGCTCTTGAAAAAGAACTAGCTAACACAAACCCTTTTTTTTCACGAAGGTTTCTGTTAGACATATAATATCTAATTCTTTATGGTTTTGAAAAACATCGTCAATACATATTTCCAATACGTCCAATTTATTTAATAACCCAGCTATATTTTGATGGAAAACAGTTACAGTTTCAGATATTATGTTGTCGTTAACGAAAAAACGAAGTGTTTTCTTGAACAGAAATCTGGTTTCTATTTTTGATCGTTGAAAAGTAGTAGGGTATTGTTCCCCTTTTTGCCTGTGACATTTCTTTAAAGTCTGACTTTGGAATAGACTGTTTCTTTTCTATTTTTTTGAAATAATATAATATGGATCGTTTATTACATATTGAGTTATCATTATTTCGTATGCTGTTGTGTACATTATAATTATTAGATACATTATTACGATTTTTTAAATTGATAAATATTTTATTGTAGTATTGTGAGTCTATTATGCAGTTTATTCTTTCACATAAATAATTTAGGTATTGTGTACGAGTATAATATGCAAGTTATTAAAGTTATATCATTCGTTTCAGCGGGTCTCAGCGGGCTGAGTCAGTTATAAGCGTCAGATGATATCCTGAATTGTACTCGCATCTAAACCTTTTATGTCTGGACTTCAAAAGAATATAAATGAAGAGATGAAATATAATGAAATGACAAAAAAAGCAATGACTCTGAGTTTGTTTCGGCCTTTCTTCTCAAGAAGTCATTTAGCTAGGAAAAGCCGGCATCATCTAGAATAGGGTTTTGACTTGTATAAGTGTTGTAAACAACCAAAATTCAGAAATAAATATGTCTTTATGTCTTTATGTTTCGGCATGTTTGCTCGTGATATCTCTCATTGTGGTAGATTAGAGGAAAGACAAACATATGATGCTGTTATTATGGTGATGGTGTCCAAAAGATTTTTTGACACCATCACTGTGGAAAGTCGAGAGCTTGCGGAGGTTAATCAACCTTTCACCCACCAACCATCTCGCTACTGTAATAATACATATTCCATACATAACATAAAATACCTTTTTCAAACACGATTTAGAGTTCATGAGATAAGCTATCCCGCATTCGTCCGTCATATGTGTCACTATATGGAGGGACTAAAACAAAGCTTATTGAAAAATTACATAAAATTTCATTGTAAATCGTTGTCGAATCTTAAATACGTGTTTAATATTCTTTGTGAGAAGTCAATCAAATTCGTTTTCACGAAATCCAATATCCATACTCGTTGACGTAGAAAGATAAAAATATATTCGAACAACCACTTAACAAAGAGCTATGGCTTTAAATAAATCTCTTATTTTCATGAAGGGATAGTAGCTCTATGATTATTAGCTCTATGAATATTATTGTTATACGGTAGTGTTTAAATAAAATATAGCTAGACTGCACGGATGATGCAGTGGTGTAAGCGGTCAACTCGCTGCATAACAATGCACCGAGTGTTGATTTCCATCCGGGAAATAACTTTTTTAAAGCCAGGTTTTAGTATGTGCTAAAAACAAATATGCTCTACGGAATCTTGGAAAAGATACGTTAGGATCACACTTACATAACCATCAAATGCTTTATTTAAAATGACGACACCCATTCAAGGAATAAACCCTGTTTAGTAAAAGACTTTACAAATAATTCAAAAAGCGGACTCAAAGAACTTTACTTTATAACAAACTTAAACAAATTTTTGTGAACCGCACTGTTTAGTTTTCTTCTTATGGGAAGCAAACCAAGTTAGACGGCTGTTATAATTAGCTGTTTATTTTACAAAATCTAGAAGTAAAGCTCTTAGCTTTAAAGTAACCGCAGAAGCAAGACAACTAATAAGTCACTTTCCCACTAACTTAGCCTGTGTCGCATTTACGCAATCGCAGAAAGTAATTCTATTATAATATGGGCCTTATTACAAAGGCAGAGGCGAAAATATAATAACAAAGATATACTAAATTATAATTCAAAGTTTATTTTTGATTAAAAATAATTAAATAGCCATTTTGAAAAAGGTTGGTATTTATTTCGTTAGACATATTTTTTATGGATTTAATAAATTTTAGGCATACTTAATATGTTAAGAATATGTATCTAAAGTCCATATTAAACCAATTTAAAACAGCTAAGATATGGCGTTTGGTGTCTTAGATCAGGCTCAGTGGCGTGCCATTTATTATAATGAAAGCTTAGACTTTATTCCTCGATTTATATTTAGTTTACCATATCGAAATCAGTTTAGATTTCATTTAAAACGCTTTCCACGCTAAACTGTCTTCAAAGTCCTTTGAGATGGATGGAATGAGCTGGTGTTTAAACTGATGACACAAGAAACGCCTATATGAAACTGATTTTTGTAGAGCCCACAAAGTCTTGTACCGTGTGCTGATCATCATCAAATGTAACACTTGATGCAGAGCTAAAAATTCGCGTTGTTTCGATTTATCGGATCATTCTATTGTAGTCATTTATTTGAAATTAAGAATTGTTGTATGGATGTTTATTAGTTTTTCACTCTAAATCTACCGAACGGATTTTGCTGAAAATTTGCATAATTTTATCGTTATCATTCATCAGAACAGCACATGGGGTACCTTTGGTCACGATTACCGTTACACTCACGAGCATAGTTTCTTAAAACTACCATTACATAAAAAAATATTAAAATGCAACTAGCACCATTATTAAAACTGTACTACACGCTGATTATCTTATCCAAAACTCTTTTTAACTGCCCACAAAGCCAAGCAAACTATATAGTTTGCTTGGCTTTGTAACGATTAAATCTCTATTCCACTAACTTGTATCCTCATCGCACCAACTCAGAAAATATCTCGATTTTGAGCCGATTAGATTTCACCTAGACCTTCTTTAAAGACGTTTCTCACACTAATCTGTCAGAGATTTTTGTTTGAGAACGACGGAACCGAGTCTCTGGTGTTCGCAATGTCCTCTTAATTTCCTATTGAGAATTACGGGAAAGTCTTTCATTAATTTGGAAATTGCAATTGTTATTTTGCAAGGAAATAAAATGAAGATTTTATTTAAGAGATTGGAGCTGAAATGGGTATTGAGCGCTTTTGAATGTTATTTTTACTGTATATTATTATTTACACATGGCTTCTTAGTTTATTTTTGGATGAAATGTCGCATATTACAATTCTTATACGGTAGGCAGACTTTTCTTTTTTTTTCATCAACAATCATCATAATCTATTTATTCGAATGAGATGTCTTGGAATGCCGCCGTCTTCGCTGAGGCAAACGTGTTGACCAAGGATACAGTGGAGTGGAAGACGTATCACACGTTCCCTTCCCGTAGCGGCAGATCCGGGCGTCGAAGGTGCCACGCTTTCGATGACCACTGTGAGTTATGGTCGGTGAGCCCATGGAGTCACCCCACCGACAAAAGTCCGAGAAGGCACCGCCTTGATGGGATCCACCCGCACTAAATGTTGAGGCAATACCGACTTGTGTCGCAGTAGAGTATGCTGACCGCGATTAGCGTGACTCCGCTCAGGCGCGGTCCGAAGGGGGGGGTCACAGGGGACATGACCCCCCCCAAAAGCTAAGGTCAAATTGAAAAATCTCAAATATTTGCCAAATAATAAAAGGAAATTTATATATATCCCCTTACAGCGACAAATTTATAGTATGCTGACTCTATCTAGTGGTCTTTTTATGAATTCCGTACGATGGCCAAAATTACTTTGAAATTACATCTAGTTTAGAAACAAGGAATCGAACTACCTACGTAGTTTTGGTAATCCTAGCAAAATCGATATGCGTCGTTATGATAAAGATTGTTTAACAATATTCTAATAATGTAATTTGTCGGTTTATTGTAAAGATTCAAGATAAAGGCTGTCTACTTAGTTGTGAATTGTGATTCTTGTTGTTAAGTTTTGTGATTCAGGAAAAATTAAAATATAACTTAATTGTCGAATACTTACTACATATAATTTAATTTGAATTTTGAAGAACAGTGCTTCATTTAATGATAATTTTAATAATGGTAAGTCATTGTAAGTAATATCGGGCCTTTCCCGCCATATTAGCGCAACCGACAAAAACTAAATTTTACAGAAGGTTTTTTTTTAATATTTTTATACAGAAATGTGCTAATAAAGTAAAATTTGATGTACATTAATGATTTTTAGACATTTACATGTATAATTAAAAAAACTACAAATATAATAAGTATTTTGGGTTGGATTTTAAAACGAGTCGCTTGAATTTGAGGGTATTGGTGATGTAGGGGGCTTAAGGGAGTTAGTCTTAATCCCCTGAAAGTAATTTTGGCTGCCGGAGTTCCGTCTAAATATTTTTAACAATTTCCAAAAATTCTTAAATACTTTGGCAATTATGCAAAACGGAACATAATTTTGATGCTATAGTACAGTTTTTCAAATGTAATTTTTAGGTTTTATGACAAAAACGTGAAACGAAACGCAACCCGCCATCTTGGATGGATGATATTGACAGCTGATGTCAAATTTGTGCATCATTCCTTTGCTTTCGAGTGCCTAGGGTTAGGTTAGGTGCGACTGTTATGAAAAGTAACTAAATAGGTTATCTTTTGACCCTTAATCCGAAATTAGGTGCCCTGCGAAGCAGGGCTCCGTCAACCTCAGTTTATTAAACTAGTGTGAAGAATGTGGAACGTCGTGTGATTCACACGATCAAGTCGATTTTCACAAGATCGAGAAAAATAAGTCACCCAATCTTGTGACTTCAATCAAGACAAAGCACAACGCATTGAGTTATCTAGAAATAGGGAGTGTGCATAGGGTTCCCACCAAAAACTTAGGGTCCCAAGCCAACCTCACCTGCAAGTGGTGCACCTGCCGATCAACGGACGAGGCTCTGGCAAACAAAATATATCGATAAGCGGCTATAGGCTCGCCACCTATTACGTGGGATCAAAACACTGGCGAAAAGTGGGCGTTTATATGCCTCTGCCTACCCCTTCGGGGAAACAGGCGTGAGTCTTTGTATGTATGTATGTTGTTTTTTGTTTAGGTGTTGTGTCTCTATTCCTAGTGCGGATGTTGTTCTAAAAATAATAAGAGCAATATCATAATCTTCTTCTTGGAAAATATTGTGCCAATAAGTAACAAGCAATATAATGTTCCTACTAGTAGTTTCAACTATATTACTGTTTCTTAGAAGACTCATAAGTGTTTGCAAGGCCCACATACCTAATATGTTTGCGAACAGCACACACGTCATACATGTTTGTTCTTCTTTACGGCTCGGCGGAAATTAAAAAGAAGTGTGTGTTTTTATATGAGTTCATGGAATATACTAAACTTTATCTACAGCTACTATCTACAGCAAGGTTGATGGCCTTATGAGCGATGGAAATGGATCGTTCCTAGTGATGTTTACTTGCTTCTAAATAGTTTTAAACATTTAAGAGATCAACATACTGCTACGCAGAATATCTCGGGTTCCAACCACTGAGTTTTCGTAGTTATGCTGGTAGTTAATCTTATACTAATATATAAAGATAAAGAGTTTGTTTGTTTGGTTGAACGGGCTAATCTCAGGAACTACTAGACCGATTTCAAAAATTCTTTCATTGTTATGCCCGTTTATCGAGGAAGGCTATACGCTATATAACATTACGCTATAAGCCACGGCAGCGGAGCAGAGGCCTTGAATAACGCGGGCGTAACCGCGGGCTCATCTAGTTGTTAATAAAATTATACTTGTGACTGTATGTGAGATTTATAGTTGCAGACTGCCTCCGTGGTCCAAAAATATATACTTGCTCTATCTCTCGAAGAGTTAAGCTCTCGGTCGGACTGATACGAAGATTTTTGACTGTCGCTATGTGGAGTTAGTATAGTAAATGACCTTTGAATATACTGACGCGTATCTAAGCCACAGAATACTCATTGCTACCTACTGAGATCTTCAGCCGTTCTGTGAAAAGGCTATTATTCTGTCAAATCTGGTTAGACTAGATAGCCGTCTTCGAGTCTAAGCCGAAAGTCTTGGATGCAGCCAAGGTAAACCTTAGACGTTGACAATGTTCTATGTATTAAAAAATATACATAATTATGTTTTCTGGTGGACATGGTATAAGCTTATCTTAATTTGGGATCAGATGACCAGCGCTGTAATCGCTTCGTGAAATAAAAAGTATATCGTGGTTACGAGCGTAGACTCAATACTGAATAGATGGACCAGCGCTCTGCGTTTTCTGTCTCGACATCTATATTCAAACAGTGTACCAAAGACCTAAGATTAAGAATAAGAATTTCTAAAATGATTTTTCTCCGTAAAATCACTGAGAAATTTTCTAACAAAATCTTTCCTAACCGTTGACAATCTGAATATAGCTCACACATTACCCATTTTCCTCACGATGTTTTCCTTCACCGATTAGCAGGCGATAATTAACAATTAAATATTCACAAAGCTTTGAAAAGTCATTTCACGGTCGGTTGGCGCAGCGGGAGTGTAAGCAACTGCGACGCCGTAGGTTGCGGGTTCGATTCCCGCTCAAGTCAAACATTTGTGTGCATGAACATGGATGTTTGTCTTGGTCTGGGTGTTTCTATGTATAGTATGTATGTATGTACAAAAAAAGTATATATGTATGTTTATCCATTATCTAGTACCCATAACACAAGCTCTGCTTAGCTTGGGACTAGATGGTGATGGTGGAATATTATTATTATAGATAGACTCTAGGCTCGACGCTCTACATGAAAATGAAACTATGTTTAAAAATGATCAGTTAAGGACAATCATTGCTCTAACTTGCATCTCAATAGCAGTTAATCTGTAATGGGTCTTGTAACACGTTACAGTGGCTGATGAATGTCGACATCTATCCAATAATTATAATTGCTAATGAAAGGCAAAGAGAATGAAACAAAATGTTTAATATGATCTTATATTTTTCTGATATTTTTGGTAATCTAATGACCTCTCTCAATCAGTTAATGTCTTCAAACTTACCAAAACATATACCAATCAACAAAACAGTTTTCGACTTTCTTAATACCTAGAGCTCTCATTACAAGCACGTCTTATGCTCATAACATGTAGGTAGTAGCTATCGAGCAAATAATAACAATACTAGTAGCTCATTCTATTACCCTCTAACTCTAAGAATAGCTAGTCCCACCCTCATACAATTGCAATACCCAGGAACACACGACTATCATCGAATGGAAACTGCAATAATCGTAACACAGAGATCGTAATAATTCCTCAATACACATGGAATAGAAACCATATCAGTTATCGTTACTGAATACGAGCCGTTGGGATATTCTAATTGTTCCTGCCTTAAGGAGAAATGGTTTAATAACTTCATTAGAGAGGTATTAGATAAAATGTAGTGCAGCTATGTAGGCTGCAGCTGAAAATCAGAGTTGCAATTCCGCATTGTAACATAAGCTGAGCTGTGGCCTATTAGACACAATACTGTACCGAACTTTGCGATATACATCTATAAATATACATCTGTGTTTCATTTGCGTTTGTTTGGTTTTTTATTATTTTGTATGTTAGAATTTATTATTTTCATAAGTGAAGCACAATGTAGCATTAATATTCTTTTTTCTTAAATGTAAGACTATGATTTTTATATTTTGTGATCTAATAAACATTTCTTTCTTTCTTTCTTTCTAGTGTATTTAGAATATGAGAAAATGTATAAACAGTAAAAGAAAACGTCGTGAGGCAACCTGTCTGACAGTTTTCCGTAGTGTTCTCGAAAGACATGTATTGTAAAATGTGCCAACCTGCGATCGGCGAGAATTTTATTTTTCTAAAAAATAACTATACTTACTGTTTTAAACAAGGCTGATGTTAAATGATAACATTCACATTCATATATGAATGAAATTCAAATACGAAACGAAGGTATTAACAGCTTTATGAACATTTGAAATTATATGTGAGATGGAAACACGACAGTGATACCTAAACTTGTATCATAATAATATATACAAAACGTGAAAATTTAAAATCGTTCACCACAGCGAGAAACAGTAAATCAGAAAACGTACAAATCAAAATATACATGCATCATTACACACTAGCATCACATACCAGTAAAAGCCAGATCCGAGCCCATTTGAGCATTAATTGCGAAGAAATGCCCGTACGTACACAGAGCTGAAATAACTAAAATAAACATTTCTTTACGACTTCGCGGTTTTCATTAGAACTGTGTATATTTATTTAAAGAGAATGACTGTTAAAACGTTTCTGTAACAGTTTCAGTTACTCATGAGTAAATAAAGTGCAGTATCTACTTGGATACTCCGAGTTACGTTAGCCTCGAGTTACGTGAAATTGTAGTTACGTGTTTTTGTCCATACATGTATAATTATATATTAGTTGTGAATCTCTATTCCCATTCCTATTCTTCGAGTATAGATAGATAAATGTTGACACGGGTCATTATCACACACGTAAAACGAGCTGTTAGTCAGCCATCTACCGCCATCGGTTGGCAAATCAAATTTTTACACTGTAGTAGGCGAATCTTAATTATTGAATTTGGAATTCAGATTTCATTTTTAAAGCGCTTCAAGCATCTATTTACTCATCATCATCATCATCAGACTTTAACAGTCCACTGCTGGACTAGGCCTCTCCTTTGAAAGGAGGAATTGGCCTACTATACCATGCTGGCCAAACGGGTTGGTATAGGCCCTATACCAACCCGTTTGGCCAGCGTGGTTGGCCGCGTTAGCGTTGGCCATTGTACACCGAGTTGACTTCATCCAACAAAGCATCGAACTATCGCTTGTTTAAAGCCTGTGACGAATAAGGTTGACTATTTTAAATAAGGTTGACTATTTTTGTAACTACCGCCATTATATTATCAAGGGATATTAAACCATTCTTGGCACACAAGGCTTGTTGGTGAATGATGCAGTGGAATTCAAGAATCGAATGTCCTACGTCTGTTTGAAATATGAAACCATTTTTTTACCCACCATATTTAGAACACCATCAGTTGTTACAGAAACATTTACGACACCCATGGGATGATATGGGGTGGTGACAATCCGTATTCTTAATCCGTCACCCCACGGACAATCTATTTACAGCTATGACAGAAAAGATGCATTTATGGATTGGAAAACGAAAGTTGAAAACTAATTACTGTGATTCTAAAAATAGCATTCTTCTTGTGAACGTTAAAATATCTCACATAACGGTTTTTTTCTTTCAACACTAGGGACCGTTTATTGGTTTCAGAGTTGTATGATAGCCAAGTTCTTATATTTAATCATTGATGAATGAAATTACGATGAAGCATTTATAGCTCTCAATAAAAAATACCGTGTTTTATTTTTATCTATTGTTTACCATATCGTGCTAGCTGCGTGGTGCGCAAAAATCCGAGGGTGCGTGGTGGGTTCCTCTTTTCCTCCATTAGGTTACAATGGAGTTCCGCTAAGTAACGCCTGGTTCAATCAAGTATAACTATCAGTTATTCAAGAAGCAGCGATAGCCGAATGGTGAGACCGACAGACTGCTACGCAGAGGGTCTCAGGTTCGAATCCTCTGCTCGCACCAATGACTTTTCGAAGTTAAGTGCGTATTAAATTGTTAATTATCGTTTGCTAAACGGTGAAGGAAAACATCGTGAGAAAACCTGCATGTCTGAGAGTTCTCCATAATGTTCTCGAAAGACATGTTAAGTCTGCCAACCCGCACTTGGCCAGCGTGGTGGACTATGGCCTTACCCTTCTCATAGTGAGAAGAGGCCCGTACCCAGCAGTGGGACAGTTTAAAGGGCTGATGATGATGATGATCAGTTATTCTAGAAGAATATCAGTTATCACATAATAAATATCAGACCGATACTAGTTCGAAACTGCATTTTGAACAAATATAATCACAAGAATTGGCCATCAGATGTTTTGTAATAAAGATGATTGAACAGAATTGATACCAGTAACCATTAATGGAAAATGAACCATTTGTGTCTGAAACGAGCGTCCAATTTTCTTTTCAATGTAACAACGTTTCGATAACTTTGTTGAGAAGTTGTTAAGGGCGAATTTGACTGGGCTGATGAAATAGAGTACAGACGTATTGGTTGGGGAATGAAAAATATGGATTAGTATATGCAGTAATAATATGTACGCGACAGTTTAGTGGAGATTCCGTCAGACTGCTATGCAGAGGGTATCGGGATATATTTTTCAGGTGTCCCGATCTGAGAAATAAAATTAATAGACACAAAATATATTGTTGTTATTTCAATAGCTGATATTTCAGGATTTAACCAAAAACAGTATCACATTTATAGTGGTGATGTCGGCAAGAATATAGAATCAAACCGAAAATACCCACCTATTAGAATAGTGACACCGAAATTACTTTCTAAACTATCGATACAATATTGCCGGTGGTAGAGACCTAAAAGTTGTGTTCATTCCAAAGCCAATTTAGTGTATTACCTGCGTTTAACGACAGGATATAGGTTAGCTGCACAGCTTTCTATGCCACACATGTACACGGTCATATTACGTTATTGTATTATAAATTTAGTAGAGTCTTGTTGATATCAGCATTATTGGGCCACCTCGGCAGTTGAAGTACTACTCTCACACAGAATATCGACGAAAACTGTAACCGTATACTGTTGCGGTTCGTTCCGTATGTAAAAGTGCCAGCTAGATACCCCATCACCTTATACGCACTTGCGACTTCTTTGGTTTGTGGGTGTCCACGGACGCCGGTAAACGCTTACCATAACCTGATATCGTATCCGTATTTGCATCTTATGTCAAAAAAAATAAAGCCTTTTTGACCTTAATCGTTAGAAGATCTAGCTGTAAATATACACTCGGCTATTTACTTAAAAAATAAGCCAAATACTTTTCCTGCATGATAAAAATAAACTTAAAACAACTAGGCCAGAGATGAAAAAATATAGAGATATTGCTTTCAATGCACGCAAGATATAATCATAAAATACCGTTCAGATATTTATGAGATCAAGAATAACAAACATATTAACAGATTTAGATGTAATATCAGAGTTATAGGATATTGTAAATATTAATCTTCACTATAAAAATACTTTGACGTGACTGAGGAATTGAACCTTGAAACGCTCATATATTTGCTTATAAACAGTTTATTTTTAATGTTAGTTTGGTTAATTTGTTCTTCTAGTAAACGTTGGGGAAATATAACTATTTTGTTTTCTTTTTGGGTCACGTATATTTCTGTAGATTCTTTTGAAAGTAGCTTGTACAATTCTGATGAATAAGCTATTTTACCGATAAGTTTAATGTAAATTTGTCCTGTGCTTTTGCGTGAAAGAGTAACAAATCCACACAACTTTCGCGTTTACTATAGTAGTAGGATATTTTAATCTTGTGTTCCTAAAGAATAATTAGAGGTAACTGCCTCTAAATTTTTATCGTTTGTATTGTATTTTTCTGCCTGTATAACTTGAAAAGTAGTCGATGAATTAAATAGCAGACATCACTGCAAAATTATGATACAGAGTGCGGCACTAGAGCAAATCCTAAATATACTATTGAATATCATTTATCTATATCTTTGCTAATAATAAAATCACAGCTGTATCGCTTCCTAATACAAATAAAGTCGTGCGGAATCACCTTCAAAAGCAATCTTCCTTCAAAAACAAAACATCGGAGTGAAACCGATTCGGGTTGATGTTGCAATGCAATAACTTTGAATTTCAAATAAAATTGCTAGTGGTTGTCCAAGCTTCATGGAGAACCAGTTTATGTAATGGCCGCCCGAAGTATATACTGGTGACGGAGTGATGAAGCGGGAATTTGAACCATTGGACACTCGACTTGTGTGATCAGAAATTGAAGGACCGGTGTCAAAGTGGTGTTGCATGAATACATTTATACGGTCAAGTAATACTTAAAATCACCCTTTCACAGGTCAATAATTTAATAACATATAGAAAGTATTCTGTCAAATCAGGGTGCCAATTCTCGTCATTTTATTTTTTCAAAATGCAGTTTCGATCTTACGTCAGTCTTATATTTATGTCATAAATGGCAGTTGAAAAAGTGACAAACTATTCGTCAACGTCGAAATATAATAGACACATTAGACGACAGCAAAATTACATTAGGTTAGCGGAATACCAATTATTGTGAGTCAATTCAAAGTCAATCGGATTTCGTTCAAAATACAGTGTAGATGTCAGATAAAATCGAGAATTGGCCAGTAAGACCAGACAGTAAATACATATATCTATGTATAGAAATGGGAACGGACTATTAATTTGTCCTTGAAAATTGCTCGATGGTTCAAAAGAACAGAGAGCAGGCATCAACCCGTCAAAATAACCAATCAGAATAATCTCAATTATTGTATGATCCTATAACCATTAATAAATAGTAGATATAGAGAAGAATAGAATGGTACAGTTCAAATAATCAATTTAGGTAGCAGGGAAAAGCAAAGGTGTAGAGAAGCAACATTTAGTGCCGAACTAGGCATTGAGTATTGCTAAACATACTATACATGCAGGCAGGTCAGAATCGTAAATACGGAAGTCTCCTACGTAATGGACACCATTGATCCAGGACCCTTGTTATGCATCCTGTATATAGGTTACAATGAAGAAAACTGCCTCAAAATTTCGTAAAACGCACAAAATATAACTGAAAGTTTAATTAAAAACAGAGTCAAAATATTATGTAAGAATATCTTTTATTCTTATGTCTGAGATCGTGAGATGATGTTTTACCAAACACCATCTAAAGTTCTCAGACATAAGAATAAAATATATTCTAAACTTAGACGCGAAGAGAAACGGCAAGAAATAAACACATTTTGAATTCCTACATCCAAAGCTATTATTCAACGTCTGGAGCAACACTTTCACAAACGATTACGCGAACAATGTTATTTGGAACAATAACAATTTATATGTAAAGTAATTTATTTTGAAAGCTATGAAATCCACGAACTTTTGATCTACAGTGTAATAGTCTATTCGATATTATCACCTAGTAAATGATCCGTGTGGTGACGGATTAAGAATAAGAAATGTCACCACCCCATATCATCCCATGGGTGTCATAAGAGCCGACAGAGGGAGCATATTATGCAGAGAACAGCACTGTAAGAGAATTAAAACTTGATACAAACCCTATAGCAACCCGTTTGGCCAGCGTGGTATGGTAGGCCAATTCCTCCTTTCAAAGGAGAGGCCTAGTCCAGCAGTGGACTGTTAAAGGCTCATGATGATGATGATGAAATGATCCTGGCTTTTTGAGTGCGGATACATACGGGGTAGAAAGACTTGCGGGTGCTAAAAAAGGTCAAATGCTCCGTCGAATCAAAAGGCTTACGGTAGGTATCAATATTCGATCTATCCACGGTGTACAAGTTAGGGCCTAACCTTCGATAGCTCTTAAGTATACCTAGCCCTAAGCTTGCACGTACCTAAACCTAGACTTATCCTAATTTAAGCCTACTGGTTCCTATATCTAGCCTAACCTACCTACGATAAACCTATCCCTATTTTAGATCTAATCTAACACCTATCCTACGTATTATGTCGTAAACCTAGGTGTCCTATGAACTATTCCTACAACCTATCTAATTCCTACAAAGGCGTCGTTGTTGTGGTCCCTAAACCCTAATGTCCCTATCCCCCTAGCCCTACTATATCGTATTTTATAAATACTTATATATAATAGTCCAGGATATCTGCCACCGGGAGACCTAAGGCGACAGATGGAATTGGGTAGGATTTAGGGGTGGTGGAAATGGTTTTCTCACTGCCGGTCGAGCAGACTCACAAGACCGATCAGGGTGACGGCTAAAGGTGTCTTGGCCGCAGTGAGAGGTTTGGGAAGGGTAATGAGTCAAAGTCAGGAGTGAACAATGACTGATTTATTTCTTAAAATTATTGTCTTATATACTAAACTTATTCTATATACACATACACATGTATTTAGTTGTGTGCCGTCGGTGTATTGCGCCAATGCAGCATCTTTGAGCCGACCGCCGTACGTGATAAGTTAGTTGATCTTAAAATATCACGCATCTTCCTCGGTGATAAGTTGGATGTGTGTTGGAATGCCAAGAATGTCATGTTCATGTTTGAACACACGGATTTGGAAATTTGTGATACATATTTATGTTTGACATATTTTGTATGGAGCTTATGTCAAATATGTATCTCAAATCTCCAAATCCATGAACAGATTGTATATTGAATTTAGCGTTTAGACAAGTGGCATTCACACCTTAAGGCTGCACACACAGTATGCCGGTGGCATGAGCCGCCGGTTTTTGTGGAGCGTCGCGCGTCGGTTCCACTGGCATCTGCCGCAGAAAGCCGCCGAGCATCATTGTACCAGTTGTATAGAACGACCACACACAAGTAGCAAGTTGCAACCCGCGCGGCACGCCAGCCTGCCCGGGCGGCCATGCCGGCGGCTCCTTTGTGCGGCAAAGCCGGCTGGTTTTGTATGCCGCAGGGTGCTCACAGCTTGGCCGGCGGCAGTGCCGGCGGACTGTGTGTAGGAGCCTTTATGCCTAATGCCGCAATCAGTTGACATAGTACTTAGTTTTTCATCGCCTACGCAACACATCGATCGTGTTTGTCAGTTCCATCTATTTTTCTGCCCTTAGCGAATAGTGATATCACTGATCGAATGCTACTCATCAAGGTCCTCTTGTCAGACGAAGAAGAAAAGCCCAGGCTCCAAGACGACGGATTGGAATCAAAACTAACATAACGATATTGATAGAGGTTTATTACGCGCAGGCAGCGCTCTCGAATATTACCTAACTAAAATTATATTTAAAATATGAGAAGTCATTTGTGATTGATTTATAAATAATCACACAAGTTAATAAAAAATAAGTGGTAAAATTTAAACCTCGGCAATAGTTTATCAATTGAAATAAAAAAATCTGCTCGACCGATTTTGATATTTTTTAAATCTCGTGTTGAAATTGTACGCAATACTTCTAACTTGAAACTATCGTTTTAACAATTTCCTATAAGCGTTCTCTTATCGCCAAACACAACCTTCCCAGCAGGCACGTTATTCTACCAATCTGCCCTGTATTTCCATCTTAACAAGGCAGTAAGTTTTGACGGCTTGCCGTTAAACTGGTAATATATACTGAATATCAGTAAAGACAGTAGGAACGCATTGGGGAATGTTTTCAGTACATGACAGCGATATTGCGTGTTCAGTGCGATACTGGCGTTATCTCTTCGGAAGTAAAAGGAAGTGTACATTAAAGCAAGTTATAAACTTCAACTGCAGGTAATGTTGTTGCCTTGTTGTCGGTTTGAGGATGAATTGACACGCTCAAAGTACTACGGTTTTATTGGAATCATAAAGTAAAAGTATTCAAGGCAAGAAAAGTGCTGATGACGAAGTGGTTTAGTGGTTCGCTTCATAATATGCTAGTCCAAATCCTGCTCATGGAATAACGTCATCAACCTCTTAGCGTTGTCCCAGTTGCAACCCGGGGTCCGCTTACTAGACTAAATGAATTTGACTTAATATTGGTTTTACCACAGAGCGGCTACTTGTCTGCAACCGCAAGCACGGGGCAAGCGATAATTGACAATTTAATAGGCACATAACTCCAAAAAATCAGTGCGCAAGGACCGCATTAGGAACTCTCGCATCCGGCGTACCCTTCATGTTCGTGACATTGCTGACAAACTGCAAGAGTGTCGGCTACGCTGGTGTGGCTACGTCTTACGTCAACCAGCATCTTAAGTGGGTAACAAATGTCTTGCCATGCTACCTCCACCGGGCTCCGGTAAATGGGGAAGGCCAAAGAAATGCTGGCTTGACGTCGTTAGGGATGATATGCGTGCCAATCGACTTACCACCAGGGATGCTGAAGACCGTGCAAAGTGGAGGAGATACAGCCGGAAAGCGGATCCCGGGCTCCAAGGCGTAGGGTTTGGAACGCAACCGGGACAGCGCTAGGATGATGATGGTAAACTCCGAAAAGTCAGTGGTGCGCGTCGTGGATTCGGACCCGATAGCCTCTGCATAGCAGTCTAATGGTATCTCTGCTGGGCTATCGCTGCCTCTTCATAAAATAACATACTATCGTATTAAAATCGGTCGCCTACTCTAAAAACCGTTGAACATACAAGCGTTCTCTATAAACCGAACGTCCATGTTATGACAACTAAAAACAACGTGGACGAAGTTTTAAGAGGTGAAGCTATTCGTTCTCGTGAAGTTTATCCTGTATAAAGGTGGTACGATAAAGCTTGCGCACACGACTAGCGGACAATGGTATTTGTAGATATGATAAGATGTTCTAAGGCTAAAAATAAGGTAATGTTTTGTCAAATCTGGTTAGAATAGTAAGCGGTCTCTGGGTTCTAAGGCTCTGAGCTGTAACCAGAATAGCTTTATGGGGATTTATTCGAGCGCGTTAGATACCTACTGTGTTTGTATATTAGATGACAGGAAACAGTATATACATACTCTCAAACTTTCATATTTATAATATTAGCAAGATTAGTAGGAACTAGCTGAGTCCACGGTTTCACCTATTGAGGACTACTGATTCGCACCTGTCGCTCATAGCATAATGTAATATAGCATTTCTCGATGTAATGCCTATGTGAATATTCGCGATCGTTTAAAAAATATTACGCTTTATTCACCAGTCAACTGTGTGTAAAAGAAACACTGAAACACAAACGTATCGCTAGCATTTTGTTCAGAGTCAAAAAGAATTTCTGGAACCCGAAATAACATATACTAAAACAATGTCGATTGCCGTCTGTGATACCTGTCGAAACCAAACATTGCGTGTCAAATTACGTAAAAGTATTAACAATAGAATCATATTGATTTTTTGGGTAAAGTCAGGAGGTCACATTTTGCTTAAGCTCCTTTAAAAGCTGGACGTAAACTATTTACAGCCGGTCCCACCCATGAATTTGAAGATTAGCGTATTGACATAAGCTCCATACGAAGTATATCGATTATCTATCACTTATCTCCAAATTCAAGGATAGGATATTAAATTCAACAGTTAGATAAAACAGATGTAAAAATAGCAGACAGTTCAAATCTTAATATGTAAAATCCTTGCGTTACTGCCTGACTGACAGACACGCTACAGCCGAAACTATTGGGCGCAGGGAGCTGAAATTTGGCATGTAAGTTCCTTGGGGACCGTAGGGGTGCACTAAGAAGGGATTTCCCGAAATTCCCACGGGATCGGTCAAAACGGGTAAATTAAAAAAAAAATGCAGGCGTAGCTGCTTGCGTCCTCTAGTTTAACATAATTTTAGACTATCAATCGAAGACGGTAGATATTTATTTTAATTTGAAAATCAGGTGATCGAATTTAAAAAATGTATGCTTTAAGAACTACCAATTAGCTTTTGCTACGTATTGGGTAACTGTAAGTAGCGAGAGTACCTGAATTATATAAATAAGAAAAATAAATAAATAAAGAACATTTTACCTTAGTCTACCTACTATCGGCTAGATCTAATCTTAAAATTTTATTAAGTCATATTTTAAAATAAGGTTGTTTAAATATAAAATTCCATTTTAATGTCCACTATAAATAATCTGGAACATAAAACCTCACCAGAAGACATGCAATCAAATACATAGAACAAAAATTAACTTAGCAAGGTGTTAGTCGCGACCATTGACGATTATGTACATATATTATACCGTTGTACCTTATCTTATACATCTGTGCAAATGTCAATGTATGTGTAAATTTCCTTTATATGCTAATAAATTATTATTATTCAAAGAATATATTATTATTTAAAAAAATGCTTATACTCAAAAACCTTACGAATACCCAAACTTACGCCCATAAAGTCTCACGCGAGATAAAACCCGACCATTCTCTTGCAATGTACAACCTCCAAAATACATTAATAATACAAAGGTATACTGTGAGTAATTCGTTGTGAGTTCAGCTCAGAGCCATCTAGAAGTGAGGGGAGGTTTCGCCATAAGTCTTGTACAGTACGCTGTTTTATTGACCCCAATTTGGAAGAGGTTGTTTTGTCCGTAACGACTGTTCTTGTAAAATAAAGATGTTGTTTTATAAATAAAAGGGGGTTTTGTTGTTGTTTGGATGATATTGATAAGAAATTTACAATACTCATAGCAAAGCACTAATGGCTGATTTGATTACTAATTAAAGTTTATTGTTTACTACATCTCACCCGTGACTCCCTCTTTCTGAGAGCGGTATTGCTGAAGCTGACTGTACATACTTCCCACCCTCCTATCTTTATCTACACGCAACAATCATACTGAAGCATCAGTCTATTGCGCCCTGAAAGAAGGTCAAGGTAACACCTTCGGATTTACAATAATATCGCTTCTAAAGTGAGCTTTCCCTATCAGTATTTTTTTTTTTCATCCAATGGTTTTCTAGATAAAATGTTGGGCTACTAAGAAGATGGATGAAAAACGATTGCATGTGGCAGAGATGAGAATGTTGCGATGGATGTGTCGAGTTACGAGAATGGATAAGATTAGGAATGAATATGTGAGAAGTAGTCTAAAAGTGGTGCCTATAGAGGAGAAAGTGACAGGACGTCGTTTGGCTTGGTATGGACATATTATGCGAAGAGATGATATGTATGTAGGTAAGCAAGTGATGAATATGAATGTAGAGGGATGGAAAGGCAGAGGGAGGCCAAGGAAAAGATAGATGGACTGTGTGAGGATGAATATGAAAGAGAAAGGGGTAAATGATCAGATGACGGGCGTCAGAAAATAATGGAAGCGTAGGACGTACCGCGCCAACCCCAAATAAATTGGGACCAGGGCAAGAAGATGATGATAGTTTTCTAGATTAAATCTCCAGCAGTGGTTGTTGTAGTAAGGGTTGATTATTAATATAACAAGATCAGTTTATATTCTAGGAAATTATCGATTTTTATCCATCATAAATGTAATCATAAGTAAATTAACATTAATACCCACTAATAAAAGCTAATTTCCAAATATAAATTAATACGTTAATCTACAATTAGAACGTAATAATTAGATTAGTTACACATAATTTCAGTTAAATTGGTCTCCAAAATTACGAGTCATGGCCTCCTTCACATTGTTCATGAGCGTTCCTCGAGTGTAGATACGCTCGGCGTCCGTTCGGCGTGCGCCCGGCGTTCACTTTGTACTACAGAGTGAACGCCGAGCGCACGCCGGGCGTACGCTCGAGAACGCTGTCGCCCAATGTGAGGTCGGTCATAATGTTCAAGATCATCATCCAGGCGTTATTTTGCATTCAAACTCGACATACTGGTTTAGCCAAATTTGAGGCCTAATTACCAAATAAGATTTTGCCCGGGACTCCGTCCGTGTGAATTATACTCCTAAAACTTCCCCAGCAATCACTATATATTTATGAGAAAACCGTATAAAAATCCGTTCTGTCACTTTTGAGTTTTTCACGTTCATACAGTTAGACAAGACGCAGCGGGGACTTCATTTTATATCTTAATATATAAAATCCTTGCGTTACTGACTGACTGACAGACACGCTACAGCCGAAACAATAAGGCGCAGGAAGCGAAATTTGGCATGTATGTTCCTTGGGGATCGTAGGGGTGCACTAAGAAGGGATTTCCCGAAATTCCCACGGGAACGGCCAAAACAATTAAAAAAAAATGCAGGCGTAGCTGCTGGCGTCCTCCAGTTAGTTATATAGGGAACAGCCATTGACACACTTAGGAAATACATATATCGTAAAACTCTTTTGCAAAATAATTTACTGAAAATTTGGCTTTAAGACTGGCATCGTGATTGTTATATGAACCAGGAAATCCGAGTATTTTCTACACGAATTGCAGACTCTGGTAATGAGTTATCAGTCGTGAATGTTTATTAACATAACAATGGCCGGGTATCTCGTATCAGAAGACGCATACGCGATGGAGATGTGGGTGCACCAATAGATCCAAGGTAGATTCATTGTAAAAGTGTTTCAGTGTTAAGACAGTTACAAGCGTTTCAAAGTTTAAAGTTAGAGAGAGTTATAGCAAGTTACACTTTATATATTGACTTCATGTTTGACTGGCTTGTTGGTTTAGTCGACTGTAGAAAATAATTACACATAATCAATCCTATGATTGTTTCAGCAGCATTATTTTGTACGAGAAGACAATTCTTCTTTCTCTTAGCGTTATCCCAGTTTCAATCTGGGGTCCGCTTTCTAGTCTAACCGGATTTGACTGAATATTAGCTTTTCCACGGAGCGACTGCCTGTCTGACCTCCGCAACCCGAAGGGATAGCGATATTCCATGGTTTAGACTAGTGTCAGTTTTATTTAGAAGGTACTGACGCCCTGTAACGATTGTCAAAGATCTTCATGACAACCGGGACCGACGGCTTAACGTGCTCTCCGAGGCACGGGACAAGCGATAATTAACAATTCAATACGCACATAACTCCGAAAAGTCATTGGTGCGCGCCGTGGATTCGAACCCGATACCCTCTGCATGGCAGTCTGTTGGTATACCCACTCGGCTATCGCCGCCACACGAGAAGACAATTCCATTATATATTAGTAAATAAATAATTATTTGGGTAGTCTAGTAAGAATTTTAAATAAGGATAATGGAATTGTGACGAGAAGACAATTCCATTATCCTTATTTAAAATTCTTACTAGACTACCCAAATAATTATTTACTGCATCATCTGCACCCTAAAGGGACATCACGTAAGAATTAAAGTGACAATTATCTCTTCAAAATTGTCATAGTCCCAAATAATCAATTCGAACCAGGGTGTACTTTATAATCATGTTTTTTCTTATTTAGAAAGCTCTCTACACTTTGCCCATCATTTCCTTTCCATTACATAAATCTTCATTGAACAGTAAAATGAAAGTGAATAAACAGTCTCTTTTATGGCAAAAAGGCAGGTTTTTCATAATCGTGATAAGTCCATTATTCTGATGGATGTTTGGAATGACTTAAGAGATTTTTTAATCTATCTTCTAATATATATAAATCTCCTGTCACGATGTTTGTTCGCGATGGATTCCTAAACTACTTAACCGATTTTAAATTAAATTGGCACACCGTGAGCAGTCTGGTCCAACTTGAGAGATAGGATAGCTTAGATCTTTAATTATAGTCGCAATTTTATTTTATTGCAAATTATTTGTCTATAATTAATTGACAGTCACAATTATCTGTTAACTCCAAAAGATTCTAACAGATGTCGATAATCTTATATTAATAATTTCGTCAAGGAAACATCGAAACCTTACCTGAATAATAAAACATTAAAAAATAAAGATTTCGAGTCGACAACATACATATATCCGCAAAATTCGGCTTGTCGAGTATTTTGTTAAATTCTAATGGTTCTGACAGACAAATCACAGTCGCCATATTGGCTCTATGATATTGGCCCAAGTTTGCTTTGTACTAAGTAGTTTATAATTATGTGTTAATACTTTTTACAGTTATATAGTATCCGCCCAATAAAGGAGATTTTGTGTTACCCCGAATATCTATCTATACTATAATATAATTAAGCGGAAGAGTTTGTTTGTTTGTTTGAACGCGCTAATCTCAGAACCTACCGGTCGGATCTGAAAAAATATTTTTGTATACGATAGCCCAGTTATTCCAGAAGGCTATAGGCTATATAACATAACGCATCAACCCTTTGAGGCCGGGCAAAAGGCTAAAAAGGCTAAAGGATAATGTCGGCTAAACTCAGGAACTAGCAGTTGGATTTTAAAAATTGTTATGCTTATGATAGCCCAATTATTCCGAAAAGCTTATAGGCTATACAAAATTACGCCACAACTTTTAGGGGCTGGACAAAAATAATAAAATGGTCACACTAGAAGGGGGAGGGTTCGGTCAAAGGCAAAAAGAGGCTAAACGAATAGGATACAATCTATATGGATATCGTTTTCGACGCTGATTAATAATATGAAATTTATTTAGTGATCCAAGATGGCGGACGGGCAATCAAAGATGGCGGATGTGAAAATTTTAAAAATCAATATGGATATCGCCTTCGATACTTTAAGGGGTGGGGAATCGAAATACAACATCTATTTCGTGATCAAAGATGGTGGATGGGAAATCAAAGATGGCGGATGGGAAAATTTAAAAAATGTCAATATTGGTATCGTCTGCGATGTTAAAAGGGATGGGGAATCCAAATACATCATCTGTTTCGTGATTCAAGATGGTGGATGGGAAATCAAAGATGGCGGATGGGAAAAGATTTAAAAAATCAATATGGGTATCGTCTCTGATGATTTAAGGGATGGAGAATCCAAATACAACATCTATTTAGTGATCAAAGATGGCGGATAGGAAATCAAAGACGGCGGACAGGATTTTTATTAAAGTCGATATGGGTATCGTCTCCGATATTTTAAGGAATGGGGAATTCAAAAACACCATCTATTTCGTGATCAAAGATGGCGGTTGGGAAATAAAAAAAAGAATAATATGGGTATCGTTTCCGATGTTTAAAGGGATGGGGAATCCAAAATCCAAATACAACATCTATTTCGTGATTCAAGATGGTGGATGGGAAATCAAAGATGGCGGATGGAAAAAAAATAAAATATCAATATGGGTATCGTCTCTGATGATTTAAGGCATGGTGAATCCAAATACAACATCTATTTCGTGATCAAAGATGGCGGATGGGAAATCAAAGATGGCGGATGGGAAAATTAAAAAAAAGTCAATATTGGTATCGTCTGCGATGTTAAAAGGGATGGGGAATCCAAATACAACATCTGTTTCGTGATTCAAGATGGTGGATGGGAAATCAAAGATGGCGGATGGGAAAAATTTTTAAAATCAATATGGGTATCGTCTCTGATGATTTAAGGGATGGAGAATCCAAATACAACATCTATTTCGTGATCAAAGATGGCGGATAGGAAATCAAAGACGGCAGACGGGATTTTTTTAAAGTCGATATCGGTATCGTCTCCGATATTTTAAGGAATGGGGAATTCAATATTAGGTATATAAAAATCAATGTTTGTTTGTTCATCATTTATAGACTCTGAAATGATAAGAGATTAAGCGCTAAAAGTCAATGGTAACTTTGGAAAAGGGGCTTGGAAAAAAGGGAATTAAATAAAAACTCTTAAAAAGGCGATACGAAGTTCGCTGGGTCAGCTAGTTATTTTATAATTTTTTTATTGTTGGTCGTAGCAGGCAATATGACTGGCTTGTATGATAAAGAGTGGGTATAGTTTCAGTCGTTTAAACATTACAAAGGTAATGCTAGGCAAATACCAAAGCCTATATACTACGTTGGTTACGCCCGTAGTGCTTTGCGTAAACAACTACTCTATACTCGTACGTCAATTAAAATGCCAGGATGCCGCAAACTTCTAACAATAACAAAAGTAACAGAACTAATAATATATTTACGATTACCTTTTAACTTACAACTTACCCTTACTGCTACGCCGACGGTACTGGGTGACAATGAACAGATCGACGAGCAGGTATGTACACTGACGCAGTCGATGCTAGACAGCTACCACGCAGCATGCCTAGAAACCACTCTACCCTCAACCCCAGGTAAACAACCCTGGTGGGGCGCTGAGCTTGAACGCAAGCGCAAGAAGGTAAGAAGGGCCCTAAACAGGGCAATGAACATAAGCGCGGACGTAGATTGGGACGCTTATAAAGCGGCCAAATCAAGCTACAAGAAATGCCTCAGATTCAGACGCACCATGGGATGGCGAAAATTCTGTGGGAGCATTGAATCTTGCCAACAAGCAAACCGGGTAAGGAAACTACTGGCTCAGCAACCGATGGTTGCACCAGGTACTCTCCGTAAACCGGATAACACATACACCACATCGGAGGAGGAGACAAGACGCGTCTACGTCGTTCTACTAGAAACACACTTCCCAGGCTGCGTCCTCACCCCGGTAATAACGTGGCACGATACACCAACAATGGCGACCGAACACGAGTGGAGACACGCAAACACCGTGGTCACAGAAGAAAAACTCCGATGGGCCATCGATAGCTTCCATCCCTTCAAAGCAGCCGGACTGGACGGCATCTTCCCAGGGTTATTACAATGGGGGGGTGAACCGGTCCGCAAAAGACTTCTGGCAATCATGAGGGCTAGCCTGGCCCTTAGATATGTACCGAAGAATTGGAGGGAAGTCAAACTAATTTTCATACCAAAACCAGGCAAAACAGACTACACAAATGCAAAGTCCTTCAGACCAATAAGCCTGACCTCCTTCATGCTTAAAGCCTTGGAAAGGCTATGCGAGAGGGAACTAAGAAGTGAGGCACTTAAACACCTACCCCTACATGCCAATCAACATGCATACAACTCAGGGAAATCGACGGAATCGGCCTTACATCAGGTCGTGAACAAGATAGAAGCTGCTATACAACAAAAAAGCATCTGTCTGGGCACCTTCATTGACATAGAAGGAGCCTTTGACAAGACAAAATTCTCCAGTATAAGCCACGCCCTAACCAGACATGGTGTGGATCAGATGCTCATACAGTGGATCCAAAACATGCTCAGCAAAAGAGTAGTGCGCCTGCACGGCAACTCCCAGACAGCCTTGATAACTAAAGGTTGCCCGCAGGGCGGTGTTCTCTCCCGCTATTGTGGAACTTAGTCATCAATGAACTCATAGACAAACTCAACGCGAGATATTTTTAGACAATAGGATATGCAGATGATCTGACCATTCTCACCTCAGGTAAGGTAACTAGTACAGTGTACGACCTTACTCAACAGACTCTACGCATAGTAGAGTGGTGGTGTAATGAGTACGAATTATCAGTAAACCCGACCAAGACCGAACTAGTTATGTTCACACACAAACGCGCGCTGGGTACTTACCGACTGCCCAGGCTATTCAACACAGAGCTCAAGCTGTCTACCGAGGTAAAGTACCTGGGCGTCACTCTTGACAGCAAAATGACATGGAACAGCCACATGGAAAATAAGCTCAATAAAGCCAGCATCGTCTTCTGGCAGTGCAAGAAGATGATAGGTAAACGATGGGGCCTATCCCCCAAAATTGTCTTATGGCTCTATAAGACAATAATACGTCCGATGATAAGCTACGGCGCAGTAGTGTGGTGGCCTCGGACCAACCTAACAACGGCCGCCAACAAGCTTCAAAAGCTTCAAAGACTTGCATGCCTAGCGGCCACGGGCTGCATGAAAACTATACCTACAGCGGCACTCGAAGTGTTGCTGGACTTGCCTCCATTGCACCTGTTCATACAACAGGAAGCAACGATGTCGGCGATCCGGCTAAGAGCTCTGAAGCTCTGGAAAGACACTAACACACCGCACACTAGCAACCACCACACACTCTTTTAAAGAAGTTCCTCTCACACAAGTCATTGGCGACCGAATACCGAAACAATTTGTTTTCGATAAGAAATACAAAATCCAACTGTACGAGGATCTACACGAGAGTGCGGTTGGCCACAACGAGCTCACGATCTTCACAGATGGGTCTAAGACGGATACAGGTACGGGTTCAGGAGTATTCTCCGAGGACCTTAACATCAACATCGCAGCACCGCTGGGAGCCTACAACACGGTCTACCAGGCCGAATGTTTTGGCATAATCCTAGCTGCCACAGCAATCATGGCACGTGAGGTAAGGGAACGATCCATTAGGATCCTCTCAGATAGTAAGGCAGTCCTCTCAGCCCTCAAAAGCCATACTATCACCTCGGCACTCACGCTTGAATGCCACCAGAAACTAACAGAGGTAGGTAAACAAAACAAATTAACACTGCAATGGATCAAGGGCCACAGTGGCTCAAGAGGGAATGACGCAGTCGACGTACTTGCCAGAAGAGGGGCCACTTTAGAGGTGGTGGGACCCGAGCCCATTATTCCCCTCCCTTCTGGTTTTTATCGCAACCTGGTAAGGAATAGGACCAGGACCCAACACAACCAGTCCTGGATTGGTATTGAAACATGTAGGCAGACCAAGGAGGCTCTTCCCGCAGTAGACGGTAAGATAGCGAAACAAATCCTCCGGCTGTCCAAACAACAACTGCGGACAGTCACGGCCGCCTACACAGGACACGGATTCTTTAATAAACACCTATTTACTATAGGTATCACCGACAGCCCGCTGTGCAGGGCCTGTATGGCAGCAGACGAGACGGCAGCCCACCTGCTCCTCGACTGCCCTGAGGTCGCACAGTACAGGCAGCAGTACCTGACGAGATACAGCACCCTGAGGGAGGCAGTGGGCCACATCAAGAGTCTGCTGGCCTTCCTCGAAGAGCTGGGGTGGCTCCAATGAAGACACCATTCCCACCTGCACGCAAAATACACGCCAAGACGTGGAGTTGCGGAAACAGCCCGTGCCATCAAGTTTCAAGTATCAAGTACCTTTTACCCGTCTTTCTGTCTGTCACGAGTTGTTTCGTTGGGTACATGAGAACCCTATTATTGCTTTAACATCGTCTATGTAGATTAAATAATGTAGAAATGTATGTTGTAATTCGTATTATGTATACTACCGGCCAGATTGAAATTTCATGTCTTTTGATATCAAACTACGGCTTACACCCCGAACTGTTTGAAAATTTTGGTGATTCGAAAAATAGTAGAACTAGACATAAAAATAAGCTACGCTTACCACAGATTAAATTAGAGGTCCTTAAGAAAAATGTTTATTGTATGTCCATTATAATTTTAAATAAGTTACCAGAAAATGTTAGTACCTTACCATTGACATCATTTAAAAAAACATTACGTAAAATTCTTGCAAACAAAAATTATTATTGCATAAAAGATTACCTAGAAGATAAGAATATAAGTATATGTAGATTAATACCCAACTAACACCAGCTTAAGAAGCTGTATATGTACGCCAGTCTTGGCAGAATATGCAGAAAATCATTGTCATAACACCATTGTAACTACCATATTCTTGCAAATAAATGGTTATTGATTGATTGATTGATTACAGATTAAATCGCGATATACTGATTTTAAAGATTTATTACATTTAACCGTGTCCACGATTCCTGTAAGGAAATCGAATCATCGGATAGAAATGAATAATTAGTTTCTATAACATTCGTATTAAACGTAATATCGTGTAAATCATGTCTTTTATAAAAAATATCTAGTAAAATTAATAGTCTCTTTTTTGTCTACAAAACCGGTGGCATGGGTTCAATTACCAACCAGCAGTAGTTTAGCAGAGCAAGGAACCGTAGATCCAAATATTTTGTACTAATTTGCACTCAATACTTGACATGTACCTCAGTGAAAGCACAGGTGAAAGGGTCTTGACAGACTGACAACCGCCAATAAAGTTAAGTGTTCCATTCTACCCTTTCAGGCACAAAAGTATAAAAATAAATTCTATTTTTAAACTGTCTTTCAAGATATACCACTTACTTTTATTTGGAGTAACCGATATTTTTGCACTGTTAGAAGCGCCATGTTCACGGATATGTTACGAGCAAGTAAAACGGTCCACCGGCTTCCTTACTATTTTTTTGCATACATCACCACTACCACTGTTTTCACTATATTACTGTACTTGATCATGACATAGTAAACTCACTAAGTTTCATTAGTATTTAAAGTCTACATCTCTATGCCAATCAGTGCTAACGTACTGCATATCAGTATGGGGCGGCGCTTGCAAAACAAGTCTGATAAAGGTGGAAAGAGCGCAAAGGGCAGTCCTCAAGGTCAGTCACTCCTTGCCTTTCCTATTTCCAACACGAGATCTGTACCAACTTTCGGACGTCCTGACGGTGCGCCAACTGTATATCCTAAGCGCCGTTCTAAAGCAGCACTCCCTGCTTCCGTTCGATTCATCCCAATTAACCAAGCGTCGGGTACATAAAATTTGTTCGTCATTAGACAACCAATGGTCCACATCGTTTTCATCGTTTTTGGGATGATATTTATACAATAAAGTAAATAAGAAGTTATCCGTTTACTCTCTTACAAAATATCGCTGCAAAGAAAGGATTTCTGGCTGGCTAAAATGTTTAAGTTATGACGAAACAGAAAATTTACTACACGTTCCATCATAAGTAAACAAACACACAAACACCAACACACACACACACACACACACACACACACACACACACACACACACACACACACACACACACACACACACACACACACACACACACACACACACACACACACACACACACACACACACACACATACTCACAGTCACACATTATTGTATATTTATCTTTACTATTACTAGATTAGCATTTACACATCCCTCACATCATAATACACTTAGGCCCACTTGCACAACGATTCTTAAATTGAATTAATATGTATTTAACGAGAAAAAAAATATTAAACACCACTAGCGTCTTGCACAACGAAAAATTTGTCGACTAATATGATTTAAGAACTGTCAAAATTAATTACCGAAAATCGGCTGTTTAGTGGCTAATTCTATTTAAAAATTATCACACTGACGTTGGCAACTTGTCATTAGCGACGAAAATTAACTATAATTATATGTATAACTGGACCGGACGACGCATCAGGAGTAGACAAGGTGGACCGGCGATCTGGTGAAGAGGCTGAAATGATGATGATGATGATATAACTGATAACAATGTACCTACTTGTGTTCTTGTTAACCCTAGAATCCTACACTATCTGGCGCACATATTATTCCTACCCTGGGGTGCTGGAACACCCCATACTATAATTACTGTAATTCTAAAAATAAAATAAAAACAATTAATAAAAATACGTTTAATTATAAATAATCAGTAACTTGAGGTCACAAATCAACCTTATTACACAAAGTTAAACTTAGTTTGAGCACTTTGCACAAACTTGTACCTGATGCTCCACATAACATCTAAAAATATCAGTATTTAATTCATATAAGAATATTGTTTTAATAAATAATCAAATTAAATAAGATATTACATACAAATCCATCAATCGTAATAAATAAAATAACTTACGATTTTACTACAATGGGGTACTGGCATACCCCACAGAACTTACATAGGCGACTAGATGACGCAGCTGTCTTCATGGTATTGGCAAGAGGTTGACACCAAACTAAAATACTCAGAGGCGTGAATTCGTGGACATTAAATAAATTGAGATATTTAGAAAACAAATCGGTGTGGGGTGCACCTGCACCCCATGTAGGGTTCTAGGGTTAATGCTCAAACGTTTCAATTTATTATTTGTCAATTGTCATGTCGTTGCTAGGCGACGACAATGCGTTTTGTTTTATGCTCAAAGTATAATTATAGTCTAATGTTTTATGCGAAACCATACGCATAACATAGATAAAATCGTAACAAAAAGGCTTCATGCCATGAAACAAAACGTAGAAACTACTTTACCGACCTCATAAAATGTTTAACTAAATCTAAGCGTTGTTGTCGTTGTGCAAGAGGACGCTAAATACTTTTAACTTAAATTATTTTATGCTATTAATTCTGTTCAACAAATTTAAATTAAGGAGTGACTTAAATCAAACGTTACGCAAGTGGGCCTTAGACTCCTTACCAATTCGTTTGATTCGTAGTTTAAGTTCAATCGATAAATTTAATATTCGACTTGACCACATCACTAAATGAGTAGCGCGGAATTTTCGAGAATGTTCTATTGAATAGAATCAATCCAAAATAAACTTTATCTGCGTTGTATAAGGTTCATTTTTACTAACCGTTCTATTAAATATTAGTTAATTGAAACAAATTAAGACTTTTATTGAAAAATTTAAAAATGTACTTACCGATGGTACGAAACACCTCCATTTTTAAGGTTTTTCTCCTGCTATCATTTTTGCACTCCAAAACGGCACAAAACGGCATAGCTAGAGAAATGTGAATGTGTCACGAAACGAGCAACTCGACGCGATATAAGAACGTGACTGGGGCCAGTTAAGCGTTACAACGCTTAATTGTGACACGCGTGCCACGCCTACTTACCCAAACATTAGTGGTTAATTAAATATTGTCCATTCAGTTTAAACATAATGCTCTAGACACACTGCCAATGGAAATATTTTAAACTAATGCACTATGCCTGAATTCTATACTAATATTACTAGAGGATGACCACAGCTACGCTAGCACTTTTTTTCAATATGTAACTGTTTCTGCCCGATCCCGTGGAAATTTTGGGCAATTCCTTCTTAGTGCACCCTACGGTCTCCGAGGAACATACATGCCAAATTTCAGCTTCTTCCGCCTTATATTTTTCGCTGTAGTATGTCAGTCAGTCAGTAACCCAAGAATTTTATATATACAGCGAACAAAGCTGAAGAGTTTGTTTGTTTGATAGCGTTTATCTCAAGAACTACTAGTTCTATTTGAATAATTATTTTTGTGTTGCAAAGCTAATTTATGGAGGAAGGCTTCATGCTATACAACATTACGCTATGAGCCACGGGAACGGAGCAGTAGCCTTAAACAAAACGAGTGTAAACGCGGCCTCATCTAGTCTATATCTGAACACAATTTACATTTGAAAGTCTGTATTGTACAAAAGTTAAGCTATGTCTGTCCGCATGTTGAAATTTTACTGAGAATCGTGAACAGTTCGGAGATTCGGATGAGCGAACATTTTAACTTAACTAACTTTTGAATTTAAGTGAATTGTTGTGTGGTGTTTTTGACTTTTAAACATGGTTTGTTTCAAGTATGTATTGTGAATTATGAGGTATCTTTAAGTAAGGGTAGAAATGGACTAGTAAACTACAATGGTTGCCGATGTCAAAATATGCATAATTTTAAATTGAGCTGTAATATAAGTATATTAATATAGTTGGTCGTTGGTCTCGCGGCATAAATGTGCGCGTGGGATTGGGAGGTCTCGGGTTCGATTCAAGGGTCGGGCAAAGTGTTATTGAATTTTTGCCGTTAGGAAATTCTCAGTAGCAGCACGGAGTCTGGTAATGTGCCCGGTATGGCAATAGGCTCGTCCCCTTTTACGTGGGACCTACAAAATTATGGCAAAATGTGGGTGAAATATTACACCTCTGCCTACCCCTTCAGGGATACAGGCGTGAGTCTATAAATAAATTTAAAAATAAATTAATATAGTATTATTCATTCATTCATTCGTGGTGGCGCAGCGACCCAAAGTGAGTCTTGGCCTCCGACACGAGATCTTTCCACCTTTTCCTGTCGTGGATGCACTCCATCCAGTCCAGTCTACGAAGTCCTGCTAGATCTTTTAGGACTTCGTCATTCCAGCGTTATCTAGGACTACCCACCGGGCGTCGACCGCTAGGTCGTCCCAGATACGCCCTTTTTGCAGCACGATCCTCTTCCATCCTCATAACGTGACCAAACCAGCGAAGTCGTGACGCCTTAATCTCGCCGATAATATTTGGTTCGGCCACAAGGTCTTCTATCTCCTGGTTCTTTCGGATCCTCCAGCTCCCATCCTCTTTTCTAGTTGGCCCCAGAATCCGCCGCAAGATCTTCCTTTCCGCCACTAACAGCTTGTTCTCTTCTTTAAGTGTCAGTGTCCACGCCTCACAGCCGTACATCAGAATGGGTCTAATGACTGTTTTGTATATTCTGACCTTCGTTTTCCTGCTTATGAGTTTGGACACTAACACCTTATGTAGAGCTGCTGAGCATCTGAGGGCATTTTGGATTCGGATGTCAATCTCATCTTCCCGTTGGTTGGTGTCAGTAACAGTGCACCCAAGGTATTTAAATTTTGCTGTACCCTTATATGTCGTTTCCGCAACCTCTAGGTCTTTCCTTATTTCCTTTGGGTTCCTGTACCTCGTCATATGAAGATACTCCGTCTTCTCACGGCTTATTCTGAGACCAACCTTCTTTCCTTCTTCTTCCAATGCATGGACCATTTCAGCAACCTCCTCTTTGGATTGTCCGAGCAGCGCCAGGTCATCCGCGTAGCCTATCACTTTATTTGAGCCGTTCAACTCTACTCCCCCATGTTGAGATGTTATGCGTTGGATGATGTATTCGAGCACCAAGTTGAACAGCATAGGTGATAGTGCATCGCCCTGCTTAAGACCTGTCACCACTTCAAACTCTTCCGTGAGTTCGTTGTCCACTCTTACCTTCATGTTACTCTTGTTAGTAGCAACTTTGATCAGTTGAACAAGTTTTCCGGGTATGCCGAAATATTTAAGTATCCCGTATAGTATATGGTATAGTATATAATATAGTATTATGGCAAAGATAATTATAAACATTGGTTACATAATACATAACAGACACAACCGTAACTACTAACTCTGGAAACCACAGGAGATCCTGTTTCAGAAGCGATTCATAATCATCTCAGCTGAAAGTCGTTCTCTGCTGAACACAGCCTCTCCTAAGGATGTCTAAACAAACCAATCTTGAGCCACCCGCATCCAGCTACTTTTTGCGGTCGCAATAGGGTCACTCACATCTAACTGCTTACTGCGATCGCAACAGATTAAAAGTCTACCTAGTGTGGGCCCTTGACTGGACGGTTGGTGTAGTAGTTTAAGCGGCCGCCTCTTCGCTTGACACTGCGCCGAGTGTTGTGGGTTCGATCCCCATACGAGTCAAAAATTTGTGAGATTCATAAATTGTTGTTTCGTGTTTGGGTGTTCATTGCGTCCATTAGTTGTATGTTTGTAAAGTACCCCGCGACACAGGATTTAGTCCTAGTGCGGGAGTTGTCTTATTTATAACTAAGAAAATTAAGATATTCTATAGCTTAGAAAATTTCTAATTCTATTTTTGTCTTCTTGTTCCACCTCCGCAAAAAATGGAGTCACTTTCTCTATACAAAGCAAAGTAAATACAACAATAAATGAGTGACGCTCGAAAACTCAGTCAGACAAAGATCTTCATTGCGGTATATTATTAGATTTGTTATTTATAGCCAAACTTTTTGTCGACTCTTGATGTTGTCTGTGGATGTGAGGGATGGCTTTCTGCGTTAGTAGTGCGATTTCCTTGTGACATATTTAACTAAAAAAAGCGCATCAACACCAACCAACAAAGCTGATCGCCTTTTCTCCTGTTTTATCTGACAAAGACACTATATTTTGAACGAAACGCGATTAGATTCTGAATTGACTCAAAATAAAGTTAATGACATTATCATCTCATTCCACATTTTCCTTGTTCAAATTACGATCTAGTCGCGATATCAATCTAATAACAGTTAATTTAGGAGAATACCATTTTATATTTTATATTATTGACATTAGATCGAAACTGCATCCGCTGCTACGGCGTAGCTGCGGGCATCCTCTAGTATACAACTTTATTTATATGTCAATAAGACATAATAAATAAAATTATTATTAGTGTTTCTGTTACCAACACCCAGTAACAAAATTTCTTTATCAATATAAGCTTGCATATACAAGACTACAATACCAATATATGAAAATTTATGAGCACAGTATTAAGCGATGTTCGTACCAGTTATAATATGTATTAATATGAAACTAATATTGAACTTGAACGCTTAGTTTTGATAGACTAACCGCAAGCTTGGGACGGGACGAGTTATGAGGAAGGTGACGGTACTCAATATAACTGTAATAGTTTTACGCAAGGGATTGAGAAATTGCAAGCTTGTGTAACTAGATTGCAAATAATATTCATAATACAATAATATTCTACCACATTCACACAATATCATCTAGTTCAAAAGTAAGCAGAGCTAGTATTATGGGTAGTATACAATGGATAATTATACATGTGTACACACGTTTTTGTAAATAAATACATATAAACAGAAACACTATACATAGAAACACCCAGACCAAGACAAACATCCATGTTCATGCACACAAATGTTTGACTTGAGCGGGAATCGCACCCGCGAGCGACCCGGTGGCGTGGCAGTCGTTTACACTCCCGCCACGCCACCGGGTCGTCCAAATAAAATCTGCCCAGTAGTTTTGTTTATCGAACAACTTCTCAGTATTTTCAGCTCTCTTACCCGCAGTAATATCGAATGCCAATAACTACCATTTACCATTATTAGAATTAAACCTTGGATTACTTTGACAATAGACAATAGCTAATTCAACATGCAAAATACTTAATGAAAATCCCAAATGCCCTGTAGTTTTAAATTCTCATTAGCTCGTCTGAAAACAACAAAAAACAGGTCTACTTTAAAATTCCCTAAAGTTACTAAACTTAAACTCCCTAAGCCTTTACAAAACTTTCACGAATTAGCTCTGTAACACAGAGAAAAACTTATGTTTTCTACTGCCTTAGCTCATTATTAAGTAATCAATCAGACAAGCTTGTATACAACTTTTCCGTCGGTTCGATAAATTTTAAAAACTTTTCACCGGCAATATTCTTTAATAATAACTATTAAAGAATATTGCCGGCGAAAAGTTCAATTGACTGTGTCCTGATTAATTATTAATCAGAACACAGTCAATTGAACATTGTATTATAAATTGGAAAATATTTAAGAGGTATTTGATTTTTATTGGTGGTGGTGGTATGGTTATCTAAAGATAAATAAATTATGAAATCGACTGGAAAGCCGGGGTGATGGGTCAGCAAAATAAGTTGATATACATTTACGTGATTTTGAATAGCTTTACCATTATTATTAACATCAGCCCGCACTATTCCACTGCTGGATATAGGCCTCTCCGATGGCACACTACTAAGACAGATATTCGATTTTTCGTTTCCAGCCGCTTACAGCTACTTTTCGTATACCGTCCGCCCGAGGGTGTCCTACACTACGTTTACCAATAGCCTCATAGTCCTAAATAATTATTATTCTCAATATCTTGTAGGGTTTCTAGACGAAGAAAACTTATCTCAATTATAATTTGTAAATTAAGAACAGTTATCAAAGAGGTTTAAAACTCGGCATATCATTATTCTAAAGTGTGCGGTGATTTCCGTCGCTGACTTTACGAGGAAACAGGAGGAGTGAAGCTAGAAAAATAATTATGTTTTTCTACTTCACTCAGCACATCATTACCTAAAACTATTAGATGGCTTTTTTCGCACGCCGCTGAACTAATATCATACACATCTTTGGTGGATACGCTGTCTTACTTCTTTTCGCTTGTGGGCCACACTGGTATTAGAGCTTATTGGTTTGTTAGGTTGCTAATATTCTGTCAAATCTGGTCGGACTAGAAAGCAAACTGCGGGCTCCAAGGTGAAACTTTTGGATGCGACCGGGCCAACGATATGACGATAATTAACTGGTGCCTGTGGATGTTACCTTAAAGTTTGTTTTGCCCAAGATGGCAAACCAAAATACAAAACTATTAGTTCTGCAGTAATTACAAGAAATGAACAAATGGTCATCTGTTATATTTCTTCGACGCGGAGCTTGTCTGGGCAAATGGCATTACTATCACTGAATAAAAAAAAAGTAAATAGTAATTGCACGTTGAATGACAGAAATCCAACAGGCCGATTTGAAGAGTAGTCGTTTGGCTTCCCTTTGTCAAACGATGGCTCCTTCAGGAGTATTTTACAATTCTGTGCAGTTCTGAAAAGCAGTAGTCAATTCCTTATTGTATCAAACTATAAGATATCTGACACTCTTCGTCATCATCATCATCGTCTTAGCGTAATCCCAGTTGCATCCAAGACTTGCACACTTTGCAGCCCAATGTCTGCTTACCAGTCCAACCAGATATGACAGAACATCAACTTTTCCGCAGAGCGACTATTGCGAGACCTCTGCAATTCAAAATTATAGCGATATTCTATGGTTTAGACCAGGATCAGTTTATTTGAGGGTACTGACTCCCCGTAAAGACTCTCAAAGATCTTCATGACAGCCGGCATCGATGATTTAACGTGCTCTCCAAAGCACGAGGCAAGCGATAATTAACAATTTAATACGCACATAACTTCGAAAAGTCATTAGTGCGCGTCGTGGATTTGAACCCGATACTCTCTGCATGGCAGTCTGTTGGTATCTTCGTCGTTGATATGTTTATATGCTACAAACATCAACTATATCAGCTTTTCATAGCCACAATATATTTCCAACAAAACTTACAGTTAACATTATATGCCGCCAATAAAACTGAACGATATATGTATCTACGTTTTATTTCATCGAATACTGAATTCCCATCACAGTTTATACGTTTTTGCGGCACGTACAATAAATAAGATTTCATGTTATTGTCTAACGTCGCTTTGGTACTATTCCAATACACCTGTATTATATCCGTTTCTTACATAAGAAGCAATAAAATGAATCTAGAAGACTTATGGGTTTAATATTACGAGAGTATAATACCAATGTTGGAAGATATTCGGCATTTAAATAACGTGAACGAAATATAGTTCGAAGTTTTCCCTGCCCTGTTTTAGCCTTGCCAAGCATTTGTTTATGATTTTTCATAAATTCAGGAAAATCATAAACAAATGCTTGAGATTTTGAAAGCCTAGTTTAAAAGCTAACGGACAGTTTCTCAGAAGATCTCAAGCCTTAACCCAAAATTTGCTATGTTGCTATTTTCTTTACTACATGCGTTCAAAAGGGTGTGAGATTTACTTAAATAAATTCAAGAGAAACTCTTAGATGGGATAAACAGATATAAATGAAAATATTTCTTGAATTTTGAAACACCTGTCTCTTAAATTGGTCAAATATTGCATTGAAATAAATGAACCTTAGATGGTTGATCTAAAAAAAATTAAGTCCTTGTTTCCGTGCCTCAAATAAAGCTGGACAATCCTACTGAAGTGGATAACTAATTACGTTATCTGTTTGACGACAAAGAATGTTAACTTATTTACCTAATGTCGGACTACTGTTATCTAACTGTATTGATTGTCTAAGATACTGAAGGGTTTGGCTTGAAATATTGAGAGCTGATTTGCTTGTCCATTGTCTTAAATGATTAAGTCAAGTTGAATTGATAAATCCGTACTAATTACAAGCTACTTTTCTTTCTGATAAGTAAGAAAGAATGATATACTGAATCAAATATTTTAGTTGAATAATACAAAATGAGATACAATCTATTAATCTATAGCTTATCATTATTTAAGCATACTTTAATCAAAATATCTGTACCTTTGGTATACCTACCTATGTTTAATACTAAAAAAATATTACTGTACATTTGATAACATTTCAGAACCAATAAACTTCTATTGATCATGATTTATGAGTACCTAACAATTACTCGTTTGAAAGTTCGAACCAATTGTAAACTAACCATACATATAGTGCTAATTAACTTGAACGTTCACTTGTAATGAGCATTCTCGCAAATGTTGCATCGTAGAAAGATAAACGAGAGTGGTTTAGCGAGCATTCTATCGAGCGTTCTGGCGAGCATTCTAGCGAAGATTCAGACTAGAGCGTTCGCTGGAAATATCATGAAAATGTTCGTAGCGATGCTTGGCTCCAAATTGAGCTCTGTTTGTTGTTCAGTTTGAAAATTTTTAAAACGGCCAATGCTCGATTTTGTTACAAATGAATACTTGAGTCTATCAGCCCCTACATACCTCAATTCGTCTAGATAACCTAAAACAATCAAATAGGGAAAATGCAATACTGAATCAATTTCAGAATCTAGAATCAGATATAAACAACAAAATCTGTGAACAAAACAATCTGTTTAACTAAAATTAGGTACAAGTTACAGTGATTTTACTACCCAGATAAGATAGATTGAGAACTTAAGATAGTTGAGAACCCATTCTAGTAAACGATGCAGTCTAGACTAATCTATAGTTGGTGCCACGAGAAGATAGACTTTTTGTAAACAAACATTCAGGGCTTCACAACCTTTTTTCAAACAGTTGTGTTTTAGATTTAATACTTTTTGAAGTCTTTTTTTTTCAAGGCCTTTTTATGCCACTATGTTTTTAAATTTATATTGTTAAATTTTACTGAAATAAAAATATTTGATTTTGTGTTTGAACGGTCGAATGTTCATAAATTTGCCGACTTTTTTGTCGTTTTACACTTAATTCATTATGTAAATTAAGGGAAAATAGAGTACCATATATATTAATGATATATTACATACATGTTACTCTATTATTGACACGATTTTTTTAAAATCATAGACAATAAATCATTTGCTCAATGTAGCATAACTATCCTAAAATATTAAATTATTGACCAACAATGAATAATATTACAGATAACTAGCTAGTACATTGCATAAAAATTTCTAGGCATGGAGATTTTACGTTGTCTGTGAATTAAATCGTCAGAATGACCTTAAACAAAATCCATTAAAAGTTACGGTAGTCTCAAAACGCAATTTCTTTTTTAGGTATAAATAATTTTCTGCCATCTGCTATTCTCACCCGCTTTTTCAAGATGCCGGCAGCGGGAAGAGCGTTGCGATCCTATCAACTTGTATTTAACTTCACATTTACCCCTTCTTGATAACTAAAATTTTTATTTTGTCCTCTGATAAATGCATGTTAAGCCCAAGAATGTAAAATTTCAATGAACTAACGCCAAATGTTGATATTGTAACGTAAAAAGGACCTTTCAGGGTGTGTGCTGTTACGATATCCCTACTAGGGTGTGTCTAAATGAGAAGCGTGGTTAAATGTTACAATAAAAATTGATTTAATTGCCAAATAAATTTTATACATCAATTAGCAAGCGTTACTTAAATGAAAAAGATTACGATTTATGTGATATTTAGAAAAATTAACACAGGGTCGCGTAGTTCGGCGAGGGGTGGGGTTTGTGTGGAGAATCCAGCTGCCGATGGTCCAGGAGATGTTGGTGACTTAACTCGGATGTAGCCGCCGCAAGAAAAGGGGCGCGAAGCCAACGCGTCTGCTTATATAGAGGCTCGCAGTGCGGTGGGGACGGAACATGCAGGCAGCCGGGAGGCGGTGTCGTCCCGACGTCACAGCGACGTCACACACTCCCCCCATTAGGCCAGAATTTTCCCATAGGGAAAATTCTGTGGCTGGTAGGCGGCAACTGCACTCCGGGACCCTGAAATAGATGAGTGGTAGTGGTGTCAGTAGGTTAAATACGAGGCAACTATTAACCCTGAAAGAGGAAAAAAACAAGTATAACCCTCGGCCATTCATACGTCACCAAGCATTGAACGTTCCCATAACCTGACATTCATCACATTCAAAAAGGCCTACACACTATCATACGCATGAACAAGCCAACATTCATTCAAGATGCGAGTCGCATTCATTATAATACACGACGCGCGAAGAGGTATTATACGTGAGTTTTATAGTAAATAGTCACCCAGTCTATGTTGGTAGGCACCACCTGACCACCCATATTCGATTAGTGAAGTTAATTGAGAGAGTATAAGTCGTAAACCAATATTACGATCTTACTATATTACGATACTACAATCATACGATTAGTTGGCAGTATCACAAACAAATTGCTCATTAACAAGGTAGATGCAATATTGCAAGGACAATTTGTATTCATTTAAAATGGAATAACAATGAAGGTTTGAACCAGTGAACACGTGAGTCATCACTGCGCGCTTGGCGCCGGCCGCATTCCATTCTCGCGGACAAATAACTGGTTTCTGATTATGATACAAAATCGACAACGGCAAATACACAATTCGGAATAGGTTGCAATGTATAGTACATCACCGCAGGAGACAATCGATGACAAAGTGTACACAACCATAGCCAACAACACAAAAATATTCGCTGCACGATATAATGTATAGTACGTCGTCGAAGGAGACTGTCGACGACATAGTACACACTACCATAGTTAAAAACACAAAAAAAAAATAAAACAATCGAGAATCGAACCACAGACCGATCCGACAACAACCTTTCAGCCACTGAGCCATAAGGGAAAAAAAATATTTTATTATATTTCGATCAGTCATTACCAAAGCTATAAGTAACAAGATATATGGGTACATGATTTAGCTGTAATTAGGAGTTAAAGGTTTTTATATTATATGTAACGAAGTGTTATGGCAATCACCAAGAGAAACACATCTGACATTTATATAGTTAGATAGTTATCAGATAGTTGGATAGTTAGTTAGATAAATAACAGATTCTTTGTAACAATATTACATTTAATAAACTTTATTACAATTTATAACTGAAATATTTATTCATTTTATGTTAGCATGTTTACACAAATCATTAACACAACACAATGCATTATCTTGTGAGCTTCGACTCGGAAACAAGGAACCATTGTTGGCCTTCACAAATAATTATGTAGGTAATTATAACTTTGTATAGATATGCGTCTTAATCTTAATCGTTTATAAACTTATTTATGCTGTAATAGAATAAGATTCAGTTATTTTATTCAGCTTTTAGGTTTAAAATAGTTGATTGAGAAATACGAAAGGGTATTCTTAAACTTGTACATCAATTAATTTGCTTTAGCTATAAAAGTATAAAATTATTGATTTATGTAGAAATACCCACATTAGTTATTTAAGTATTGAAATTATTTATTTAATTTGTGTGTAAACAGCCACTTTAGTTATTTAATGAGGTATAAGTATTATTTATTTGATTCATATGTAAATAGGCACTTATTTATTCAAGAAAAGAAGTTATTGATTCAATTTATGTGCAAATACCCACTTTACTTAAAGTTAGTTTCAATTCAATTAAGTTTGATAAATTCAGTTAGATATAATAACATTTGCGTTAACACAAGAACACATTATAACCAGCACTATTTAAGATGGTTTAGTAAAACCAGATGCATAGCATTTTGTATAAAGGAAACAAGTTACATATTGATAATTAAGTATTTATCCGGCTGTCAGCGGTTTCATTTTATCATTTATTTATCATTATATGTTTTATATATTTCAATAGAAACCAGACATTGAAAGAACAATCCTAGCAACACAAAACATTACAAAAAAATATAATTCAATAATTGCGTCGCAGGAATTTTATGATTGAGTTCACAATGAACAGTAAATGCATAATTAGATGCATTCTCCAATAGCATACCGATAGGCAGTAACAAGGAGATAAAATCGAAGACCAAAAACAACGATTGTAGCATAATAAACATTTGACAAAACGAACAACTAATAATTCTACGATGATATTCGTATTTCTATACCAAATAGACAATAATTACATTCGTTCATTATTGTTAGTGAGCAACCTGCATGTGACACGTGTACATTTTATTAATAAATGAACGCGGAATTCTAGCTAGATACCTAGTATATAATACGCTAGCATCTTAGGTACGTTCATTCTCAGCCAGTCCAATTATGTTAGGTACACGTGGTATAATAAAGATGCAACTTTCTTAGTAAGAAAGAAAAGTAATAGTTAATTTTAAAAGATAATCGCCGTAGTAGGCGGTAAAAGTATTAAATAATACCGACTATATAGAAATATATCGCCGTACAAAATCACTAGCAGCAGGTTATAGTAGGAAAATGAAAAGAAGTGAGAAAGAGAAGGGTGTGAATTCGTTCCATAAGTCAGCCAAAGCAGAATATTAGCAATAATAACCAGTAGCACTTAATTACCTTAGTGGCATTTAAAAAAGCTAATCGCGAAGCAGTACGATCAAGGTGACCTAGGCACGTCGTTAGTGGACGTGAGGTCATAAATCGCAAAATACAAAGAATGCGATCGACGAATGTGACCTTAGCGCGTCTTTAGAGGACACGTGGCCGCAGTCGAACGATTATAACTCGTTACTTGTGCGGTTGATACACAGTAATTATCACACGCGGTAACAGAAAAAGTTATAATATAGAAATGCTTACCAAGCGTAGTAAGACAAAATTTGTCTGTTGTGACCGGCTCAACACAATACCGACCTTCCGAGCACAACAGAACAAAAAGAGAAAATGTCTATTGTGATCAGCACAACACCACCGACTTTCCGAGCACAATAGAACAAGCAAAAAGAAACAATAGGTAAATGCCACTAAAATAACTACACACTGCTTTGGAACGACTTCACACATACACAAAAAATAAAAAAAAGAAGACTCACCGGCAGAGGATTCTCAACAAAACCCTACCTATAATATTCCCGTGGGCGCCACTGTAACGTAAAAAGGACCTTTCGAGTGTGTGCTGTTACGATATCCCTACTAGGGTGTGTCTAAATGAGAAGCGTGGTTAAATGTTACAATAAAAATTGATTTAATTGCCAAATAAATTTTATACATCAATTAGCAAGCGTTACTTAAATGAAAAAGATTACGATTTATGTGATATTTAGAAAAATTAACACAGGGTCGCGTAGTTCGGCGAGGGGTGGGGTTTGTGTGGAGAATCCAGCTGCCGATAGTCCAGGAGATGTTGGTGACTTAACTCGGATGTAGCCGCCGCAAGAAAAGGGGCGCGAAGCCAACGCGTCTGCTTATATAGAGGCTCGCAGTGCGGTGGGGACGGAACATGCAGGCAGCCGGGAGGCGGTGTCGTCCCGACGTCACAGCGACGTCACAATATTCTAGGCACCAGAACCTCAAAACATTAAAAGATCCAGTTGACAGCGCACAATATCGATAAAAACCCGATCCATTGACATATTAGTTTCCAATGACACGTATCTATGTACCGTTGCGCTCATTGGATTTGACATTATTTGTTTTTGACAGAACTATCGCTAAGTAACTTAGTAGAAATTCTTTGTTTACAAAAAGTCTATGTTCTCGTGGCACGGACTATACATAGCTCAAGTCCATAGCTGCTTCAAAGATCTATTGTACTAGGAAGAGCGGTGTGAACTGTATTTGTGAAGGTTAAAGGTATGAGATTTGGCGGTGAATAAGAGAAATTAGAAGATCATTGAAATAAGAACAGATGACAGAAATAAAAATGAATAAATTACTTTTGTGGCAATTTAGAAACAAAAACAAAAGAAAACCGGAAAATATTTAAGGGTTTCTGGCTTCTATTCTATGCGACTACGTAATTAAAAAAGACAAACATCATACAAGAAACAAACTCTTACTGACTGACAGACAACGCACAGCCGATACTACTGGGCGCAAGAAGCTACAATTCGGAACATGTATTTCTTAGGGACTGTAAGGGAGCCACTACAAGAAGTTTTTTTTAATTCCCTGCCCTATGGCGGTAAAAATGTGAGCAAAGCAGCGAGTAAATTTTAGCAATGTAACAAAACTGAAAGTAATGCGTAGTCGTTCTTCGCCATTTATAAACTGCACTTTGTGTAACTTAGAAATCATTGTAGTGTCGAGTCTAAGTATAATTAGTGTATTTTGTTTGTATGTCGTAGTGCAGGTGTTTAGAAGGATCATCCTCTACAGAGAAATATAGTAGTGTTGAAGACATCACATCCAAATAAATCGACCGACTGATGCACTATTGGCGTAGTGGTTTAAGCGGCTGCCTTGCACCCTGACACTGCGCTGAGTGTTGTGGGTTTGATGGGGTCACAAGACAACACTGTGTGATCCAAAACCTATTCACGTAAAACTATTCGTATTCCGATTATTATATATGTATTCTTCTCATGAAAAATAAATATTACACCTAGATATTTATTTTTCATGAGAATTAATAAATACTACAAATCTTACAAAGTACGTACCTAGTAACAGAGTCACTCAACCCAAATTAATTCTATAGGCGTTGTCCCATCTTCATCTATCTCAATATCCGAGTAAAAGTCAAACGAACCAATTTAACTAATAAGTGCTAGGTGTTAATGTCAACACAGGTTTCAAAGTTTTGGAACTGAGAGCTTTGAAGTTGGGAAGATAATCTGTTTGCTTCATTTATTGTTACACTGTTAGGTACGAGTATCTATGAAATTGAGACGGTGGAATTGAGTTGGAAGTTGTTATTTTTTATCGGTAGACGAACTTAGTTATAGTTTTCATTTTAATAATTTATTGATTCATCTTTCTATAATAATAATAATATTCATAATTCTAAGATGTTAGGAGAACCAAAGTCACCGACATAGCTCTCCGAATAGCCAGGCTGAAGTGGCAATGGGCAGGGCACATAGCGCGAAGAACCGATGGCCGTTGGGGCAGGCGGGTTCTGGAGTGGCGACCACGTACCGGACGACGCAGTAGGGGTAGGCCTCCCGCAAGGTGGACCGACCGATAAGATCGCAGGAAGCGGTTGGATGCGGGCGGCTCAAAATCGGTATGTGTGGAGAACTTTGGGGGAGGCCTATGTCCAGCAGTGGAAGATGTTCCATGCTATAGTGTGTATCAGTACTAATGCTGTACAGTACCACAGACCTGAACATCATTAATACTTAATTCATTTATGATGATGTTTAGAACAATCCTCCTAATGCTGTGTGTTAATTTTTGTAACTTCACTTCTATTTTAGGTCTAATCTCACGTAGGTACGTTCACATGTATAGTTTATATAATTGTGCATACATATGTACAATAAAAAATAAAAAACACGAAAACGATTATATTACGTGATTATCAGAAGCAACGATAGCCTAGTCGAGAGACCATCAGACTGCTACGCAGAAAATCTTGGGTTCGGATCCTCCGTGCGCACCCATGAAGTTTCAAAGCTAACTGCGTACAGAATTATTAATTATCATCGCTCGCTTTACGGTGAAGGCAAACATCGTGCGGAATAGTGCATGTCTAAGAGTTCTCCATAATGTTCACGAATGCCATGTGAATTCCACCAGCACGCACTTGGCTAGCGCGTCCGTGCCAACCTGTGAGACAGTATATACAGAAGGCTGTATGTTTATAAGATCGTATTAACATACGGCCTCATAAACCTTAACCGTGTAAGTATTTTACTCAAGCTGTATCTAATAATCTTGTTGTTACAGAAATTATCCTGATAATTGAAGCAAGTATACATTTACATTACATACAAAATGCGGGAATGGACCTTTACACATATTATTTCACTATTGCCTAAAAGATTTTTACGTGATTCAAATACTCTCCAAATGAAAACTCTATGTGAATGCATTTTCACATTATCGCTTCAGCTTATAACTTGCACCATGAACAATATTCAGCCGAAGCCCGGACTTAATTATTTGAAATTCGATCAAGATTCTTTTGTAATTAGCATTCAGTAAAACCGAAACAATTATTAAAAGTGCCTACGTTTTATATTGGGAAATTTCCTCAATTATCGCCGACAAAAACATCGAATTTTCAATCAGTTTTATTTATAAACAATTTTATGATGAAGAGGTTTTTTTTTACATTTTGTTTTGAAGATGGATTTTGTTGCGGGAAATACCGTGAGCACAATTCCGTTACGTATTTTTATAAACTCACGCCTGTATTCCCGAAGGGATGGGCAGAGATGTAATGTTACAGCCACATTTCGCCATGTTATAGATTTGTTGGTCCCACGTAATAGGCGGCAAGCCTATTGCCGTTACGTTATCTCAATATCAGACTTTAATAGTCCACTGCTGGTCATAAGCCCTCTTAATTTATATCCCAAGAGTATTGTGAGGTAATAGGAGGATTTGGCCTACTATACTAAGCTGGCCAGACGGGTTGGTATTGGGTTTGATGTTGAAATTTCCGTCTCAAAATACTATTTGCTTCGTGTCGCTTCCTTATTCGCCTCGTTGGACAAACACGGAATGAAATGGGCTAGTGACTCTTTGTATTTTCAACCCTATACATAATATTTTGAGCAGCGATGTACGGAACAGTTAAATGTCTTCAATAAGTTGTCTAAATGGTTATTGGGTACAATAAAATCCAAAAAAAATCATTAACTTTTCGATGGTAACACAATTTCTGTTTACTCTAAGCTCGAACCCCCAACACAACCTACACACTTCCTCCGATACTATCCATCGAAAAATCAAATAAAAACTTATATTTTAACTCACAAAAATATCTTGTCCCTTGAGATTTAAGCTCGCGACCTTTTCGTCCTCCCAAGTCCGAAGTGAACAACTTTAATCCCAACTTGAAAATTTACTTGACATTTTAATGTCAATACTGTGTTCTGTATAAAGTTGGTAGCTGTTGTCAGGGGCCCAGGTGGATTAAAGGTAATATAACATCAACGAATGGAGTATAATAAACTCATATTTTGTTGTAGTTTTAACCGGCTATTTTAACCTCTAATAATTTAATTTTTGTTACAATACAAAGCCTAAATATGTATGGTTACGGATTAAGAATAAAAAATATCATAACCCTGTTTCATTCCGTGGGTGTCATAAGAGACAAATAAGCAAAATACATGAAGCGTATAGTGTATTTGTGGAGAGACAGAAAACTCGGCATCAAACTCTATACCGAATGGTCGGGCCAGATGCCCAAATCATTCAATAGGGAAGTTTCCTGCAAGTGAAATAAATTAGTATAAAGTAAGTATTTTTATCAAGTGAAACATGTCAAAATAATAGTAGTTTCATTCATCAATTAATATTAACACTTTATTTAGCATTTTTATCGTCAATTTATTGATAAATAACTATTCTACTTGCTTGACAGTAAAACACTAAGACGTCACTACGTCATATTTCATACAATTCCCTTGGTATTGGTATGAAATGTTCAATAATAACATTTCATTAAAAGGGCTTGATTTGACTAGTTGGAAACAATTCTATTGAATCGTAGGGAAACTGTGAAGAAAATTACAAAAAGCTTGAAGTCAAGTCCAAAATACCCTTTATTATTATGATCTCTTCGTTAGTGGTTTCGTTATTCGAGGTTTCGTGGCTTCAGTGATAATTTTTTCGTAAAAATCAAAATCAAAATCATTTATTCGTTTGCTGAAAAAAGGTAAGGCAGATGTTACATACATTGTTGAAATTTTAGTTCTCTTTGCTCGGCCATACAGGCATGCAAAACACACAGTATAAAATCAATTCATTAAAGTTAAATATCAAACATGTAAGGAAATAATCACAGAAAATGGCACTATTTATATATCACTGCAATAAATAAAAAATATGGCAATAACGAATAAGAATAAATAATTTAACAATTAACAATGTCAAAAATGTCAATGATTCATTAATATAATAGTTACAAAATGTCAAATATGTCAATGATTCATAAATATAAATTGAATAATGTCAAATATGTCAATAATTAATGAGGAAAATTATATGTAGTTACAGTCATCTGTCAGCCAAAAAATCACTAATTGTATAATAACATTTGTTAACTAAAAATTCATGTAGACGTTTCTTAAAAATATTTAGGCTTAAACTTTTGATTTCATTAGGCAATTTATTATAGACAACAGGTGCCATACAGAATATGCTTTGGTGCATCAAAGCTGTGCTTGCCTTACGTATGCGAAGTCTTTCACTCATATTCTCCCTCCTATTACGCGTAACTTTGTCTGATAATTTCTCAAAAAGATCAGGATTTGACTTTACAAAGTTTGCTGTTTCATATATATATATAAACATGCTAAGGTTAAGATTTTATATTTTCTAAAATATGACTCACAACTGTCTGCAGATTTTAAGTTAAACATCGCTCTTATGCATCTTTTTTGAGCTTTAAAGACCATTTCTTTGTTCGTTGAGTTGCCCCAGAAAATTATTCCACAACGCAGTTTAGAGGCAGTTGATCCGTGGTAAGCCATGAGTAATGCTTCGTAGTAACCTTTTATTATATACATAACTTGCATTCGTTGTGAAGTGCTTCGTGGTAGTAAACTTACGGGGACGTGATATTCGCTGTTACACTTGCAGTGTCACGTAACACTCGTGTTAATCTACAACACATATAAGGCAATTAGTGATTAAAACTAATTTTGATATTTATAGTACGTAATTGCACACGTACCGTCAAACAACCAACCAGGTTGAGAAAATCCCATTACAAATTTTGTGTTTGAAAAAGTTTAGGAATTATTTTGAGACTGCTTATGTGGTCTAGTGGAAAGCGTTTACAACTGTTCGATTTTCGATTCCCAGGTCGAGCAAAAGTTTTACTGGGTTTTCCAAATTCTCAGTAGCAGCACGGAGTCTGGTGATGTGCCCGATAACGGCAATAGGCTCCTATTACGTGGGAGTCGTGGGACCTAAATATGCGTTGCCAAATGTGGGTGTAATATTTACACATCTACCTTCAGGGATACAGGCGTGTATCTATAAATAAAAAGACAAAATAATATTTTGACTTAAAATAGAGCATTCACAATGTACCAGCTGGCATGTTGATCCGATCGTGATTACTCAGCTGTGATAATCGCGATGATTTGTTCTGTACACATCTGGGCGTAATGTAATGTATCTTACTAAATACATATGTGTATAAGAATATTCAAAAAGTTTTCAGTCTGAGTAACATAATAATAAACATTTCAGTAATGAAATATAGAAAAATAACTAACAAAGATCTCAGGGATTCTTTATTCAAGTAATATTATTCACTAGAGGACGCCAGCAGCTACGCCTGCATTTTTTTTTATTTATCCGTTTTGGCCAATCCCGTGGGAATTTCGGGAAATCCCTTCTTAGTGCACCCCTACGGTCCCCAAGGAACATACATGCCAAATTTCAGCTTCCTGCGCCCAATAGTTTCGGCTGTAGCGTGTCTGTCAGTCAGTCAGTAACGCAAGGATTTTATATATTAAGATTGTGTATATTCATATCATATAAATAACCTTTCAATCATAAAACCCAGTAATGAAGCAAAATAATATTTGATATTTTGTCAAATCTAAGTTAGACTTAAGTTAATCTCTGAGACCGAACCTTCTGAATATCAGCTGAAAGGTCAATATCGAATCAATATCGAGTCGAAAATTTAAAGAAGTTGAATATCTTCCAAGGACAATTTTTTACCTCAATGTATAAAGAAATATTGTGTACAGAAAACTTCATATTTCCCGAGTTTTCTTCTTTATTTTCCTGTGTACACGAAAGGAAAAACAAATGTTGTTTTTTTAATAGTCAAGTGGTGTAATATGATTACTGTTCAATATTATAATGCTTGTGTATTAGAGTGGATGTGTTTGTTTACAAAATTTGTTACAAATTAGGATGATTTCGGTATGATGTAAGCTAAGGTGAATGAGTGTTGAGGCCACGATAGCTTAATTAAAACTAAACGTTTTTTGAATTTCTAATTTGAGTTTTATTTAAATTCATATACATTAATGAGACCCATTTCTATTTGGCATAATAGCTGCGACACACGTAGTTTTCATAAAATGCCCTCTCTGGAGCTCAAAAAGTATAGTAAACATCGTCGTTTTGGGAGGATTGAGGACACCTCGGTGTACCTCTCGAATGCCTTTAAGAAAAAGTCTCACACATCTCCCTCGCTTGCCCTAAATTACACACATCGAGTGGTGCAGAAGAAGCAGCATGGACGGCACTGTGTGATGAAAAATAAATACGCTGTTTTGTAACCAAAGATTATGTGCTCTATAATTTTAAGATATACACTAAACAATATAACTATTTTCTTTAAATTTTCTATGTATTTATCTCAGCAGTACAACGTAGGCTTCAAGTAGGCTATAAATATAGGTATACCTACCATCTCTTTGAAATTGTACCTACTCTAGGCTGCCCTTTGGTAATACAGCCGGTAGCATGGATGGTCAAATCTATACGTCGTCTGTGTTGCGTATGTTGTGCAAGCCGTGTGCCGTTTGGTTGCCACTAAGTAAATAGAACGTTACGATTTCGTGGCCGGAGCCATGTACGTCTGTTTATGTGCAAACTGCAAACAAGCGAAGAACGGATTTTACAAGAGGTGGATATTAACGAAAAGATATGGTAAGCTTGGAACCTAGGCTTTGGCCGCTACTTCGCCTGCATGGGAGACGGTTATCGTGACATGTTTTATCGAGGTAAAAATCCTATGTCACTGCCTAGCCTCTCGACTATCTCTACATACGAAAATTATATTATAAAATTGTTCCGTGAAAGGAAAACAAACAACCAAACACACTTTCGCATTTATATTATCTTAATATATAAAATCCTTGCGTTACTGACTGACTGACAGACACGCTACAGCCGAAACTACTGGTCACAAGAAGATGAAATTTTGCATGTATGTTCCTTGGGCACCGTAGGGGTGCACTAAGACGGCATTTCCCGAAATTCCCAAGGGATCGGGCAAAACGGGAAATTCGAAAATATGTGCGTGCGAAGCCGCTGGCGTCGACTAGTTTGTTATATTTTCCACTGTATTATGAAATATGAAACATATTATATACAAATGATAACCTTATCTTATGAGATACAATTTAATATATCTTCCATTGGTATTAAAAATAATAATCATCCTTATAACTCCTTCACTACTAACTTCGAATAGGTACAGCTCTCTATTGATGGATGCTGATCTATTTATAAATCAATTTAAAACTTTAACAATCTTAATAAGTACCTGATATTTAGTTGAGTAGGAGACCGCTCAAGAATAGACCTGTAACAAGAAAACAAATAATAATTATTATATTACTCATTAGGTATAAGTATATAATACAGCAAGCTTTGAAATGAAACAAAGTATCATATAGTCTGGGTGTTCATTGAGTCCGTTAATTGTATGTTTGTAAAGTCCCCCGCGACACAGGGCTCGTCCTAATGCGGGCGCTGTCTTTTATAAGAAAAGAAAAAAAAAGAACACTTAGCTTACTGAAGTAACTTAAGCTTAGCTAGCAGTCTGAACTACACAGCAAAAAGTCGCTTCAACGACAAAAGATAAACTGATTGTCTATGTTGAGTAACGTTACAGTTTAGAAAATTAGTCAACTTTCTGGCTATGTTAAAAAACAAGTATGTATTAAATATTTTTCCGGCCCAACATTTTACTGTCGGCTAAGCAGCATAAATACTATTAGAAGGTACCTGGATGTAATTTTTTTGGCAAATAGTGTTTTCTACAAATGAATCCTAGCCAGATCGATTTATTGTCCTGTCCCCGAAACCCCGCATACTAAATTTCATGAAAATCGGTGGCGCCATTTCCGATATTCAATATTCACCTATTACTAATAAGTACGCGTTAAGGCCTGTTCAGACCTAAGCGGTATTCGCTACCGTCTGCGGCAGAGAAAACCCAGTGGGTATGCGGTAATATTACTGTTCATACCTAAGCGGTATTCGCTAGAATAACTAAGGGTAGAATAACGCGCGGTAGTCGAGTTTCGCTCAGAGAGGTAAGAACTAGCCGCGGTACTTGATACCAAATACCTGAGCGAAACCCGCGCGGTATTACCTCAACCCACAGCAGCAGCAAATATCTCTCAGGTCGCTCTAGCCGCGGTACTTGATACTAAATACCTGAGCGAAACCCGTGCAGTATGTACCTCTACCCACAGCGGCAGCGAATATCGCTCAGGTTTGAAAAGGCCTTTATTGGGATAGATTACATTAGCCGTGGTTTACAGGATGAATAATATTTCATTTACTTAAATACCAAAGATTATTGATTGCGTCACCATTGACTGCTGAAGATACATGCCAGAAAACCTACATGAACATTAAATCTCTTTACTATTACAAAGGTAATAAGCAAATAAAATACACCTGGCAAATTTATTTTGAAAAAGCTTTAAAAATAAATCCAAACACATTAATTAGGTATAATTAAGATATTTGTCTTCAAAATCCCACACAGGATTTATTATTATTATTTATTACGGAATTTAAAAAAGGTATTGAACGGTAAGACGACCGGCTCCAAACAGAATTTAAAAAAGGTATTGAACGGTAAATTTCCTACATTATCAATAAACTCATCAGTTATAACCTTCTAAGCATTGTTATATCACTGTAGAAGAGCATAACACTGTAATTATAACACCAATTAGGTACACGCTTCTTTGAAAATATAGTGTCTCCACTCTGTGTTAGTTGAGCGTTTACGCCTCAAGGTTTTGTTAGGAAACTCTCAGGTCATTATTTTGAAAATGTATGCTATATTGAAAAATAAAATTATAGCGCATTTCTTCTATGTACTACGATCACGTTTTTATCCGATTCAGATCAATTTATTGCATTCCTTCATTTACAGATGCTAGATATAGAATAAGATACAAGGTAAGGTTATGGAAGCTGTCGGGCGCAACCCTTTAAGGAGTTTTCTGGTTGATTTAAAAACGCCTTGCTCACAGATAGAAGAAATTAACTGCGATGAAATCTATGGTTTATTTTTATGTATCCTTTTTCTAACAACATTGTAACTTAATTAAATAACATCCATAAAACCCACTGTATCAAAATTATTATAATTGCGCAATAGAAGCGCGTTAAAGGTGATTTAACTATAATCTTTAAACTACATTGTTGCCATAAATTAAAGTGGACATATTACCGCTATAATTATAAAAACAACATAATAAAATATTCATCTAATGCATTATAATTATTGTCTTAAATTGCAGAAAATGTAAGATAGTATTTACCTGAATATCTAAGCGCTTTGGTGACAATCTGTAACAAAAAAATCTTCATTACTCTAGGTTAAACATTTTTTTTAAATATCAAATCCTGTCTATGAAAGCAACTAAATCTTCTAACAAAACAGCTGCTAAGAACATCTGCAATATATTCATTAAAAATATTTTCCGATGTTCTTACTTCCTTCTTGAAAAATCCTAGTAATAAAAACCAAATAAAATAATTATATTTTGTTTCCCGACTTCGCGAGTTCGCTTTCTAAGAAGCCTGGGAAATTCGTTTGATTAAAGGAACTGTCCTTTAATCAAACGAATTTCGCAGGCAAAATAAAAACAAGCAGTCGGAGTCAAATTATCTTTATTTGCAACGAAGCGGCGGCGGCGGCTGATTAATCTTGCAATGATAAAAGAATACCGTGGCACGTCTAAGGGGAATTGAAGACTGCCAACTGACAGGCAGCAGGGTCGCGTCAATGACTACAGATATATACTCAAACTCAAACTCAAATATGTTTATTTCCATAAAAATGTTTAAATTTTTTGGACACGTCAGAAAGTCATACAAATAAAAAAAATAAAACAGTAACTTTAAATGCATATTAACATAGTTGAGCATTGAAAAAAATGCCTGTTCAGAAAGTAGAGCCTCGTGCACAGAATAAAGAATAGTACTAACGTACAGAAAATTCACTTGTCAAACCAATTTATTGAATTTGCGACTCTTGCTACTAAGCAACAAAGTGCAATTCAACTCGCATAAGCACTCAGTGCCTAATGCGATATTAACCTAACCGTTCCCTTTCTTTTCTAACACATAACGCTGTCACTGTCTGGCGCGGAGTGGCGCGCTAGGGTTGTTGACTTGCCGCTGCAACTATAATATTTATTCATCGTCTATCTACCTACTTGACCACGTACCTAATAATAAATAATTATCATATAAGTATCCTATCCCACTATTTGAGCTCGTAGAACAAATACCACAAAAATTCTGGTTGTTTACATTTTTACTATACTGATTCTTAGTTATTTGCTAAACGCGTGGACCGATTTACATGATTCAAACAGATAAAATGGTTTTTGAACTAGATCTTTAATTTGACACCATAATCGTTAAGATATCTCAACAAACAAAAAATCAAATTTTCAAGTTGCTCTCGTAATATAAATAAAATAAAATCAAATTTTCAAGTCGATTTCGACACACAGTTAATTGAGCAATACTTTGCATTAGACTTGTGATGATACATTTTCGTTGTCAAAGGCGTTTAGGTATATAATTTGAACAGTGTATGAACACGGCGCGTGAGAATACGGAGCGGTCGCACTCGTTGCGTTGCGTGATGTCTGATGTGAGCGGCGCGCGGCAACCCACTAAATCCAACCACGTCGACGTGGTCGGCCGAGGTACTTGTAAGTTTGTACCTAAAATGCGAAGTGCGCCAGGCCTGCCTCGTGAGAAGAATCAGGCAAGAATCTCCGGGCCACTCTTTTCTACGTCTTGATTCTATACAATTTAAAAACTTAGTAACTACATTGAATTTTTCATAAGTATATGAGCTGGTGTGTCTAAAATGTTGTTGTCAATTAATAAGGCTTTTTTAATAATAATATAAAAGTACTTACTAGCATAATTTAGACACAATAACTCACACTCACATGAAACTTAACACTAATCAAACATGAGTAGCCTGTGGGACCGAGCAAATTAATCCCAAGCATTTTTATCTTCAATATAATCTAGCACTGAATAGTACCCTTTTTGACAAAGTTTACGTTTTATAATCTTTTTGAATTTATTATAACTTAAATTTTGAATATTGCTTGGCACTTTATTGTAAAAGCGCACACATTGGCCTTGAAAAGATTTTTTTATTTTCTTTAGCCGGGTAGCCGGCACTACTAGCTTACTCTTATTTCTAGTATTCAAATTGTGGATATCACTTTTCTTTGAGTATGAGGCCTTGTTTTGGAATAAATATATTAGGTTGGAATAAATGTACTGGCTTGCAACTGTTAAAATGTTTATTTCCTTGAATTTATTCCTTAACGAAGCCCCATAATCCAAATTATAAATTGCTCGAATAGCTCTTTTCTGCAGAACAAAGATGGTCTGAATGTCGGCAGCATTTCCCCACAGGAGAATACCGTATGACATTATACTATGAAAATAGCTATGATATACAAGCCTGGCAGTGTCAATGTCAGTTAACTGGCGAATTTTCCTGACTGCGTATGCTGCAGAGCTGAGTCTATTCGACAATTTTCTAATATGTGGTCCCCATTGCAGCTTAGAATCTAGTGTAATGTCTAAAAATTTGGTGTTATCCACAAGATCCAACACATCATCCTTAACCTTTACTGAGGTGTTAACTTGTTTGACGCTAGGCATCAAAAATAGAATACATTTAGTTTTTAGTCTATTTAAAAGCAGGTTGTTAACCTCAAACCAGCGAACCACCTTTGAGATAGCAATGATTACATCGTCCATATCAATTTGCTGTCGTTTTAATTTAAATAAAAGTGAGGTATCATCAGCAAACAGTACTATCCCGTGCTTGTCATTGACGAGGTGTGGTAAGTCATTAATATAAACTAAAAATAAAAAAGGACCGAGGATTGAACCCTGTGGGATGCCCATTTTGACTACAGACCCATGCGAACGCGTCCCGTAGACATCAACTCTCTGAATCCTATTACTCAAATATGAAGTAAGAAGATGCAGAGCAGAACATTTTGGACAATCAAAAAATCGTTTTTACTAATCTGGAAAGAGTTACTAGAGTGTTCACGAAGACCTACATGAAAAATAATTATTTACATAAAGTTGAGAGCTAGAACGAGATGCTCTGCTGCGCAGGGCATCTCGGGTTCAAACTCACTATGCTACATCACTGACATTCAATTGTTAATAATCGCTTGCTCAACGGTGAAGGAGAATATTGCAAGGACACCTGCATGTTTGAGCGTACTCCATAGTGGTTTCAAAAGACAGGTAAAGTCTAAAAAACCGAACTTGACCAGCATTGTGAAACAATTAGCCTAACCCTTCTTTTATAGTAAGAAAAAGGTCGTGCCCAGCAGTGGGACAGTTAATATACGGGGCTGCTAATTATGAAACTTTGATTCTAAATATCACTATAGTTATTGTAGTTATCAATCGATTCGATTCAACCTAGATTACGGACATCTACATTTGTTCAGAAATATCTCATTGCGTGCTTATTTAATGTACGCATATACATAGAAAGCATTTCTGGCTGACTGACTTGTCTATAACCATAAATGCCATCTTACAAACAACCAATAACACATCCAAACTATTTACACTAAGGTCTAATTTCGAATAAAATAAATGTACTTTACTTATTTTTCTCTATTCCGATCTGGATTAACCCCAAATCTTGACTAGGCTTTCGTTGGATCGTGCCCCCATTAAAGCTACTTACTGTAACACAAAAGTTACCCTTATCCCAATTTTATCGAAAACTGCTGGATGATAAGCCTTTTATGTTTCGTTCAAGTATATATTCATATTCCCAAATAGGCATCTTTTGGCTTCATAAGAATCGTTCGGGAACAAAACAACCCGTACATTTTACCCTTAAGTCTCTCCCCATATTTTTCATTGTCTACGAAATTTCCAAAGTTTTATCTTGGAGCAATATTAGCTGGTTCGGCGCTAAATTCCTTTAGTGGAGGCTATTATAGTAAGGGCCTTGCATATAAAGCCTCATGGGCAAGTTTGGAGGGGTCCGCAATCCCCTAAATTCGGTTAGTAATGACAGTTCAAGACACAGTGTGTGGATGTTGATAGGACGGCGTAAAAACAGATCTTCGGTGGGCATATGGATTGCTGCTGACTGTGAGTTGATTTCTATAAACATATTTTGAGAGTCAGAGTACCTACTTCAAATATGTGATTGCGGTCCTATTAATTGCTATTGCTGGCTGTTGAGTGTCATTTATATGTATATATACCCATTTTACAGTAAGAGTACTTTGTATCTGTTACGAGGCAAAATGCTGCAAAATTCCTGTTAGTGATAATGTAATCTTATATGGCCTAACAGCAAGCACACAGTGAAATTTAATAGTGAAAGCCTCTGGCAATTGCTGGCGCATTAAATAGTCATTGGCGTATTAGCTTCCACTTGGAGAGATTTAGTGAAAACTTTTCACGCTCCGACTAACAAGGCCAGATTGAAAAAGGCAAGAATCACGTGCCTGGCAAAGCTCCAAATTTTTATACACAGGCCTTTGTTGGTAAGACCATCGGCACCAATTTACTTCGAAGGATATTCCTTCTAACGCTCCTTTAGGTCAGACAAGGCAAACAACTTCAAGAAATCAAAGCTAACAGTTAGCGGCAAATTGTTTGCACCTAAATCTTACTTGGATTAACCAAATGGTTACGTAAATATTGAGGGTAGTAGGAAATATGAAGTCTTTTGTCACGGATCTTATTTCCATAATTGTTTATGTAAATTTGATTGGGTGTGTATGTAAATATATGTTATTCGGAGGCTCATAGTAATCCTGTAATTGACCCTTTCATTTTATTACGTGATTCTACAGAATCTGATCCCTAAGGGTGTTCAACCGAGAGCATAGTGAGATATTATTTGCTTGGTAATGTGGTTTTTGAGGTCTTCTGCCAATCTGGCAAAGGAATTTCATTAGGCCCTTGTCATACTAGACCATTTGCCCCTTGTAGTTAGTTTAAATTTAATTGAATGCCTGTGAGGAAGAGGAATACGTGCACTATCTTTAAGTTATGCTTTTTATTTGTTTCATAACGTTATGATATAATTATTATAATATCATATATTATAGATAAAATTATCCTTGTCTATAAACTACCCTATAGTGAGTCATGGACCTCTTCCCACTTTGAGATGTCCACCATTTTTTGAAGGTAGGTTGGCAGTTTCACATGCAATCTGAAACCATTATTGAGAACTCACAGACATTCAAATTCTCTATTTATATGTTATATAATATATATATATATATATATATATTTTGTTTTTTTAGTCTCACGCCTGTATCCCCGAAGGGGTAGGCAGAGGTGTATATTATACATTTCGCCATGAATTTTTCGGTCCCACGTAATAAGGGGCGAGCCTATTGCCGGGCACATCACCAGACTCCGGTCTGCTCCTGATTATTCGGAAAAACCCAGTAACACTTTTGACCGACTCAGGAATCGAACCCGGGACCTCCGAGCAGCAGTCGCATACGCTATCCACTTGACCACGGAGGCAGTCTTTCTCCATATATTTTTTTAATTAAAACAATAATTATAATATATTTTCCCTGAATAGCTTAATAGATAATCCTTCGTCGGTGCCGTACCCAGACTATAACCTTGTTGTGACCTTAAAAAATAATTATTTATAATTTTAATAATATTAAAAAAACAAGCCTAAAAAGTGTGCAATGTTTTTTTTGAAAATTAATTAATAACGTCAATGGGGTGCACCTTGGTTTGAACCCGAGACCTTCTGTGCAGCAGTTTATTGGTGGCTATAATATTTTATGAACGTCCTGATAAACCAGATCATTGATAGAAGAAAGTTATTCAGTAGTCGATATCTTGACCCAGATATCTATGAGCAGGGACTTAATAACCTCGATGTCAAGGCTTTGTACAATTTGTAGGATATAAAGGATTATAAGAACATCATTGTTGAAAGAAAAATACTAGGAATTTACTATTTTCCTAGATTTTTAGACAAAATATTCGAGATTTATTCTTTATTATTATTCTTACACATTTTGAAATGTGCTATTACATAAGTTCTTGCATTAGACGTACATTACGTAAATTGAAATAACTTTAAAACGCAAATTTGCGTCCTGATATTCCATAGATACATACATACATACATACATAGTCTCACGCCTATATCCCCGAAGAGGCAGGCAGAGGTGTATTTCTACACCCACTTTTCGCCAGATATACTTTAGTCCCACGTAATAAGGGGCGAGCCATTAGCAACTATCTATTCCATAGATAGTTGCTAATAAACGGAGACGCTGCCATGTAGAATGCTATTACGTTACCTCATTCATCTTAATGATAGGCAGATCAGATGATTGTTGGGAACAGATGAAAACACATACATACTTACTTACATTTCAGCTACCATTTGTAGCTGAAATCATAACTCCTTGTCACAATTAGCAATTTCAAATATTTTTGTAAGGCCTATAATGGTTGGTAGGGTGTCCTCTCTGTGAACACGATTAACACAAAAGGTCTCATTTATAACTTAAACGCTATGCGATTATCTGCCTCCGTGGTCTAGTGGATAACGTATGCGACTGCTGATCGGAGGTCCCGGGTTCGATTCCCGGGTCGGGCAAAAGTGTTACTGGGTTTTTCCGAATTCTCAGTAGCAGCACGGAGTCTGGTGATGTGCCCGGTAACGGCAATAGGCTCGCCCCCTATTACGTGGGACTTAAAAATTCATGGCGAAATGTGGGTGTAATATTACACCTCTGCCTACCCCTTCGGGGATACAGGCGTGAGTCTATAAAACATTTTTTTCGGATAATCGCATAGCGTTTGAGTTAAGCGCTATGCGATTATCCGAAAAAACTTACCAAGCACAAGCTGTTATGAAAAAAAATATTGATTGTTTCTTTAATATACCTAATAATAATAAGTGTACACTTTATGATTGGCTTACAGATGTTATACTAATGGTAAACACAACATGATTTAGCTGTAAGTCTTCCATGTATAAATAAATGATTAAATCCAGAAACTCAGCAAAATCAATCTCAAAATCATATCACATGTTGGTGACACAAGGGTTTATACCAATTTACAAGCTGCCACAACTACGAAGCTTTGCTCTCAAAACATGAATTTGTAACTGAACCAATATATCACCGTTTCGGGTTTCTAGTCAACCATTTTGAACAAGTGGGTCGGTAGTGCAAATATGTGAGAAATTTGACCACAACTCGGCAGCTGAACATAATATGCGAAGATTAGTCTTTAAGTACTACGGATCTGTTAAATTATTTTAGGAGTTTTAGAATATATTCATATTATAATTATGTAAAATCACTTAATTTTAATATGATACTCGGTGTCCCAGATCAATGAATTACCCCACGTTTTTACGAATTAAGCATAAAATAGGAAGACCTAATACAAGTTTATAAAATGTTTTTTGGGTTAAGGTCAAAATAAATGGGATAAATTTTCTCCGCAATCAAACTATAATTTTGCCGTTTATTAAATTAAATGATGTACCTATACTTACCAACCGGGTAAGTTTACAGTTTAGTTTTTTATGTAATACACGGCAAATAAGCAGACTGATAGCCTGCAAGCGATTACTGCCGCTCATCACAACCAACACCAGAGAAACCACTAGTGTTGTTGGAAAAGGAATAGGAGGAGATGCGGGAGGAGGGAGAAGGAAAAAGGGATAGAGCCTCCAGCACTCTCATTTGCCAAACAAAACTTCGATAGATACTGTTACTTTACGTCGATATTCTGTAAGAGATTAGTATTTCTTCAAGATGAGTATTAGATATAAAGATCTGAGGCCCAATTCTCCTAACTAAATTTGTACAAAATGCAGTTTCTGATCAGATCTAATGTCAGTGTCGTACTTATTTCACAAATGGTATTCTTCAAAATTAATCGATATTTGAATATTATTGGAATGTTATCGTGTCTAGGTCGTAAATTGAACAAAGTGTCAAACAAAAACTATAGAAGTCAAATTATCGTCAATGACATTAAATTAATCAATAATAGTCAATTCAAAACCTAATCTCATTTCGTTCAAAAAATAATTTCAATTTCATATAAAATGCGAGAATTTGCCTTCTGATTGTGAATACGGGTTCCATGGCGGAGTTTTTCGCGACCGAGATAGCGCTAGGATGATGGTGACGATTTGATTGTAAAGACGGTAAAAAATACCTTAAGCTAGATCGAAAAGTATTGCATGGTCTTAATAAATGACTTCGACGTTACGACTATAATTCTGATGTCACAATATTATAATATCTAATGATGGGAAAAGGAAATTGAGACGCGTACCTAAAGATTGATGAATACAATAAACAAAATACTACCTCCGTGGTCCAGTGGATAGCGTATGCGACTGGTCACGGGTTCGATTTCAAGGTCGGGCAAAAGTGTTACTGGGTTTTGCCGAATTCTCAGTAGCAGCACGGATTCTGGTGATGTGCCCGGTAACGGCAATAGGCTCGCCCCCTATTACGTGGGACCTAAAAATTCATGGCAAAATGAGGGTGTAATACCTATTACGCCTCTGCCTTCCCCTTCGGAAATTCAGGCGTGAGACTATTAATAAAAATAAAATAAATAAAAAAATAAACGAAATGCTTACCCTAAATCAAAACCGGTCAAGTGAGAATTGGATGCCCGTTGCCTTGTACAGGGTTGAATATTAATCTATTTTGGTAAAAATCTATCTACCGGCTTCAAATTCCAAAATAATAAAATTGTCATTTATTTTAATGGCGCTGATACACCTGAGCATTCAGTTGTAACAGAACAGCGAGCATTTGTTTTTTGTTTTCTCGAACTGAACAATGAACAGAGCCGGACACGATCTTTCTAGCGAACACACAAAAAATCTTTGAAGCGAATTGACTGTCAATTCGCTAGAATGCTCGCCAGAACGTTCGTAAGGATGCTCGCTAAAACAGGCTTGTTTGTTTTTCTGTTTTGTAACATTTGCAAGAAGGCTTTTTACAGGTGAATACTAAAAGGTATCGGCACCGTAAGAACATCAACATTTCCTTGATATGAGCCTGAACGTCGCCCTAAGTAAATATTTCTATGTAGCCGGCTAACGACAACAAATTTTATATGAATACTGGATTTTGTCAAATGAGATTTTTTATTAAAAATAATCTAAGCTTTACACATTGTTTTGAGGAAATTATAATGAAATATGATTTTATATTGATAAGTCCCTGCTAACTTCTAAAATTTTGTGCCTATTTTTGGCATAAATGCTATGAGTTGCAAAACTTGACGACTAAAGATCGGAAAATTCTTATAACCGAGACAAAATAATTTATCATTTAAGCTGTTTGGTATAGCGCCAATTCAAATTAATCTTCTATTAAATTATTTATCAATTACTGTTCAGGAAATACAGCATCGTTATTTTGTTAGTACATTTTCAATATATTTTATAGTACCCGTTGGTGTTTCTCGGTTGCGAATCCCTAAAACTTACGGATCGCGATCTGAATTTAATTATGATAATATACGTTTCTACAAGTAACCAATAATTATGAAAGCCAGGTCTTGATTCCGAGTAATGATCACTACAAAGAAATATATTTTATTTTAAAGCATATCCAACGAACTGTTACTAAGCGCCCGCAACCGGCGAGCATGTACAGCAAGAGTAACGAATGTAGAGGCAGCGCGTGAGGTTTGTAAGGATAGAAGCGATTTGCGTTCTATTGTCTCTGCCTACCCCGACGGGAAAAAGGGCTTGAGTGTATGTTTGTTTATTTTGCTCTAAGATAAAAGAAAAAACAAAATTAATTGAAATCTCTTTTTGTGAAGTCTTGATATTATTATTTACAATTAGTTTTGTTTTTTTTAGGCGGTGACTTCTCATCGTCATCCAAGCTTTCGTCCGTTAATCCGGACATGGGACACGCCTAATTTGTGACGCATTAGCATTGTGAGCCAAAAAGAGGAATTGGGCTACTATCTTATGCTGGCTAGATAGGTTTGTATAGGGGTTGATATGTCGAGTGTTTTATCTCTTTACAAAGATACTATTTGCTTCGCCTTTGTCACTTCTAATGACACCGACGGCATAAAGTGCCGAGAAAATTGTCACTCTTCGTCGATAACCAATGGGAGTAAGAGTAGTAAGTAGAGCTAATATTATATTGAGCGAAATTTGAAACAAATTCATATTCCCTACCTTATCTGCTTATATGCCGATTTTACAAAACAAAACATTAAAGAAAACAGACTTGGATAAAACAAATTCAAAAACCTAACAAAAATAAAACAAAAAGGTAACTAAAACAATCTTACCTTATTTAGTCGATCACCTTCTGAGACGGATCCCGAGATATCGAAGTTACGTCTGAAACAAAAACGAAAACACCTATAAATCTAAGTTTTATGACTTTATTATATTTTCAGAGCGAGCAGCAATAGAAAATAGTTTTATAGTCTTTACTTAACCTATTATAACTTAATACTCATGTTTTCATTTCCTCAAAAAAAGTATTATTTATATTTGTATTCATTTCAACTACACAATGGTGCATGATATAGGGTGCAATTGGTGATTTTACTAAATATTTCACAAACGTATCCCTAAATTAAAATAGTTAACGTAAACCTCTAGTCTTTTAGGAAAGAAATACAAAAAAAACTGCCGATGTCGACACACTCAAATCAGAAAGTGGTTTTTTCCAGTACTAACAGTAAAAGAACTTTTTTAAAATTTTATTGTACTTTTTTGATCCGCGTGATAACAATACAATGTATAGCAATGCCAAATTTCAGCTCTCTAGTGCTAATAGTTCTTGCATAAAACCACAGACGGAAATACTGACATGGCAAAACAGTTCACTACGACACCCTAAAAATCAATCTCCTAAAAGAAACTAAATTTGTTAAGCGGCAAAGCTATCCAATTTAATAATTACTGACGGGACGAGTTCCCGAACTTACTTACTACTTACAAAATGAAATCAACGCCAAGGATTGCTTGGCTGAGGTGACGTTTTTAGACGACACCAAATCGCTGATATCTATACTAAATATACTTAAGTAAAATAAATAGTAAGTTCTACAATATTATTATTACCAATACTTAACCTAAAACTAAAAATCCTACTAATATTATAAATGTGAAAGTTTATGAAGATTTATGAATAGATGGATGGATGGATGTTTGTTACTCTTTTACGCAAAAACTACTGAACAGATTTGTATGAAACTTTACAGTAATATAGTTTATACATCAGAATAACACATAGGCTACAATTTAAAAAGATTTTGTATAATGTTGCCATAATATAAGGAAAAGAAACTGAGTCGGCAAAAAACCTGAGCTCTGAAAGCTGTCTTCGCGTGCGTTGCCTAAACCGTTAAAGTTACTTGAAGATAATGTACGGTGAAATTGTTTATCTTAAAAAGCTCACTATGAAAAATTCAAGATGGCCGAGGCCACAAAATGGCGGATTACTTATTTTCCACAAATACCTCAAAACGGGGATCAAATGAAAGGGTTTGATTGGTAGAATATCGCTTACTATGAAAAATCCAAGATGGCCGCCGCCACAAAATGGCGGATAACTTATTTTTCACAAATACCTCAATATGGGTATCATAGATTATACAGATATACGATGGGTATCAAATAAAAGGGCTTGATATGTAGAATAGAGCTCACTATGAAAAATCTAAGATGGCTGTCGCAGCAAAATGGCTGATTACATATTTGCCACAAATACCTCAATATGGGTATCGAATGAAAGGGCTTGATTGGTAAAATAGCGCTCACTATGAAAAATCCAAAATGGCTGCCGCTACAAAATGGCGGATTACTTATTTTTCAGAAATATCTCAATATGGGTATCAAATGAAAGGGCTTGATTCGTACAATAAAGCTCACTACGAAAAATCTAAGATGGCTGTCGCAGCAAAATGGCTGATTACATATTTGCTACAAATACCTCAATATGGGTTTCAAATAAAAAGGGTTTGATTGGTAGAATAGACCTCACTATGAAAAATCCAAGATGGCCGCCGCCACAAAATGGCGGATTAACTTTTTTCCGCAAATACATCATTATGGGTATCGAATGACAGGGTTTGATTGGTAGAAAAGGGCTCACTATGAAAATAGAATGAGAAGTATCAACTAACAACAAAACTAAAAACTTGAAAATAAAATAAACTAAAAAAACATTTATTTTAATTTTGGGCGTAGCGTATCTAGAATAAACATTATGATAGAAATTTCACTTGCCCAACGATTTTATATTTGTCTTATGAATAGATACCCCAGATTGATGAAAAGTTTGGTGCGATCTGGCGGCTAGGACTTACCGGATTACATTTTAGCTTTTAGTACATAGCCTAACTACGTCATTTTTATTGTAATAAAACAGTATAACATAAAAAATATGGTTTAAAATGCTCATTCTAGAGTAGTTATCAAATTGTTTTCAAAATTGATAGATTTATTGGCTGCAGTATTTAATGTAGATGAACTTTGTCTTTACAGTAAGTAGTTTGGACGAATAGTTTAAAAGTTATCACGATATAATTGACCTAAGCGCAGCGTTATTAAAAGCGCTTAGTGCGCTTACTATGAGTTGGCGCGCTTAAGCGTAGCGGGGCGGAGGGGCGGTCTGATTATGTACTTTGTGGCAATGCTTTCAGATTTTATTTTTGCTGCTATTCTATTCAGTAGGTACATAAGCTCTTCAATAACTTTAATAATATACCACACTAGACGACGCCAGCAGCTACGCCTGCATTTTTTTTTAATTTACCCGTTTTGGCCGATCCCGTGGGAATTTCAGGAAATCCCTTCTTAGTGCACCCCTACGGTCCCCAAGGAACATACATGCCAAATTTCAGCTTCCAGCGCCCAATATTTTCGGCTGTAGCGTGTTTGTCAGTCAGTCAGTAACGCAAGGATTTTATATATTAAGAAGATACTAATCTTTACCTGAAGTTTGACGACTATGAAAGCATAAGTAATTTTAAGTATTATCTGTTTATATGTATGCTACACGGCTAATGTGCAGATCCGTTCGTGATGAAATTTGATATGGATAGTCTGAAACCTGGGGAAGTACAAAGGCTACTCTTTATTCAAATTTCATGCGGGCGAAGCCGCTGGCGAAAGCTAGTTACAATATAAAATGAGATCCCAACTCACCACACTCAGTGGATTGCTAAGCAGCGGGACGGTAACTGAAGCCACGATCTGTGCCGACATTTTAAAAGTGCTCAAATCAATTATTTTTACAAATAATTGTTTCGTTTTTTTTTTGCATAGGGTTCCACCAAGAACTTAGGGTCCCAAGCCAACCTCACCTGCAAGTGGTGTACGTGCCGATCAACGGACGAGGCTCTGGCAAACAAAATATCCCGATAAGCGGCAATAGGCTCGTCACCTATTACGTGGGATCAAAACACTGGCGAAAAGTGGGCGTTTAATATGCCTCTGCCTACCCCTTCGCGGAAACAGGCGTGAGTCTATGTATGCATGTACGTATAATTTATCTCTACAAAAAGCGAAAGTATAATTCAGTAATTAAAAGAATAATTCAGTTGATTTTTTAATCATAACTAATCAAATTGCCATCAGAACCATTAGGAATATTAAATATCAAAATACTTTTAGATTAATCCATTAATCTATTGGGGATTCACTTACAAAAGTACCTTTAAAAGTAGTATATTTAACAAGTGCCGAGGAAATTAGTGCTTTAATAGTGGCGGGGTAAAGTAGCTTCTAATATTGTTTTAAAAGGTTTAAGAGTGATCGATCAACGTAAAACTGTTCTGAACTAAGCTATGCTCAGTTTATTGTACGATATTCTTTCTGCAAACAACTTTAGACTGAATACTTTAAAAGTCTAGTAGTAGTAAAATAAATAATGTCTCGTTTTTCTTCTAGGTTTTGATATTACTGAAAGTAAAATGTTGGCAATGTGCTTATTTTGTAGAGTAGGTAAGGGTAGAAGTTATAATTGAAAAAATATATAATAAAATATTGCGACTAACTACTTTTTATCACTTTTGTTAAATAAAACACCCTTTTAGCAGAGTCAAAGCCAGCAACTATTGGATTTCGTTTCTTTTATTTTGGCGCTAGAGGAAGCCCGATACTACGGCGTCACATTTCTTTTTAGAATTAAATGTTTCGGTCCGACCTCGTGGGAATTTCGGGCAATTCTTTCTTAGTGCACTCCTTTGATCCTCAAGACAACATACATGCCAAATTTCAGCTTCTTGCGCCCAATAGTGGCGGCTGTGCTTAGTCTATCAGTCAATCAGTAGTGCAAGAATTTTATACATATTACACAGATAGATTTTTATGGAATGTGGTCTCACGCCCCACGTTGGGAGCCAATGTTATTCCTTGACACTTGACACAGGAGAAGCAGAAACAGCTATATAGCTGTTTCTGCTTCTCCGATTCTTGTGCTAATATTAGCAGTGCATTGTATAAGATCCGAACCTACAATATTTAGTAAAACAAAAAGCCTTTTCAAAACCGCCACATCCGCTCTAGAAGTAAACCGGATAAGCTTTTCATAGAGAATAACATCACTCACTTTGTTTGACAAAATTTGAAAGCCCTATTTTCAATTCCCAGCTACTATAGAACCTTTACACTAAAATTGTCAAACACAAGACTAAATTGAAGGATTTTGTTCGGTCGGTCGCCGTTCAACATTGGACTAAAATCACAGACGATGCTAGGCGTTAATAGAAATTTAAATATATGACTTTGGAAGCCTGTGAATTCGTATAAAGCTTTTGATAGTAGCATGTTATTTATAAATACCGATAGTATGTATAAGTATTTTTTACTACAACGGTTTTATATACATTCACGCCTTTTGCCTGTTTGGGTAGGCAAATACAATAGAACGCAACTTGCTTGTATCCCTTCAAATCTCACGCACTTACTCTATATTATTTACATACATGCTCGTCGGTTGTGGGCTCGGTAGAACGATTAACTATCGAGATTCGCTCTACGTGTCCAAACCATTTCAGCATCCCTTTCTCAATCCTTGTCAGTCCTTAATTCTGACCACAGCATTCTCGTATTATTGCATTCGGATTTACCCCACACGTACTACGCAGTGATCGCATCGAAATCAACGATTTCTGCTTTCATGCTATTTTTGTCAAACCCCAAAATCCTATATTTCTAAGTAAAATATCACAAAAATCTATTAATATTTTTTGCTTTAAAGAGTAACAAACAGCATCATATTCTCACAAACATTCGCGTTTAGAATAGTTGTAGCTAGTAGAATAAACATATGTACCTAAGCTTTTGGCCTTGATTTTATATACGTAACTACGTTATTTTCTGAGCCTCACAAAAGAAAATGCAAAGCTCCTCCATTCCCAAGATTTATGCCTAGAATGCTTCAATGTTTTTCGCGAATTTACCATGCACGGCGTGCCACGAACGCAGGCGGTTAAGCGGGTGAAATTGCGCGGCAAATCACTGAGGGGTATGGATGACACTGTACGGTCCCACAGTCATAGGCGGGGATTAATTGTGGGAGAAAAATTGTGGAATTTAAACGCATGTTGCGTAATCTTCACGTTTTGGATGTGAAAGCGTTCGTGTGAAGTTTTGTGGTTGTGTAAAGATTTAGTGTGGAGTAAATCAGCAGAGATTTACTCTATGGCAATATCAAAGGAGTAGACACAGCTGCTTTTTTACGTTATCACCTACACGATTACGACCATTGGAAGCCAGTTGAAATGCCATAGAAAAAGAGAGGATTTTATACCTAAAATAAGTTAGCGTGATAAAAATAATTTATATAAAGTATGGTATTATAACGTATTTCGCAAGAAGTTCTTTACATATTAAAGAATAGAGGACGCCAGCAGCTACGCCACCATTTTTTTTAATTCACCCGTTTTGGCCGATCCCGTAGGAATTTCGGGAAATCCCTTCTTAGTACACCCCAACGGTCCCCAAGAAATATACATGTCAAATTTCAGCTTCCTGCGCCCAATAGTTTCGGCTGTAGCGTGTCTGTCAGTCAGTCAGTAACGCAAGGATTTTATATTTTAAGATAACGAAAACAAAATGATATAATCGATTTCATGTTATTTGAAATTTGAAACCGATTACCATTTTGTTATCGTTATTCTATAGAATTTTTAATGAGTATATTTTGTAGAATTTGTATAATACGAGTATATACAGATATTTAAATTAGTTATCTTCATTATAGATAAGAAAGTAGGGCATAATTCTTACTCTACAATCTCAAAATGATTGATAGTTATTTCTGAGCTCTATAGCTATAGTATATTGTTTATAAAATATATGTCATACAATAAACTACAGTCTACGGAATTTATCGCGATATATTGGTTTGACTGAGATTATGTCTAAGCCGAATGATCTAGAAACTACATTATTTATAACTATCACACGCTTCGGTTTCTTTACAGTATCGGGTCACGGAAAACTGGCTATAAAATACGTAAACTGTAGTTTAATTTCAACGTGTAACGTTCTCATAAACCCAAGAAAATAATATGTGACACATCTTTTCGCAGAACACTGATGGACACAGGTCTCATCTAATTAACATCACAATAGCATTGTCAGTTACTAGGAGGATTTGGACTACTATACCGCGCTAGATAGACGGATTGTAGTTAGGCTTGATGTAGATTCTTTCGTCTCAAAGATGTATTTTATGTTTTGTTTTGTGTATTTTTCTTTTTTATTTTCATTTCATGGGTGTAGTAAGAGGCGACTCTTACAACACCCATGAAATGAAATGGCATAGCGACACTATATATTCTTAATCCGTCGGAACTACGCGGAAAATGTATGTAATCATTCATTATTTTTTTACCATCCACTGCGCTATTGTATCGACCAATGAGATCACCAAACAAAGATAAGTATAGTTATCTTTGAAAACAGAACTAAAAAGGCTTCCGAATGGAAACAAAACAACGGTGTATTTGCTTTGGTCTTAAGGAATAAGGTGGTCATTCTGCCATCTACACTTCAATGGGTTTGGGCCGGTCCCGATCACTATCAAAGAATATTGACCTTGTCTCATTACATAACTATATAAGAAAGAAACAAGCTTTGTCCTTCGATTACATGTTTTGATAGACTGTGTGAAATAAATATAATTGTTATTATTGCGTTTCCGTATTTCATGGGTATTTTTCTTACATTTGTTGTCGGGCAAATACCAATTTCCCATTATTCGGACTTTTGTAATTCATCGCTGAACAATAGTATTGTGATAGGGTTTAAAGTCAAGTTTTTGGTCTCTCTCCGTTTTGAGTCTACTTTTTTCTTCTTCTTTCTTTTCAAAAGATATTATTTCTCTCTGTGCCACTTACAGAACCCACGGAATGAAATGGGATACTGACACTTTGTATTTTTAAATCGTCACCACATGGATTAGGTATTTTATATTAAGAGTTTATTTTCATTTTAAAATAAAATTTCATATAAAATTGTTTCCTTTATCTGCTTTTGAAGCACCTGAAATATTTTTATCGATCGTCGATTTTTGTCGACTGCATAAACTTGCTTGTTGCTCTAATATTAAGTGAATCCGTAGGTCGTGGGTTCGATTCCCACAGTGGGAAAATCTTTACTCGATACTTTGTTCTTGGTAGAAGTCTCTCGCGATATAAAACTTCTATCTACACTAGTCAAAGTCAAAGTCAAAAATCATTTATTCATCTAGGTCACAACGTGACGCTTATGAACGTCAAATTTTTAAAGTAAATTAATAATGCTTTTACATTTACATTTACTGCCCATTCGCAAAGCAATAGGTAGAACCACGAGAAAGAACGGGCAATAAAACTCGTGGCCACTCTTTTTAATCGCCAGTGTTATGGTACATATTTTGTTTTTGTAAGGAGCTGCAACTGTTTCACATTGTAATTAATTACTTGTAAATAGTAAATAAGAACATACATAATACTTAAACAAATATGTAGTTACTAAATTAAGTGCTGTAGTAGTCTTCAAATGTGAATCTTGTGGAACAGGAGCATCCACTTACGCAATGTAGGCAACTCGCGATCATGTTCAGAACTATGGTGGAAAAGTATGTTACAGAAAGTGACGGTATATGAATACACGAAAATTACAAAAACGTTAGTATCCAGCCCATGATAACGAGTTACCTTCATCTAACACTGTAGCAAATTTTAATAAAATTTGTGGAACAACAATGAAAATGTTAATGTAGTAAGTTGAATGACCTAATAATGCATGAATATTAAATTAATGGAACTAGAGATATTACATAAAAAAAAAACTGAAAAGTAAGGTATCTATATAAATTTAAAAAATCAAGAGTTGGCTAGTGTAAGTGACCATCTATCCTTATCACTGAAATAATCATTAATGGTATAATAACCTTTCCTAATAAGGCAGTGTTTTATTATACTTTTGAACGTACTAAATAACAATTCTAAAAAACTAATTGGTATTTTATTGTATATACGAATACCTAGCCCTACAAAAGAATTATTAACTTTATGTAAACGATAATAAGGGGCATATAACTTATGCCTGTTTCGAGTATTTATGTTATGTACATCACTTTTTGTAGTAAATAAACCTATATTTTGCCTAATATACAATATATTAGCAAAAAATTGCGAGGCTACTGTAAGAATCCCTATAGACTTAAAGCGTTCCCTAAGAGTATCTTTTGCACCTAACATGTATATTGCTCGTACCGCTCGTTTCTGTAGAACGAAAATATTCTGAACATCCGCAGCTTTGCCCCATAACAAAATACCGTAGGACATGACACTATGAAAATAGCTAAAATAAACTAGACGAGCTGTGTCAACATCAGTAAGTTGTCTAACTTTTTTGACAGCATACGCAGCAGAGCTGAGCTTACCTGCAAGACATGCTATATGTGCACCCCATTGTAACTTATCATCTAGTGTAATGCCTAGAAACACTGTCGAGTCAACTGTGTCAAGTTCCTCCCTATCTAGCCTTATATTAGGTCCCAATTGTCTAACGTTAGGTAAAGCAAATTTAACGCATTTAGTCTTTTTAGAATTAAGCACTAGGTTGTTTGCTGTAAACCATTGTGTAACCTGTATAAGTGCATTATTTACATCATCAAATTGATTCCTATTCCTATCTACTTTAAAAATAAGTGACGTATCATCTGCAAAAAGTACGACATCACAGATATTTTTTAAATAAAAAGATAAGTCATTAATATATACAAGGAATAGAAAAGGACCTAAAATAGAGCCTTGTGGAACGCCTAACTGTATAGGTAATTTAGAGGATGTAGTCCCATTTACATCGACGCACTGAAATCTTTGCCGCAGGTACGACTCGACAACACAAAGTGCGGATTCCTCTACGCCGTAGTGGCGGAGCTTACGCAATAGTGTGTCGTGATGAACGCAATCAAATGCTTTTGAGAGGTCACAGAATACTCCGATAGCATTTTTAGATGACTCCCAAGCATTATAAACGTGTTTTATGAGAGCAACACCCGCATCAGTAGTGGATCTACCTTTAGTAAATCCGTATTGATCTTTATGAAGCAGACTATTTAAATTAAAGTGTCTTAGTAGCTGCTTTAATAAAATCTTTTCAAATATTTTACTAAATGCCGGCAAGATAGAGATGGGCCTGAAGTTATTTACGTCATTTTTACTGCCAGATTTGAATAAAGGTATGATTTTACTTAATTTCATCAAATCCGGAAATACGCCTAAGTCAAAACATTGGTTAAAAATTATAAAGAGGTAAGGCGCAATAGTCTCAACTATAGTACCTAAAATTTTAATTGAAATGCCCCAAAAGTCGCCGGTATTTTTAATATTAATTGAATTATATGCGATCAATATACATATCTCGCGGGGTAACGTGCTCGAATCTAAACACGCTCTTGCATTCAGGTACACTGCTAAGCAAAAAATTTCCAGCGTCTAAAGATGATGATTGTAAAGAGCTAGTAGTTGTCAAAGGTATGCTCGCAAAGAAACTATTGAACATATGCGCTACTTGAGTTTGATTGGTGACTAATAAATTGTTTTCTTTTAGTTCAAATTGGTTTTCCCGTGGTCGTGCTCTTCCTGTTTCATTATTTATAATTCTCCAAGTTTCTTTAATTACATTTGTTGAATGTCAAAAAACACTATTGCGTCACTATGACGACAAGTTATGTTATACAAAAACATGTTTAATGAGTGTATGTGCATATTTTGAGTGTGTGTTAAGTTGTTTGAGTAAGGTAAAGCACCTAAAATAAATTTACAACTAAATTTAGAATTAAGTTCTATCAACAATTCAACACATTCTATGATATCCTGTCTCTTTACACTTAAACTGTTACCAAACAATAATATTGCTGTACTACTCTCATCTAAGGGGTGTAACTTACTCTGATTAACTAAACTACAGTAACTATCCCCTGGCCTACAATAATTTATAACGCACTGATTTGAATATTCACTGAGAAGACTACCAAAATTGTGACCTAGCCTATCAGAAAAAATAAAAGTTTTATTAATAGATGTTGGAAGCCTAGATTTATTTAAATTTGATTGTAATGAGTGTGAGTTTTGTGGATTGTTAGAAAAATTCTCAGGTAGTACGGTACTCAATGGCTCTGCTGGTACAAGAGTATGAGTACAAGAACACGAGAGCTTATTGGTCAGAGACTCATACATTTCTGCATTACACCTCACCAAGTCTACGAGCTCACCTGCCTCCACTATACGCTTGCTCAGTTCTTGTTGAGAAGCTTGGTATTTGTTGAAGATCTTATTTAAGGTTCTTTCCCTAAGTAATGTCTCTTCCCTTAAGCGATGAGTGTCCATATCATACACTGATCTGCTATGTTCCAAATTTCTAGAGTACTCAGAAAGTTGATTAACTAAGTTTATGCGCTCCTTTCTAAGATTTAAATTAACTCTATGCACATTATATTTCCTAATAGATGTATGACATTTTTTATTAATTTAGTAATTTTAATGTAACGTTTAAGTTTATTATGACTAGAAAAGCTGGTTCTCATAATAATGGTATCCTCCCTGGTCAGATCTATTGTCACAACTGGCTCCCTAATGCACACATGATCAGGCTCACTACTAACCAACTCATGATATAGGCTACAGGTATTCGCAATCTGTTGACTGTGTTTATTTATTTCTATGTTGGAGATGGTTTTATGAGCTTCACTCAATTCATGTTCCAGTTCAGCAACACGTCTCAGAGCTTCTTCATGAGTGTCCATGCACTGTTGGAAGTTTGACACCGTCAGTCGAAGTTGTTCATGTTGCTCAAGTATTTCAAGATGGTGTGTGTGCATTTCAGCCAGCTGTGCCTTGAGTTCAGTGTTCTTGTCTACTATTTTCTTTACTTCTTCTTCGCTGTCCTCTCTTTCCTGTAGCAGCTGGTTACACAGGCTTTTAGAGGATTCCAATTCTTTGAGTGTGGACTGTAATTTGTCCTCCAGAACTGCCATACTGCGGGTCATCATTTGAACAGACCTACCCCGTAAGCACCTAAATATAAGGAAGAGTGAGTAAAGTCAGCAGAGATAAACTAAGAAATGGGTGGATAGAAAGTTGAGAAGGAAATAATGTAGGTAGATTATAAAAAAATAACAGAAAAGTAAATTAAATAAATTTGAGAACAGCTTATTTTAAATCTAACTATTGGGGAATATGAAAGTAATGAATAGGTACAAAAAATTTATATGTTTGATATTATATTTATAAAACAATAAAATAAAATTGGAATGTAGGTAGGTACTTCTATAAATTGACCTGTGTAACACTATTGTACCCCGTAAATTAATATACTTATTTTATAATAAATAATTATGTTTTGTGTATAGTGTGTCATGTAGTATATGGTGTCTGAGGCAAATGTTTTTCGTCATCGATTTTGCTTCCACAAATTGTCAAGCAAAAGGAGACATAAACGGTGCCGCTGTGTATTGTAAATGACGTCGCTGACGTGCAGTGAGCAGTGTTTATGAAATGTATAGTGTATATTAGTTAGAATTATATGAATAAAACGATACAGGGATAAGTAAATAATTATGAAAACAATACTCCCCGGGTTTCCAGTTGATTTTGAATCTTGTAAGTTGTATCAGTTGACCGTTACTTTGACAGTTGGTCCGCCACAAGTTTTCCAGTGAGGTTTAGTCACTAGTCCTTTGATATTATGTTACACAAACAATTATTGCTAAGGTTTATGGGTATACACTTTAATTTAGACATACAATTAATGAGGAAAACAGAATAAAACTATTTTATCAATTAAATTATTATACACGTAGCGAAATGACAGCTGTTCGCTAGTGTGCCAGCGAAGAACCTGTGTGCCGACGTCGTGTTCTAAAATACAGAGAGGTTGGACGTTTAGACTAGAGAGAACATGCTCGCCATATTTCCTTATACCGAACGTGCAACATGTAATGTCAGTTGGTCTTAGTTAGTTAATCATAACGTCAAATTACGCGTCTCATTTAAAGAGGCATAGACTCCTTACAGACTCATATCTTTGACTGCATTCTGTAAATAGCCGTGCTATAAATTCCATCATTAAGGAGTGATGGGATTTGACAGTGAAAGGAGATATCGATGTTTTTTGAATGAGGGATAAATACGGAAACAAAGTATCGGACATGAATGTAAAACTGAATCGTACCCGCAAGGGTATTCTCTCGTTTTCCATAAATTAATTTGCACTAATATTGTTTGCCATAATCATTCCTGATCATAATATTTACTTGCACTATTATCATTTATACTAATAACGTTTGCCTTAACAACTCAACATTGATAACTTTTATTTACCATAAAATGACTTTCTATAACAACATATATTTAAATTTATATATAATTATAATTATGAAAATAATACATAATATTGTTAGGTCGAAATTAATTATCGTTACCCCGACTCAATGCAATCTGGCTCGGAGAGGTTAGGTTAGAAGACTAAGGCGGGAGCTCCGCCCCCCCGTGGGATCTCCAGCTTGTCGTGGTGGGGGGCTCAGTAACCGTGGGTTAGAAGCCACCCACGGTGAAGCTAAGCGGGATCCCGGGAGGGGACGCTCCACGTGGGCTTGGTAGAGGCCTGCGTAGGATGCGTCCCATGGTGCGGGTGCGGGGGACAGTTCTGTCTGTCCCTCGCAGTCGGGTGCGGTCGCGGGAGGAGAGGCGTGTGGGTGTTGCGTTGCCCCGCGCCCTATCTCCCGCGACCAAATGGGGGCGCACCATCGTTGCGTCGCGGTGGGCCGCAGAGGAAGAGGAGATGCGGTGTTGCGTTGCCGTCCTCCCTATCCTCTGCGGCCGCTGGGTGTTTTGGCGGCGGAGCCCAACACCTTCATCCGCCGCCAAGGGGGTTTCGTTCGGGGCCCGCCTGACCATCTGGCGGGCCAATACCCGTCGGGGGGTAGCGAGGAATGCTTTGGTGAAACCCTACCCTCCGACACATGGGTACATGAGGAGCACGGGTTGGTTTTTAGTCAGTAAGAGTCTGACAGTCCCCTTCGTCCTTCCCCCCCAGGGCGGATTTTCCAACCCGATACCAAAAAAAAAAAAGGCGGGAGCGAAGCGAAGCGGAGCTCCCGCCTTAGTATTCGTAGTTTTTTTTTAAACCACCCTGATGTAGGAACCCCGCGAAGCGGGGCTCCGTCGAGCTTAGTTAGTAGACGCCATATGAGGTTTAGTTTTAGGTTTAATTATGAATAACAAATCTGGGGTTGGGTTTCGAAACGAGTCGCCCGAATTTGAGGGTATTGTTGATGTATGGGGCTTAAGGGAGTTAGTTTTAATCCCCTAAAAGTAATTTTGGCTGCCGGAGTTGCGTCTTAATATTTTTAAACAATTTCCAAAAATTCTCCATTCAAATATGCAAAACGGAACGTAATTTTAGGTCTTATGTGAAAGTAACTAAATAGGTTGTGTTAGGTTCGCTTTTGACCCTTAACCCAAAAATAGGAGCCCTGCGAAGCAGGGCTCCGTCAACCTCAGTTTATACTAGTGGAATCAATAAAAGCGATATTTAAGTTTTATGTGAAAAACGTGAAACGAAACGCAACCGCCATCTTGCATGAATGATATAGACAGCTAATGTCAAATTTGTGCGTCATTGCTTTCGAGTACCTAGGGTTAGGTGCGACTGTAATAAGTAACTAAATAGGTTATGTTAGGTTCTCTTTTGAACCTTAATCCGAAAATAGGAGCCGTGGGAAGCAGGGCTCCGTCAACCTTAGTTTATTACTAGTGTGAAAAATGTGGAAGTTGGCAGTGCCATACACACCGCTGTTATTAACATAAAAATTGCAGGCGCTTGTACTAAATTATCTTTATTTATATTATGGTGAATAAAAGTTATGGAAAATGGCATTATTGAAAACGAAAATTATAGCAAATACATTTATGGATTTAAATTATTATGACACATGATCGATTATGACCAATGGACTTAGTGAAAGTCATTTTATATCATTTCACGATTATGGCAACTGAAGCGTTATTTCTAATTAAATTATGGCAAATACCAGTGTGGCATATGAAATTATGGCATTTTAAATTATGGCAAACATTAGCAAACCACCCGCAAGCTTCAGCGTGGCAGTCGGTTGCACTCACACCAACTGGGTTGTCAAAGTAGTTCACTGCTGTACTAATATTTACATAAAGGCAAATCATTTGTGCTGGCGGATCACAAATCGGATAACCTACAACTCTAAAAAAATCGAGCAGTGTCCAACGTAAGCGATAGCAAGCAACGTGATATGATGCGACGCACACAAATTGTCAAAGCCGCATTAGCCAATCTGGTATAATTCGTACAATACATAATCTAAGTGACAGTTTCTTAGCATCTCATCGCAACGCATCGCTCATTAGTTTATGAATACTTTTTGTCAATAGATTTTATGGCTACAACGAACAATTAAACATGTGAATTTTTTTAGTACTGTCTGTCTGGCAAGTCTTTGCAAAGCACTGTCCGGCGTCGACAGCAAAAACTACAATTTCAATATTTTAGTTGTTTACTTCTACGGTTTAAATATATCGAAACATACTAAAGTTAGACATTTGACCAAAAATATTTATCAATAAATCATCACTGTTATGAACAACACTCGGTTTCCTAACTCTATGTTTTGTCTACTGTTTGGCTACCACGACGCTGCTATAAGAGGGTGCTGCTAAACCTATCGACAGCTCTTTCTATCATACTGCATGTGCCATTAGAAAGAAGATATCAAACTTAGAAACCGCTGTTGTTATTTAGTGTTACTTCTATGACTTAAGGTTATATTTCTTTGCTAAAATATAAAAATACTTCAATTAGTTTGATAGACTGACATATCAGTAATGAGGTGATAATTTTCAAATTAATCAAACTAGGTAATTTTATCTAAACGTCATCTCAGGCAATCGAATCAAATATAAAGAGATGCAGAAAACTGAATATTCTAGATTTACTTAAAATACGAAAAAGTCTTCACCACAGTAAAAATGCAAATGAACTCTACCTTCAAAAGATCGGCAAGACTCATTTTAAACTTGTCTAGAATTCTGGTGACCTAGTATCAAAAATGTTAACTTGGTTATTTTTCCGCACATGTCGCTGTATGAAATGGACAGTTTAGCGGTATTGCGAGACGTGGCCATGTCTTGATGTTATGAAGTGCAGTTTCTGTGAAATTTATACGGGCGTCGCGTAGTTTTATTTTGTTGGGGGGTTATAATTGAGAGGAGAGAATATTTTATTATACGTAAGATTTGAACTATTAAATTATTTTGAGCTTTGGTGTTTGTTAAATATTGACAATATTTTTTACTTAAAGTAGCTTTAACCGTTGAATAATGCTATCTCTTTGGGTTGCGTAGGTCAGACAACAGTCGGTCTGTAAAAAAATAATATTCAGTCAAATCCCATAAAACTAGTAAGCGGCCACGGGCTGCAACTGGGATATCGCTAGGAGGATGATGATTACTCGTAGATGCCTATCAACTGTAAAACTAGAAAACTTAAACAAATATATTCTAAAATTGATTCTTATTTTTTTATTCTTAGCTTTAGTTATTTATGTTAAATGTTTAAATAGTCCATTTTATTATAGTCTTTCCAAAAATGCACGGTTTGGTTAATAAAAAAAAAATGTGGTCGTTATAAATCTAGATAAACGCTTCACAGCGTCCAAGCGATGTATTTTATTTAGGATCTTCCCTCGTATTGAACAAGAATGCAGTACTATAGCATTGCTTCATATTTTATAATAGCTCGTTTATAAGTAATTGACCTGAAAATAATTATTTATACGCGCATACTACAGTACCCTATAACGACACCCGGGAACGACGACTTAAGACTGTTTTGTGAGGCACGGGGCAAGCGATGATTAACGATTCAATACGCACATAACTCCGAAAAGTTTTTGGTGCGCGCCGTGGGGTTTGACCCGCTATTCTCTGCATAGCTGTCTCTTGGTATTTGGAAGTTGTACGTGATGTTTGTGTGGCAATTTAATTTTTAGTATTTTTAATTGTTTGTCTTCTGTGACATAGGATTATATAGAAATATGACTGAATAGGTTCTAGCTTTATGTCTCACACTTATGTAGAAACGAAAACATACTTACAAAATTGAATCCAAATAACTTAACCTAGTTCTTTAGATAGAGGTAGGTACTTACGCAAAAAATCCTTCCAATACTTATGCAAAAAACCCAACACACCTGAATTTCCAAGCAAAACACTGCGATACAAACATACAAACCATATTTGTATAGGACCACGTCTTACGTCGCGAAGGAAATTGATATTTTACCACGGCCCGTGGTAAATATGCCAGACTGTTAGCTATGTAGGGCATGTCAACAACCAAACATTATCAATGCTCGATTTCGTAAGTAACTAGCTGGGCCAGCGGTTACACTCGCGATATTTAGGGCTACTGCTTAACACGCGTGGTTCATAGCGTGATGTTATATAGCCTGTAGCTGTTCCTCGATAAATGAGCTATCGAACAAAAAAATATGTATTCAAATCGGACGACTAGTGCCTGAGATTATCGCGTTCGTACAAACAAACTCTTCAGCTTAATAATGTTAATATAGATGCTTCATTTTTTTATGTATGGAGATAAAGTATTCAAAAGATTTTCGGTCTAATCTTAAAGCTAATGGAAAATATCGTTAGTAAATACAAAGGAGTTATCTATATCTGGATAGATAAACAAGTTTAAGAGGGGTTGGAAAGAGGTTTACCATGATGTCATAGATAAATCTCACGCGACCGAGTGAAAATGATTAGGTTACGTGAGTCGTATCTGTATAGTGACGGATTAAGAGTATTTAATGTACACTACTCCATTTCATTCCGTGGGTGTTGAAACAGGCGACTAAGGAATACACGAATAAGTATTTCTGCAAGGATACAGAAAGCTCGAAATCAAACACTGTAGGTACCCGTACCCTGGGCAACGTTGTTTGGTAGGCCAAACCCTCATAGTGATTCACAGTACCACGGTGAAGCAAGTTAGGAGAGGCTTCAGTCCAGCAGTAGACAGCGACATACAGAAGAGTAGGTAAGTCCGTTTATCAGTTATCTAGTTGCTATAATGCAAGCTCTACCTAGTGTGGATCATTTTATTTATTTTTTATTTTTATTTATAGACTCACGCCTGTTTCCCCGAAGGAGTAGGCAGAGGTGTAATATTACACCCACATTTCGCCTTATGAATTTTAGGTCTCACTTAATAGGGGGTGAGCCTATTGCCGTTACCAGGCACATCACCAGACTCCGTGCTGCTACTGAGAATTCGGAAAAACCCCGTAACACTTTTGCCCGACCCGGGAATCGTACCTGGGACCTCCGATCAGCAGTCGCATACGCTATCCACTGGACCACGGAGACAGTCATATCTCCGTGGTCCAGTGGATAGCGTTTGCGACAGGATCAGTAGGCATATAACTCAAGTAGAAGGCCGCGATACAATTTTTTTAGATTGCCCTCGATCCCAATAACATCGTTCGTCGCCTTTGCGGAGGGCTTATCGCTGATGCATCCTCCGGAGCATGGCCGCAATTCTACCTGCGCAGCGGCCATCGGTTCTTAGAGCCATGTGCCCTGCCCTAACCTCTTCGCGTTGCATAGTCGTGGAATTTAATTAACAGAAGTTGTTTCATAATAATAAAAGTTTTTTTTTTATGTACCTTTATAAACGTTTTGTAGCCCGATATTTTTATGGGCCCGTGCTATTCTATGGTGTTATTGTTGAAAATAAAATGGATCAGGTTCTTATCGTTTCCGATGTAATATACTATGTAGGTACGTAAAAGAATATCGACGAATACTGATTTAGTTATGAATATAATAATATATGTTGTTCGGTAATGTTTTCGGACGTTACATAAAGGTACAAAACGAACTAACGTTAATTAATGTGAAACCATCGTAATGTCATTTATCTTCTGTATATTTATAATTCTTCCATTACTGCCCGTCTGACATACCATGCACAGCCAAAACAACTGAGCGCAAGAAGCTGGTCATACATATCATGTTCCTTGGGGAGTGAAGGGGAGCACTAAGAGAGGATTTTCGGAAATTCCCACCGTAAGGGAGTTAAATAGTACAGTTTCTTGTAAATATTTATTAAAAGCCTAATTTATGTCCCACTTCTAAAATATTCTGAAATCAATATCTAATGGTACTGATACACCTGAGGATTCACTTGTGTCTTTTGTCAAACTGAACAACGAACAGAGCCGAACATTGCTACGAACAATTTTCACGATCTTTCTAGCGAACGCTCTATTCAGCAAAAACGTCAAAGTAAATTTAAATTTACTCTCAATTCACCAGAATGCTCGCTAGAACGTTTGCAAGAATGCTCATTAAAACACAGTCGTTTATTTTTATGCTTGTGTATGTATGAATAGACACTAATTATTTATGTAAAGTCATCATCCCTCTAGCTTTATCCAGTTGCAACTTGGGGTCCGCTCACTAAGCTCACCGGATCTGACTGAATGTTAGGTTTTCCACAGAGTGACTGCCTGTCTGTACTTCGTAGCCCAAAGGGATAGCGATATTCCATAGTTATTCATAGATATTCATTAGTGTCAGTTTATTGAGATATACGTTTTGACTCCATATAACGACTGTCAACAATCTTCATGACAGCCGGGACCGACGGCTTAACGTGCTCTCTGGGGCATTGGGTAAGCGGTAATTAATAATAATTTATAGTAAAGAAAGTAGCCATTGCACAAAACCGACTTATTTTTCACCCGGCATTCCATCACCCGGGCCGAAGTGTTCACAGTGGATTTACAAATGGCATAATTATAACCACATATTATGGTGAAGCCGCTCGCAAATGCTAGTAATTCATAAAAAAACTAAAAGGCTTTAAAACTAATTCCAATAATCTAATGTAAAACGACGTAAAAACAAATGTAATAACAAAAGCAGTTAGTTGTATTTATTCCACGAAACAATAACAAAAGTGCTATCTCAGAAACAGCCTCGTCGCAAAATAAAACAATTTTGCCCAGTGATTCCCAAAGTTAGTAAAAACAACGCACAAAATATACAGAGGAAAATGTATGTTAACCAAAAAAGTAATTGAAAAAGTGCCTCTTTATACTTGGTAAAATGCTTTTAAAAGAACATCCCTGTTTACATTAAGGAGATATACTACATTCTTTTCTAATGGTGCTGACACATTTAAGCATTAATTTGCCATGAACATTCTTGCGAATGTAACAAAACAGAAAAACAAACAAGTTTGTTTTAGCGAGCATTCTTACTAACGTTCTGGCGAGCATTCTAGCGAATTGACAGTAAATTTGCTTTGACGTTTTTGCTGAATATAGCGTTCGCTAGAATGATGTATAGTGAAAATGTTCGTAGCGATGTTCGGCTCTGTTCGTTGTTCGACAAAACAAAAAGCGGTGAATGCTCGTTGTTCTGTTACAAGTGAATGCTCAAATATATCAGCACCATGAGGAGATGTATTAAATTCTTTCCAAGAAAATTAGTCCATATGGAAAATTGGAAGCAAATCTTTTGTGTGCGAAGTCAAAAATGCTGTTTGATGTTCCATTATTACCTTTCTAAAGTGTTGGTTGGTTGAAGATAACCTTGAATCAGAACTGAGAACTGTAAAACCTTTGATATATTTCTTTCTTCGTTTATTGCTAGGCGTTTGATGTGATTTGTTTTTACAGTGTAGGCGGTTACCGTCACTGTAAATTTCCGTTCAAAGGCGTGAGATTGTCGATTGGAATTTGAACTATTTGATTAAAGAAAATTCGGCCTTGGTAGCATAAATAAAATTGACCACCTTAAATGTGGTAAAAGCATGTACCGGTTTTCAATGTCAATATTTTGTAAGAGACTACCGAATATCATGTTCAATTTTAAAATCCTTATGAAACAGAGGCTAGTGTAAATGTATTAAATGAAAACCAAGATATTCTTGTAACTATGTATATTAGTTTTAGATAGATAAGCTTTCTATTTTCCTTCATTATTTTTTTAATTATTCTAAACTTTGATATTTACAAATGTAAGAATACATTATTTGTAAGAAACAGATCGCTGAAATAATATATTTATTTTCAATTATTATCAAAGCATCGCTGAAATAATAGAATTATTTTATTTTCAATCTTCTTTAATAATTGTTTTTATCTACCTTTATTAAGTGTTTTTGAGCACTAAAGGTTACATTCTCTTTATGAGGATGTCTTGTGGAAATTGATATATTCTTAATTGCTAGCCGACTTAAACAAAAACTTTCTTTAATCTCGTATCTAATATTATTTCGCGTTTTTTTTTTCTAGTCACGTTAAGATGAACGATAATGCAGATAAAAGGTATTGTTAATAGCATATGGTCCAGGAATTTGCCTTAGAGTTCTTGCCTACATAGTTAAACTATAAACATGACTCAGGATTAAATTTTCTAAATATGTACATTTTATAGCGTTTCTTTCGTTAGTGGGGCGAAATATCTTATAAGCTTGTTCATCACCATTAGCTTGAGAGATGGTTAAATAGATAAACAACTTTTCTATGACCTCACCGAACTCTTTAATAGATTTGTCTCCCTGTCTAGCCTTTTGTAACTTCGCCTGTAAAGCAGTGTCTGATTTGTGAGTCAGTAAATGCCTACGCATGTCTTCTAATAGCAAATCAACCGAACTATAAGAAGCAGCTAATCGCATTTTGGCTCCACTTGTTAAACGGTTTTTTAAAACAAATTTTATCAACATCTGCTTATCACCATCATCAAGACATGACTCATATAATTCAATCGCATCAATTAAATCCTGAGTTGTCTCCTCGTCACCATTCATCTTCGGCAAAAGACTGACAGCCGTTTTGAAGCTATTCTTTTCACTAGCCATGGTTTTTAATTCACTACAACTACTTATACTAAAAACTTTCGATTCTTCTTGATAAGATAAAATTTTCTCATAACATTTATCTATACGAGAGCACAATATATCTATATCTCCAGAAATCTCTTTAGGCAAATTATGCAAAATACTCTTAAAAGATACATATAAATTCTTACATTCAGAAATTTTATTCTCTATGTAGAATTTCACAAATCGTGTATTAAGTACCAGTAGTCTGAGCAGTGACGGATTCAGAATACAAAGATGAAAGACATACCGTGGCTGTGGGAAGAGGTGACTAAGGAAAATACATGAGACAAATAAAACCACTGTGAGCAGATGAAAAAAATAAGTTTAGCCAGCCAGTTTAGGTTTTGATTTAGTAGACTAACCTGCTATACATCAGACTATTGTGACTCAAATTGGCAGCTCTGAATTGCAAAAGGCTGTATGATGCAGTACAGTAGACACTGAAAAAGTGTCTCAAATTCGTATCATATACTCGTAAATAATTCTATTAAATTACTAAAATTAATTTATTAAGGCATCTATTAAAAATCCGTTAAGTCAGGAAGAAATTAAAAGCAATCAAATTCTTTCCTTCTACGCTGCAATTAAAATCTTCTCGCTAATTGTCCACCGAATAATGCACATATAACTATCACTAAGCAGAGTGCTCGAAACATCGGGACGATCGGAGGGAAATAAAAACCAGTATTTTATCAAATTTTAGATTAAATGTACCGAAATCCTTGTAACGATCACTATTTCACACACTTTTTATTATTCGCGGTGCTTCAGGGGCAGGTACGAAGAGTTGTTACAATATCAGTAAAATATGATAATAACTTGTGTCTTACACGCGAAAACTTCGTGTAAAAAAACGCGATATGATCCGATACCAGTCAAATAAACTGTTGAACTTGTTATATACGACTGTGTATATAAGCTATAGGAACCACTATTATATGATATTTTTATGAACGTCTTTGTAGGTGAGAAAGGATTGCTTGCCGGCAGTGAAGTTGATCTGAGGGAGTGGGCGAAGTAAAGGCGTTATATGATTATTACATTTAATGTAGGCCTTGTGCCTACTTGCAGTTAAAAGACTTTTCTAAATGATAAATTTTACATCTACAATAAAATAGTAACTGCTACAAATATGATACAAATTGATGATCTGATCAAACAGGATTATGGTTTTTATGTACCTACTTATGTTTTTAATACATATACATAAAGGTCTTAGCCCACATAAACGACTCGCCTCACACCCAACCAAAAGAATATCGTTAAAATATGGGCTTTCAGTATTGCTCTTTAGGTATTCTTTACATTGGCACATAAATTAGCAGAGAGCGCGCTGTCCACCGTCAGACGCCTTAGTAGTCGACGACGCCTCGGTTGCCGCGCATTGGAAGCAAGCGGTCTGCGCGGCGACAGTGCGGGCGGCTGCTAGTAGTCGCCCCGCTGTTGCCGCTCGGTGGATGGTGCCCGCGTTTCCTACACAAAAGCGGTCGCCGCGGTGACAGCTGGGCGACTGCTAGCTGTCGCCGCGTGGACTGCGAGCAGTCACCTCGTGTTGGGTAGGAGCGGTGTTTGAGCAGAGTCGTGTAAGTGGGCTAAGACCTTTATTCCTGCACCCGATTGCCGATTGATCGTTCATTAATATAATAAGGATATAATTATGTTTGAATTGTATTTGTTCAGAAAAACCGATCTAAATTAATAGATCCGTCCACACACATATGTGTCCATACTGCGAACATGTCTGATGGAAGCGGTCGCGTGATGCACTCTTTGGTCACACTGGGGTGTAGTTATCGGCCGGCCATTTCATATTATTGTTTCTTGCTCATCGCAAAGACTTGTGTCACGACAACTTGGCTCGCATTTGTCCCTCACGTGGGTCAGTAGCTTGTAAAAGCGATAGCCGTGTGTATAAAATCTTTGCGTTACTGACTGACTGGCAGCCAAACTACAGCCAAAACAATTAGGCGCAGGAAGCTCAAATTTGGCATTTATGTTCCTTGGGGACCGTATAGGTGCACTAAGAAGAACATAATATCAGCCCTGTATCTAAACTTACCCAGTGCTGGGCAATGGGCCTTTCCTCACTAGGAAGCCCTTCCCGCCAAACAAGTGATAATTTTATTAATCATTGTTAATGGTTAGCAACATTATCACTTGAAAAAATTATGTGGATATTACATTTAATATTCACATGACTTAGAAAGTCATGCATTTGAAGCCTGTTAGTATCTCCAATAGGCTATCCCAGCTTAAAGCGTACTTACATAAATATGCACTTTGCCCAGAGATTACATAATAGCATAAGGTAAAGGCTCCTAATACCGAGGTAATCAAAATCGGCTCCTAATTCCGAGGTATTTTTGTTTTCGTTCTTATCTTTAGAATATTATTATGTAACTACTTAAAAACAGGATTCACGCATTCCATGTTTTAAACTTGCTCACATACGTGAAGTTCGTAAGTGTAACCCCGGAGCAACTAGCTAAAATCAATAAGTCTCTGCCACGGTGTCGACGCGAGTGGTTATTTCATATAAACACGGATCCTGTTAGGTAAGAGAGCTCATTTTTTTTAACGTAAGTTTTTGTTGTGATTTTAACATAAGGTGTTGAAGGTAAGCAATTTGTCAGAATTTTGTGTTATTTTACTTGCCATAATTATCAAGATAATTTATGTTTTAAATTGATTTAGTATCTAAAAATATAAAACAAAACACCACGAAGTTAGGGTACGTTTTTTAAGCGTAGCTCCTAATTCGGAGGTACCATCGGTAATAGGAGAAACACTACATCGTATTCACTTGCTTATTACTTTTAATACAATATTTTTTTTATTATTAAATGTTGTCAAACATGATCCAGAAAACAACATTTTCTTTGAAAGGCCTAAATAAGAAGTAGCTCTTTAGTCTTGTGAAATGTAATTATTTTGTACAGATTTTGACTGATATTAACATTTTTCAATCACAGAAATGTTGGTACCAGTAAGAAATGAATAAGTTATTTATTCGGCCGATTTTTTATGGGTCGGAATTAAGATTACAAATTACAGGAATTCCTCCTGATTCCGAGGTAGGATTTTTTATACCTCGGTGTTAGGCTCTCTGAGCTCCTAATACCGAGGGTATGCCTCCGTATAAGGATCTTCATATAGCCTTATACCGAGGTATATGGCAACCGCAAATAGTATTTGGGTTCCTTAAACCAAAACTTTGCGCCATATCGGAACCCTTTATACATGCGCCGGTTGCCCCGCTACAATTTGGCGTTTGCGCTTAGCCGAATTTTGGATTATCTTGATACCTACCTACTAAGATATATTCAAATTTTATATGAATGAATATGTGTGTTATTAATAATTAAGAATAACTAAACTATCTACTTGAAATTTAATAAAACTTTTTAAAACATTTATTATTTTATTTATAAACTCTTTTGTGACTAGAGTAGGAGCATATTTTATATTTTACAAGAAATAGCACTACTATTTTACTATTATTATTTAACTTATAAAATTGCTGTACGGAACTAATCAACTCCTTTTTATTCTACCTCGGAATTAGGAACCAACTATCGCGGTATTAGGTTTCAAGCCTGAAAATACCTCGGAATTAGGGAAAATCGACTTTGCTGTAAAAAATTTTTTTTCATGAATAAATCTTTTGAAAATATACATAATAATAGAAGTTATATAAAATTGAATGTCCATTTTAGCTGTAATAATATTTTTACATAGGCTAAAATATTTACAAATGCTTATTTTTCCTGCTTGCTTCCAAATGTCACGAAACACCTCGGTATTAGGAGCCTTTACCTTACTCCATGAACAATTTAAGCCGTTTATTCACAACATTACTAAGATAATCAAAGCAACATTTACAAAAAACCAAGAAAATTTATTAACTCGGAAGGAAAATTAATCAAATGTTAATTTTAATGTTCTGACATATAGTTTCACGAACATGTAAATAATTCAAAACAGATTTGTTCCAGTTTTAGTGATCAAAGATAGCATTATAATTTAAAATAGCAATCCAAAGTTTACACCAACTGCACGCAATTATCACCTCTATAATTAAAAAATTAGAGTACATAATTGTTTTAGGAAGCGATGATAATTTATTCTATCGTGGACTACAAGAGAATTCATGGCCGTCGGGAAATCTAGTGAGGCGCTGTCGAGGAAATCTTGTAAATAAGCTATGTGGATTTAACTATCCGATACGTCTGACTTACGTTGCCTGGTTGAATGGTTGATAGTTTACGATTTAGAGGGCCCTTTAAATCTTTTTAGGCGAACGCGCTTATCTATTATACGTGTCGGCATCATCCTCATCAGCCCTGTATGTAAACTGTCCCACTGGATTCGAACTTGAGACTCTCTGCGTAGCAGTCCGTCGGTCTTTCCACTAGGCTATCGCTGCTCTCTGTATCTTTATACGTGTGGTTAAATGCATTGGTCAGCGTTGGATTTTTAAATGGGTGATCGATCATAACCCATGTTAACCCTTGTATGCACTTATATCCACGAATGACAAAATCTTTTTAATTGGGTTTAGTGGCCTGATTTTAGAAAGGTTAAAGAGTACCTACAGCTCTTTCAGCTGAGCAAGTTCTTAGCAGATTCATGACAGTTCTGTTGTTACATGGAGTCAGTATCCCCAATACTGCTGTGGCCTCTTTTTTGGACCTATATTCATAAATACTAGAAGTGGATGCCAGGTTCCTAAACAAAATACCACCGGGAAAACGTAAGTATTATTATGATTACGATAGAAAATATTTTGGAATGCTGCTTCACACTATATAAAGGATATCACAAATATTTACAATACATTATCAATGAATAGCTGTTATGAATTTACATTATTGCATAAATAGTCTCCATTGAAGTATTAAATGTGATCCATTTCTTTGATAGCTTTTGGGAATATTTATGTTTCCTACCTATTTCTGTTTCCGTTTTTTTTAAAGATAACTTCAAATGAATACAATTATCTGAGCATGGTAGGTATCTCCTCTCTAACCCTGCCTTATTTAACCAGCAGTTCTTGATTTTCATAAAATATCTGTGCAAATAAATACTCTAAAAGTAAACAATAATTGCTTTAATTGTTTTCTTGAATGGGATGAATAGCATCAGACGGAAGTCATATCAAAAAATTCAGTTCTATCTACACGAAGAAAGAAATCTTAATCTTGAAGATGTTTTGATATGAAATTGAAAGCAACTGTAAGAAAATAAAGAGATTCAAATCCCATTGCAATGCTTGTTGAGTTGTAAGCTAGTAATTTAGTTTTTGCTCCAGGCTCTATTGAGATGAGGAAGCGTCATCTGGTTTAAAAGAAAAGAGACGACGCAATCTTTGTTAAACTAAGGAAGATGGTAAGAAGATTTGTGACGGTGGAACATTATGATGTCAGGCTCTTTAGGAAGTGGTGTTCTAAGAGCTGCGAACGAAAAACTTGAGTTCTTTGGATACCAATTGGGTTTTTGCTAACATTTGTCCTGACTAAAGGCGTTATTTACAATTGACTGCACAGTTTATTTTACTACTCAATTATACACGCATGTCCTTACTTTGACGCGACTAGTAATTAGCCATACCAGTACAAGAAAAGTAAGAGTAAATATGAACACTTCATATCTAGCAAAATATGAACCCTATCGGTCTCCTTCGATTTAGCGCAAAAAAAATACATAGAAAATTATAACTCACTATCGCTAAACGAAACGTGCATTTTCATCTCCTCGGAGGAGGTAGAGGCCCATAAATGTTGGTAGGTACTGATTAATAGGTTTTATAAATGCACAATTGTACATAATTATGTAGCCGCCAAGATAATATGTTATTTTTACTTTACAATACAAGAATTCGGAAAACCGTAATCTTCACACATCGTAACTTATACCAGAACTAGTGATTAAAACAGACAACATATCAAAATAGAGCAACAACACTACAACATATACATTATATTACAAAACCAGCAGTCAAAACACACCTCCAACAATTTTACTTGAGCTATTCCTCATGATATAAATGATTTACATTCTTACAAATGCCCAAATTTTATCTAAAGGAATGCTTGGGAAAACTTGTGAAAGGAAAGCAACATTCCTGTCTCACTGACACATAAATATCATAACTATAAAAATGGGATTTTATTCTGTAAGGTAAAGAGGCTTTCAAGGCTAATAAAGTAGGCTTCGTTTGGTGTGACAAACTGTCATATAAGCAAGGTTATCGAAATATAAGTTTATTTAGTGAGTACAGTGTATTCAGAGCAATGTTAGGCAAGTGCAGATAACAAACATATACCAACGGACTGCGATGCAAAGTAATGTGCGCACAGTATTACAATGTTTATTGTCGCTTGCATGGCGGTGGAGGAAAACAATTGCATGTTAAGCTGTGCTTGTGCTCAGGTATTATGAATATCTTTGACAGTCTTTATCAGGAGTCCTACAACCTATTCATCATCATCATCCCCTTACAGTCCACTGCTGGACTAGGCCATTCGTTTGAAGAGAGGAATCGGCCTACTTTACCACGCTGGCCAAACGGTTGGTATAGGGTTTGTTTTAAGTTTTCCTTCTCTTACAGTGCTGTTCTCTGCATAGTGTGGTCAATCTGTCGGCTCTTACGACACCCATGGGATGATATGGGGTGGTGACATTGCGTATTCTTATTCCGCCACCACACGTACTATTAACAATACTTTTAAACCATAGAATATCGCAATCCTTATGGATATTGTAGGTCAGATTGCAGTCGCTCTGTCGTACATTACTTATAGCTTTGTTCCCAAATTTGTCACCCCGGAGTAGAAGTCAGGGTCTTTAACAAAATTTATAAAAGTATTCAAAAAGAATATAACAACAAAACTCATTGTAGGTTAACCTTGTTTTAAATATGAGTGTGTTTGTAAGGTTTTCGGATGATAAAAACTCTGACCAGGACAAACAACAGACAATTTGTCCGGGCATTACTTTTGAAAGCGCTGCCTAGGTTTTTGTTCACTAAGCCCCAACAGCACCCTTATCCGGGTATACGCGCTTACCGACGTTTTTGTGAACCACAAAAAATACTGTGCATTATACTGGTGTATAAAGAAATGTTGAGTAATAAAAGCTTTCTGAGATAAACTCATGAAATGTTATAGTCATTGTACAACGCAGTAGTGATTCACTTGAAAAAATATTCAATCCAATTTTACACGGTTTTCTCTTATTCATAGCTGGTAAATCTCAATCTTACGAAATTTTTCTTGTATTAATTTAGGCTCATCATCTTTCTGTCTCGCTATTCTTTTTTAAGTTGCTTGTAATCCTCTGAGTAAATATTAATAAAATAAACACATGATAATTTCATTTCTAGCGCCGAGAAAAACACTTCTCTCCTAATCTGATTACAGAACAAAATTAAGAGAAAGCTGGCATATGGTTTGTCAAGTTCACATGATATTAACATGTCATGTTGGAAACATGATTGACTTGGCTTTATTTTATAATAAAAGTAACGTAAACATCCCATTGCATATGTTTTTACAGCTACTTTACTCTTTGGTATTATGCACGAGACTAATCTATTTCTCATCCAGTTTATGTAACAACAATTTTATCCTGACTATATATTGACGAAAGCGCTACTTACACGTGCGAGGGAATTGTCGCTTTTGTTGTGCTATAATCATCATAAATATAGCCTTTCGCAATCCACTGGTGAAAAGCTCTTTCCTAATATGTGTCACAATGCTACAGTACATCAATAGGAGCATTTGGCCTACTATACCACACTGGCCAGACGGGTTGGTACAAGGTATGATGTCGAGATTTCCGCTTCTTCCCAAGCACGCTATTGTTACCGTAAGCGCCTCTTATAACATCCTCAGAATTGAATGGGGTTGTGACATTTAATAATTTCTTTTAATTAATTAAGTTCTGAACATAGGTATACATTATTATAATTAAATTTAAAGCTAAACCTAAAACTAATCTAAAATTAAGAAAAAAAAGGAACAAAAGGAAAACAACGAAAACGAAAAAATATATAATAATATATATGCTATACTGCGTCCAAGAATTCTTCCGCAACGCTGTCTACTGGTAGCGTGCCCAGAAGACTGGCAGCATTGCCACGCTGGATGGCAATGCTTATTCTCTCTGCGAAAAATAGGCCAGCCTTCTGGTCATGGGAAGAATCGATCAGCCTTTTTGCTATTGCTCTGTATAGAGCACGAGCACTCGGGCCCCATGGCCCAAGCGTTTCGACCCCAAACGGCTCAAAAACGTAATTTCCAATTAGATTTTGATATTTGCGCCGTTTGAGGGTCTCCGCCGATGCAGCAGCAGCGCCAGCTGACCCAGCTGTACTTAGAAGATGTGATGGCGCAAGGGTATCGACGCAGGTTGCGTCCCACACCAGAGGCCTACCCATCTTCCAAGGTAATAATGACATACCGTCTGGTCTCTTCCCATCGTCACGTACCAGACCATTAGGTTCAAGATGAGCTGGTACACCAGCGGTGGAAAGAGCACGACGGATTATGTCATTAATATGGGCGTGTCTGGAAATACGCCCTGCACTTCTGCTGCATGATAGGCCATGGTGGCCAAGGCTGTCGACGGGTTCCCCACAGTTACAACGATGCGGAGAAACACAGACAGCACCCAAGCGAAGGCAAGAGGCGATGCGGAATGTAGTATCGTCCAACATAGTTCCTATATTGGACGATGGAAGCGCATGAAGCCATAGCCCCGATTCCCACTCTCCCACAGCCAACAAACGGGCGCGCTCTGCAACACCAGAAGCAGTAGTTAATAGATTATCTCTAATCTTGCTGCAGAGCGGCCCGTCCCATTGTCTCTGAGAGAAAAGATTTCGGGGCAAGTCAGAGCTCGGGCAAGCCATTTTCCAAGCGTTTATGGCATCAGTCTTACACGGCACCTCGGAATTAACCAGTGTGGGTTCTAAAATTTTCCTAGTCAATTCCTCAGTGCCATGGACCGAGGACAAAAACGCTGGCAAACTGACATCGGTAATTATGCGAACGCCGAGGCCGCCCAAACGAACTGGTAAAGTTGCTTGAAGCCACACTCGGTCGTTCATGTTAAGATTTAGAATTTTGCTCAAAGTGTTTCGAATCACATTATCTATGGTTTCCAAAAGAGATGAATGTTTCCAAAAGGGAGATGACCGCAGAAAATGTGTGAATTTTGGAGTGAAGAGGCAATGCCGAATAATTGTGTAAGCCGAATGTAAATTGATTTTGTTTAGCCGTTCTGAAGATTCACAGAAATTTTGAATTTTCTCATTTACAAAAGTTTCAAAAGCTTCTTCAGAAATGGGGGACCCGAGTAGGCGAAAGGAAGATTTAGTGATTACTTTTATATTGGGCGTCAAAGAATTAAATTTTGAAAGTACCGATGAGTGTTCTAATGAGTCATTTATAAAAATTTCACATTTATTGGAATTTAGTTCTAAGCCGATAGTGCTAAACTGATTTTTTAAAAATTCTAAATCTTGTAGAACCGTGGCTACATCGCCTCCAAGAGTCCCGTCATCCAAGTACCAGATGTTTAATTTCGAATTGATTTGTGTTATAATGGGATGAATGGCTAAACTAAATATGACTGGCCCGAGAGGGTAACCTTGCTGACAACCAACTGCAGATTCTAATAAATTGTCCTTATAAATTAATTTGGATGGATGCCTATAGCATTGCCAAAGATATTTGAAAATTTTGGGTGTTTCTAGTTTGGCTTGTGACAGCAAGGTGTCCCTATTCACTGAGTTGAAGGCATTCTTCAAATCAATCTTTAAAATGACCTCACTTTCGCCGCAGCCAAGGAACGTAGACAGCGCATGTATGGCAGCCTCACAGCCTCCTTTTGAGCCAAAGCCCAGTTGAATTGGCTGAAATTTATGGGCCAAAGTGGCACTGTAATATTTGCAACATAATTTGGCTGCCATACGTCTGTAAGTACACCCTACGGCAATGGGTCGGATGCCACCATCTTTCTTGCGCAGGGCGCACAAGTTGGCCCCATACAATACGTCAATGACATCTGTGACCACATTGCCGGAGAGCATAAGATTCATTAAAGCCGTTAGTTCCCTCAAAAGTGCATCACCGGCGTCCCCAGCACTTGCACATACGAGGTCTTTCAGGTGTTGAGGTGTCAAGCCATCAGTGCCGCCAGCAGATCCACTTTGGAAGGAACATACGGCTTCAAGTACGTCCTTGGCTGAAACATTAAGACAATCAGAACCTTCGTCGGGCATGTCGGGGAAAGAGAGGTCATTAGATGGCGCTGGGTGCTTGCTCTGCAAACCTGCAAGTGTGTCTGCAGAGCAAGGCGCCACCACATCGCTACTAAATAATAACCTAGACGCTCCCCGAATGTCACCATCCCTTAGTTTTGATTCTACACGTTGATAAATTGTTTTATTAAATCTATTGGTGGTAAATTTTTGGTCAAAATTCGTGTCAGAATTACAACATTTCTCCTTAATTTGGCTTGTCAAAGATTTTTGTGTTATTCTATTGCTATCAACGTGTAAAATCCTGTAAGGAAAGGTAAGCAACTGTTCCCAGGCTGTTTTGGAGTTCTCACGGATGACGAGACCAATACAATCAGCTAAACTCTGAGCGACAGCTGGTCTCGCGCCACGTGGAACTCGCTTTAATACTGGAATGGAATTTTTTAATGTACCTAGATGTTGCCAAAATGGAATTTGGGAAGAGCTAGATTGTGGAGTAGTATCAGGGCCAGGAAGTACATTTTGATATTTGTGCACTTTACCAAAATGTACTCTCAAGCCCCGCTTACCTTTAAAAAACCGAGCCTGGGAACAAGCTGGGCAGCGCACCAGGTTAGTCAGCGATGTGGCAGATTGATTTGAGGCACCTCCTTCCGCATCACAAATGCCATCACTTGTCGATAGCATATATATTTATATATAGTGTTTCGAAGATATTATGAAACCTTAAAATTAAAACGACACAATAAATTTGATATTATTATATGTAGTTTGTTTTGACATGTTTATGTTTATTTTGGTGACAGGCCGTCGCCAAGGGGCTGGCTTCGCGTCCCGTCACTGCCGTCTTCTTATTTATTTTTCTATTACTTTTAAAATTGTCTATTATAAAAACACAAAAAGCAGTCTTGCACAGTTTAGGACTTCACGTCTTCACCCGCATCATTCTTGCTTACAGAAATGTATTGTTGCTATATTGGGTTAGGTATTATGCTGTAGTTTTCTTCGTATCCTTTTTATAATTTATTCGCATGAATTTCTTCGAAAGTCGCTCGCCATGTTTGTTAGTTAGTAGCTTAGTGTGTCTTTTTTTGGTAGATCTGCAACTTATAGTAATTGGTGATATGCAGTATATAATTATAATTTTCTTCACAAAGGCCGCTAGTTTTCTAATATTTTAAATTTTTTATTACATATACATTTTAAATATTAAATTTACTTGTTGACAGTCACGTTCCGTTTTCAATTCCTTTAATAATTATGTTTAATCCATCACCAGACGGCAAACTACTATGATCGTTAAGAATTTACAACCCTTTATGTATATTTATATGAGTAGGTAGTAGGATTAGTAATTAGATATTGTAAGGCTCTAAGTGATAAACTATCTAAACCATGTAATATTGCTATCCGTTTGGGTTGCGGAGGTCATCCGGCAGTCGCTCTGTGGAAAAGCTAATTTTTTTTTTTTTTATTATTATTAGAAAGAACCTGTCAAATTTACTTCACGCTGCCTGATGGTAAGCTGACAGTGAAGTCCTATTGGGAAGGCCACCATCCCCAATTGCTGGTTAAGCAATGTGACATGATGGCCCTCACTTTGACGGCCTTGAGAGATGCTTTTTCACGCCCCGCTTAAAGGACCCAGGATCAAGAGAGGAAGGAAACACGTGAGCTGGCAGTGAGTTCCACATTTTTATGGTACGGCAAAGGTAAGACGTACCGAACCTTTTCGTACGTGACGGTATCTGATCTACCGTATAAGGGTGGCACCTTAACCCGGCACGTGTTGTTCGGGATAGGAAAGGAGAGGGTGGGATGAGTTGAAAGAGTTCTTCTGAACACTCACCGTGATACAATCGGTAAAAGACAGCCATTGAGGCTACGTCCCTGCGTAATTGCAGAGATTCAAGGGACTTAGTAGCCTCAAGGTCACCTATGATACGGACAGCACGCCGCTGCATCCTATCAAGGGCATTATTTTAATTGTTATCAATATTCTTTCATATCTGGTTAGACTAGTAAGCGGACCTTGGGCTCCAAGCCGTGAAAGTCTTGGATGCAACCAGGAGAACGCTAGGGAGATGATGATTGTAAGGCTCTAAGTATAGCTAATTTGCCTCGGCGCGCGGCGGCTGTGTAAGTAGTGGCTGCAGAATAATGATAACAATATCGTCGTTATTCTATCGCCCGTGAAAGTAGCGCCTTACACCTACACGTGTTTCGTTACAACTCTCCACAATAGCTGTCCTGCGTCAGTCCACCCAAACGCACGCTTAATTGGCAATTCTTGCTAGACAAAATCCCGTTTATATAGTTGGGGCATTGTTTAGGCATTGTTGGGAAAATGTATAAATGGACCAACTGTACAATTTAAACTAAAATGGCTTATTGTTCAACACATTTGTGACCAAGTTAGCCGGTCCAAAGTAGATGTAAATTGGCTGTTTAAAAGTTATTTTAGATTTACAGCAATTCTGTTGACGTATTATGTGTTATAATTATTATCCTATGGCTTAACCTTCTAAAGTTCTTGTATATCATCATTCTCTTAGCGTTATCCCAGTTTCAATCTAGGGTCCGCTTCCTAGTCTAACCGGATTTGGCAAAATATTAGCTTTTCCACAGAGTGACTGCCTGTCTGACCTTTGCAATCCAAAGGGATAGCGATATTCCGTGGGTTAGACTAGTGTCAGTTTATTTAGAAGGTACTGACGCCCTGTAACGACTGTCAAAGATCTTCATGGCAACCGGGATCGACGGCTTAACGTGCTGTCCGAGGCACAGGACAAGCGATAATTAATAATTCAATAAGTACGCAGATAACTCCGAAAAGTCATTGGTGTGCGCCGGGGATTCGAACCCGATACCCTCTGCATGGCAGTCTGTTGGTATCTCCACTAGGTTATCGCTGTCTTCTAAAGTTCTTGTATAACAAAATTAAAATTGCTCCGTATTTTTTATAAATTATTATTTTATAAATTATAAACAAAAGTAAAGTTGCCATTGTAAGTTAGAACTGTCTTTTTTAAACACGCGAACGCATTGTTGGTCCGACAAATTATTACCATCCGATAAAGAAAAACAACGCATTGGAGTATTCATCAATCCATCAATATCTGAATATATAAAATAATTGCGTTATTGACTGACTGACAGATAAGCTACAGCCAAAACTATCAGGCGCAAGAAGCTGAATTTAAGCATGTTTTTTTCTTTGGCCGTAAGTGCTAAATGGGGTCCCCGAAATTCTTAAGGCATCGGGTATATCTGCGGAAAATCTTTAGCAACTTTATGACACGTTAAACTAATAGCCCAAAAACCAAGACCAAAAGCCCGTCAATTTGCACTAAAAGACAAATCAGTCTATCAAAAGCAGCGGTTGTCAATAAAATGTTTCACCCAAGGTATTTGCTTAGTAACTACTTAACTAGGAGACCTGTGAACAACTAGAAAGCTCCTAAATTGTCATTTCTATATTCGGAGGCCATTAACTTCCATTAGTTATACAGACATGCCATGTTTGTCTTGTGGAACAACATCTTTTTATACCAGATGATACGGATTTGACGCAATAATGTGCATAGGATTTTGTCAAATTTTAATAACTGAGTCCTGATCATTTATACTGTAATTTAAATGTTTATCGGGGTATATATCAGTGTTATGGCAGCGATAGCTTTGTGGAGATACTAACAAATTGTCATGAAGAGGTTATTTAGTTCACACCCGCCGCGCAAACCAGTGACTTTTCGAAGGTATTATTGCATGAAATGTTTAATTATCGCGTTCTTAAGTGAAATAAGAATAGCGAAGAAGCCTGCATGTCTTAAAGTTCTTCATAATATTCTCGAAAGATAAGTAGAATCTCTACTTGCCATGTCGCACGTTGATAACGTGGTGGGCTACGGGCTTACTGTTCTTGTAATTAAAAGAGGCCTGAGCCATCAGTTGCACCAATCAGGTATTCAGTCCAGTACTATTTCGGACTTAATGACGCTGGTTTTCAACTGAATCCTGTAGAGTTAAATACGCGCCCACATCGTAACGTAGTCGTCCTTCTTACTCTAAAAGCCCCAAAACTGAAACTAAATATTGAAGCGGCAACTATCTCAGTAAACTTAACAGACCAATTAAATTCCTTACAGTTTGTGTTACTTTGTAATTGATGACAATTTTCAGTCACATTGTCTTGATTTATTAACATTTGATTCTTGCTTTAATGCGGGCAGGGTGTTATGAGGGCAGAATAATTGTTCCGAAATCTCTCTGTCTTTGTTAAATGTAATAAACGGTTCGAAAAAGCTGGGCACACTGAACTTACATATAAAGTTACATAATCGTTGTCAAAAGACCAATCATCAAGTCGACGTCTACTCGTCTCGCACTTCATTCCAAGTCATACTAAGCAAAAATAATGGCTGGAAAACGAAAAATTGTTTTAGTCTTAAAAAGAAGACACATTCTATAAGCCGCAATGTAAAGCGCGCGTGTAATGCTAGAGAAACCCACCCATCTGTAAGTGTGTAGGACATGTATAATTAGAAAAAAATAATGGTGAATCTATATGCATCAAAATCTCCTTAAGCTGATTTCCCTCTATGAGATGATGATGAGATATGTTGCCGAGGTAAAAAATTTCGTTATGATTGGTACAACATGGGAATTTAATTTTCATTAAGGGTCTTTTCACACCTTGTATAATTGGTTGTGAATTAGTGTCAAGCTTGTAAAGAAGTAGAAAGCTAACTAAAAATTTGACAGCAAGCACATAATTTTGAATTCAGAACAGTAAACCAGCCAATTTAATTTCTATCTAACGATTCCATCCATTGAAATTTCACTCATCATTAATCCTACACAAATCCAACCGAATTTAAAATCATTTATTATAAAAACACTTACGCAACTTTTACAAGGAAATCGAGCGAAACAGAAATTACATCACGGCTCAGCCATCCATCAAAAAACTGCCCAAGTTCCGGAAAAGTGTTACAGACGTTTTTTGCACCCGAGGATTTCGCCGTCATGAAAATAAATCAGACTATAGGAAACAAATGGAAAGTAATAGGAAGCCCGAATCTTTCTAGGTACGTCACACCCTATAAGGCTCTTTTATAGGTCGCGAGCCGTTTGAACTGTAAAAGCTTGCGAGTCAAAGTTCTCTGATCCGAATTGAAGGTCGACTTGATCATGAGCTTATTAGAGATTGATGGCTTATCTAGAATGTAAGTCGCTTATCTATATATTATATAAATAATAGACAGAAGTATCTGCATGTATTATCTATACAGCTTTTTATCCAATTTGAATGTCAAATCCAGTTAGATTGAAAACAGACGCCGGATTGCAACAGGGATAACGCTAGTCGGATGATAATTTGATATATTGTTGGGTTTTCTGGAAGCGGATGAATGCTCGAGATCGATTTATGTGGAGTGTCCAGGCTCCAGCAATGGACGTCCTTCGGCTGAGGTGATAATTCAGTAAATAATATCATATGATTGTTTTTATTAACGTCCACACACCCTGTTGAACAAAAGCCAAAGACACTTAGCTACTCAACTTCGCTTAAATCAGACCGAATAGCGAGAAACTACGCAAACATACGTATATTTTTACAATTTTCGCGTTTTGCTTCCAATTTGTATCGTTTCCCTCATCTTATTTGACATGTTTAACTAAGTTTGTTTCGAAGCTTCCCCATCTTCCTTATACTACGCTTTGTTTGTTTAAATGCGTATGTATGTATTGTAAATCCACTAGTGTGTGTATAAATCTGTATAAATACAATTCTTGCATAAAAGAATACGGAGACACGTATAAGGGAAATGGAAGAAAATAAAGTATATCTTAGTTTACATGAATAATATTTTTGTTTTACTGTCTGACTGACAGACAACAAACAGCAATACTACAGGGCGCAAGAAGCTGAAATTTGGCATGTATGTTCCTCGGAGACCTTAGGGATGCCCTAAGAAGAGATTTGTCTAAATTTCTACGGGATTGGAAGAATCGGTTATCATCATCATCATCCACAGCCCGACTTTTTTTACTGCTGAACATAGGCCACTCTTTGTTCTAGCCTCGATATTGTGCTAATTAAAACATATAAATTAAAATTTAAATGTGCAGGCGTAGCAACGAGCAATCTCTAGTCAACTATAAGTTGTGTGAGCGTGATGTGTCGTGTGTGTGTAATTTGACGTTGCAAACCGAAATGAGTTGTTAGGCTAATTTGCCCCAAAGTTAGGAGAAACTTATGCTACTATGCAATTTGGTAGAGGCAGCTCCTTTATTCTAAATTCGGCAACATCGCACTAAATTACTTGTGAAGTTAGTTATGGAAGGGTAAACATTGACGATAAGGAAATATATACGAACTTATGTAGTTATTTGCCTACTAAACTTTGATATCAACTTTGCCATTTTTCTTTGGTGTATACGTATTTTACTCATCATGAAATTATTTTTTGAGTCGTGTAATCTTAACAGGGTACGGCAGGCGTGTATATAAGTCACAACCGTCGGCAAGGCATAGTGACGAAATGACTATGCGAATCACAGTGGTAATAACACTATTACTTTTTATGCTATGCGTTGCTGTGTTTATAAGACAGTTCAGATTATTAAATTTATTTTAACCCATTTTATTGGCAACATCCGGAGCAGTGACAGCAAAAGTGTTGAGTCTAATTGGATTAGAACCCACGTCGCGCACCACTGACTTCAAAGTTATGTACGTATTAAATTGTTAACTTCCGCTGTCTGCGTGCCTCGGAGAGCACGTAAAGCTTTCGGTATCGACGCTTGAAGGTTTACAACAATAGTTACGGAGATAGCAGTATATTGAAATATTTTGACATTGATCTAAACCATGGAATATAGCTATACATTTGTGTGTCATCGCTCTGTAGGAAACATAGATAATATATTATGCTAAATAGGGTAAGACAGTAGGATAGAAAAACTACATTCTGTCAAATCTGGTTATACTTCGACGACCCGGTGGCGTAGCGGGAGAGTAAACGACAACTATGTCGAAGGTCACGGATTTGATTTCCACTCAAGTCAAACATTTATGTGCGTGAAAACGAGAGAATATAACATCGAGGGATCTGTCAACCCACATGGAAAGCTTGGTGGAATTTTGACAGTGAGAAGAGACGCGTGTCCAGCAGTGGAACACTTTAAATACTGGGATGGGATTATTATTAGCTTGTTATTTAAAACTAACTGTTATTACCTGCATTTTCGTTTTGGAGAAAACATAAACGGAGCCCTCAGTATCTCTTTGTTGTTAGTCCGTCTGTCAGTCTGTCAAGACCCTCTTTTGGAAAGACGGGAAGGTAAGTTAAAATTATGAGTTAGGTACCTACCTATGCTATGAATAGGCTATGAAACTGTGGTGCTGACTGAGCTTAAACGGCTCCCTATTATAAATACGATTTTTATGACACGATATTTAATTTATCTACTTCTAGAGCTGATTTAGATAGTAATTACCTAGTGAACAGACCGACAAACTGCTTCGCAGAGGGTTCAAAACGCGCACTGCCTTCTCGAAGTTGAGTTGTTCATTATTGCTCGCTAAACGGTGAAGACAGATATTATGAGTAAAACTACATGCCTGTCCGACCTCAGTAATATTCTCAAGAGACAATTGAAGACTACAAACAATCACTTGGCCATTTTCAAGTAAGAATAAAAATGGACCTTACGTACATCAGCGCTACTCAACTTACACAAACGAAGCCGCGAGCAACTGCTAATTAGAATAAACCTCTCATTCATCTTGGCTGTACTGTTAAACTTTTACAACAAACATCCATATAATATGACCAGAGATTTCCTTTACCCCGTTTACTGCCATTTAGCTCTCCAAACCCAATATTAGCTTACCTAGATTAAATGGCGTACTAATAAGATCCCTGACAAACAAGGTGGGCCTGTGTACAGAGGTGATTTTAAATGGGTATTTAAAAGACCCTAAGACATTTTGTAGTACATTAATGGTACCGTAATACCTTTACTTTGAAGATAAAACAACTTAAAGGGCTCTTTGTGAGAGGGACTTTATTTCAGTTGCTTTGGATTTTGTTTGGCGGTCAACAAAAATTGTGGTGTCGTTATTTTAAGGATAGCGTGGGTCTGTACGGCTTTTATGGGATAACTAGCTTTGCCTAGCGTTCCACTCGCGTAAGAGTTTATGTATAGACTAGCTGAGCCCATGGTCACCCCGCTTTATTTCGAGTTGCTATTGCTCCGCTTACATGGCTCACAGCGTGATATTGTATCGCGTATAGCTTAAGAAAATATTTTTTCAAATCGAACCCGTCATACCTGGGGGTCTACTCTCTTTCTCTGAAACGAAACTTCTCAAACGAACGAAATTTAAACGTTGTTTCGGTATTGACCCTACTCTATTTTGTTTTCGGATACGCAGACGAAGTTTATGATGTCCTATAAAGTAAATTACGGATTTTTACTTTAACTTAAAAGGTATAAACTATTTGGCTTTATTTTTAAATTTTACATTTAACACTGCTTTATTAAATATTTCTTGTAATATTCATGCAGAAAAAAGATATATATACGGATTAAAATTCTATTTTCGGCGAAATTCACCGAGACACTATAAAACACCCTTCACGGTCATTGTTAACCGACTAAATTGAAGAGTACTTTTTCATGCCAACGATGCGTAGTAACTTATGACAACCAAAATTATCTGTATATTCACGCAATCTAACCCATGTCAACACATGATTTTTTGTTTGAATTCTTCAAAAAGTTTTCTGAAGTTTGTTTCTCAAGTATTGTGTTAATAAATCATGTTTTCAAGTGCTTTTTTACACACTTCGCAATCGCGATACACATTCCGTCAGAAAGTTATAACGCAGTCTGCATTTTGGGTCTCCTGCCTTTGGAGGTAATAAAGGCACTATTTCCTGGCACAACTCCTCGAATAATTGGCGACTGAGTCTGTAATTTCTACAAACTCTAATTAAGGAATTTCACTAATAATAAGTTGATTGCGCAGGCGACGCCGGTTCCGTCTACGGTACTATTATACTAGGTATGATTTTGTAAAATCTGACTTGAAGTTTATTTTTGCCAAAGCGAGAGACTCGTCGAGCTCAACAGACTACAACACAGAGGACCACCGACTATTCGAAGTCAAAAGCGTATTAAACTGTAAATTATCTTATCCTCGTGGCAAAAAAAAACTTCGTGACGAAACCTGAATAACTACATGTCAGAGTTCTCATAATTTTCTCAAGAGATATGAAGTTAGCGAAGTCTAAAGAGCTTGAGGACTTGATGACCTAAGGCCAACTCTTCCCATAGTGAGAAAAAGCTTTCCTCCATATACCCAGTAGTGGCACAGATAAAAACAGGAATCAATTTATTTATTGGTTATTTTATTATTACTAGATTTCGTCTGCGTGAATTATACAGCTTCCTCAGCAATCACACTATATATTGGTGAAAACCGTGTACAAATCCGTTCGGTAATCTCAGTTTATTGTGTTCATTCATACAGACAGGACGAAAATGACTTAATTTTATAATATCAAAAGATACATAGTTCCTCAGATAAGCAATCAAATTCCTATTGACATGTATTTTGAGGTTGTCTTTATAGTGATCACATAATTGAATGAGTCTATAACAATTTAAACCTAAATATAAACACTGCTATAATTGCTACAGCGATATAGGGAAGACCTAGGCGGACGTTCTCTGATCAGGGGGGCGATTCAGAATCGTTCGATATCTCATTTGACATTCGATTCCGTTAATTGTCAAACGGGCTACCTAATTTTTTGTCAAAACTGTCGCATTCCCTATCAATTTTATGCATTCAGTATGAAGTAAATTAATAAATAAACTGAATTCAATGAATATTTGTTCAAAATATCTCTAATAGGCGGCTAAAAGACGAGGACAATAATTTGACATATCGTACGATTACTTGTCGTGACATTCTGAATCGGCCTGCAGATTGGAGACGTCCTTATAAAAGGTCAGGTTAGAAGTACCCTTACACGAAGAGCATGCATGAGAAATTTGATGACAGTGGGTAAAGTTGTATAATAAATAGTAGAGAGATATGAAAGGATTACCCCAAGGAGGACCCCAAATAGATTGGGACCAGGCAAGAAGATGAGGATGAGATAGATATGAAAGGAGCGTTGCGAATGGCGTTCTAAAGTCTCTGCCTACCTCTTCGGGAAACAGGCGCGAGTATGTATGTATGTATGTATATGAAACTAATTAGTCAAATCTTATTAGCGAAACGCGCCAGCTATTTTAACTGGCGCCATCAATAGCCCACGTTGAAAACAACAGAGCAATGAACAGTGAATTAATTCAGAATTTTCTGTTAATTTAACGCTCTAACGGACATCCAAGTGGACAATATCTCCAATTTAGTACTGAATAGTATTTACGTGATATAATTAATGAATAAGTTCCTATTTACCAGTTGTATTTGTTAATTGAGATATGAATAGAAATGACATAATAAAGTACCTAACTCTAAAGGGTGGTAAAAAGGTATTGTCAGGTTCATGTAGTTTGTTCCATGCGAAATGTATGTACAATTTTACATCCATTAGTACATAAATCTAGTATTTTATTGATGAGATTTTAAAAATTGCGTTAAAATGATAGATTCTGACTGCCAAGATCGAACAGCGAGTTAATTTATTCTGATAAATCTGATCCCAATTATTGTTTGTCATAGAACTAGCTAACACCCGCACTATGAATAAGTGTCAGTAGTGACTTTACAAGCTTACAAGCAACGGACACCTAGACACGAAACTACAATTGTAAATATCAGCCCAAATAAAACCTCAGACGAATACCTACCCAGACTCGAATATCAGATGCATATACATCTATTACATCATCTTACTACACTTGAGCAGCAATTCTGTCTTACTCGGCAAAATGCCGTAGTAATTGCTTTTACTTCCAGATTTTGTATCCGCTTTTATATCCCCATTCTTAACGACAACAACATAACTTGACACCTTTTATCCCCGAAGGGTGGGCAGAGGTGTATTACACACCCACACTACGACATAATCACAAAAATGCGGCGAAAGCCCGGTGGCGTACGTAACGGACTGCCGAGACGATGATCTCGGGTTCGATCACCAGTTACCCCAGGCACACACCTGTGACTTCTCAAAGTTATGTGTGTATTAAAAATGTTAACTATCGCTCGCTTAATAATGTGCCCGGTAGATGGCAATAGGCTCGCTCCCTATTATATTAGGAACGAAACATAACCGGGCATTCTTAACACGCACTACTAATTTGCTCTACAGGCATATCGTTGGTATTGACATTACATTACACACAGCGACGGCGTGCCTCACGGGGCAATTTCTGCTGGCCTTTAAGCGTGCAGTGGCCATTTAATTAATTAAACCATTCCTCTTTCAATGAGCCTGCAGGAATTTAATAGAAGGCACTTTGCTTAGCTTGTACACAGGTTAGGTAATATTAAGATCATTAAAGCTACAGCTTTGCTTAAGCTGGTAAAATTGCAAGTAAGAGTTTGTGCGCCCGAATTTCACCCGAATTGAACAAAAGCACTAAGCTAGGAGGCTTAGCTTTCTTGTATAAGTTTTAGTCCAGTTGCTATTATTCTTACAAGGGAATGTACAGCTTCTTCCGTGAAAGATGGCTGTCCTAAGAAATATAGATAGACTACAAACCGAGGTACATTTGCCATCAAAATTAGAAAGAAGTTAAATGCCGTTTTTATTTCATTTCTTTTGCTCATCATTATCAGTCTTTAACAGTCCACCGCTGGACTAGGCCTCTCCTTTGAAAAGAGGAATTGGCCTACTATACCACGCTGGTCAAACGGGTTGGTATAGGGTTTGTATCAAGTGTTCCTTCTCTTTCAGTGCCGTTCTATGCATAATATGCTCCCTCTGTCGGCGCTTACGACACGCATGGGATGATATGGGGTGGTGACAATCCGTATTCTTAATCCATCACCACACGGACAATTCTTTTGCTCATTCATTTCTTTTTCATGCATGTCCTCTGTCACATAAAATCGTATGAAAGCGAATCAAGTGCAATGAAACAAATATATTAATTTTGTGTTTGTGTTAGGTCTCGTCTTTTAGTCCATTAAAAGCAAATGAAAAGGAGAATTTTCTCATTTCAGTAATATCGTATAGCTGTCTTTATTAGTCTTGTGCTCTTTTAATTTAAAATAATGAGCCTCCTCCTCCTTGTATTAAATGAGTCTTGAATTTATATTTGTACAGCCAAAAAGGCCTTTTAACTATATTTGTTTATATTAAACTGTTTCTTATGGAAAATAATTAAAAGTAGCATCTTTACTGCAAACAGCATAAATTTTAAATAACTAGATGCATTTACACCCGTAACAGATGGAATCGAAGAAATATGTGAAATAATTCGATAAACGTAAAAATTACGTTTTATAAAATATTTGTCAAACACACGCCAGAATGACTTCTAGCCTTTACATTGGTTGGAGCATAACTAAATAAATATCAGGCTAAAAATTGCTTTGCTTTTTTGCATTCCATCCACATAAATCGCTGGCTAACAATAATATATAACTACATATGCACATCAAACTATAAATTTATATTTTTATAGCATTTCAATATGTTTTTGTACAGCAATTCAAATATTGACAGTTCAGTCACACAGGCAATGCACACACGAATTTACATAAAGCTTTTCACTTTATGTAAATTTTTATGTACGCCTACCGTTCCATATAGCTTGAACTTTTTATGTGTTTGAATTTAGTTTTGCCCCATAAATGATTTTATTTTTCCCTTACTAAACGGATGATATGAAAATGCCACATTTCTGCACAAAACCGCAAATGTTTTGTATGTTATATATTGTATTCAAATTCCGTCAAGCGTAAGTCGTAACCGCCTTTGTGGAGTGTAATTTTTTTACGAAAAAGATATATATATATATATATAAAAAGATATAAAAATATGGGTGGTGTACTGCCTGAATGGGTTGCCAATAGTCCAAGAACGTGCGATATAGTGAACATGCGTGCGAATTTTCCCTCAAGGAAAAGAAAATTATTTTTCCTCAAGCCATCGAAACTCTTGGCACGCGTTTGTATCAGTGCTTTCCAAATTGACGAGTGTTTTTTATCGACTAAGAAGATTTTCTCGTGAGATATCCTTCTTTAGGAAGCAGGCTCATCGAGATACTGAGAATAATAGGTATTGGTTTTATAAATTAATTGTGCACTCGTCATTCAGGATTTAAAATATTTAAGTATAATGATGCGATGTGAAACAGACATATTTTCCAAATCATTAAATTGAGTGGACAAGAAAATTGCTGTATTTTTCATGTCGGGTACTACTTACGACAAAGGGAGCTGGTAACTTACCTGCAACAACAAAACATAATTAGTAAAGGATCATTAAAAAAATTGGGCAAGTGCGAATCGGACTCGCGCACGAAGGGTTCCGTACCATCATCTATAAAAGAAAATCACGTTTGTTGTATGTAAACTTCAATATTTTTTAAGTTTCTACCTGTTTATTAAGTTCGAGTAACAAATTGGTTAAAAATTACGTTTGCTGTATGGGAGCCTCCCTTTATTATTAACTTTTCTTTATTTAATTATTTATTTTGAAAGCTAATATACAACTACATATTCTGTGAAAATTTTAAGCGTCTACCTGTTACCGTTAGTAATTTTGAGCAAAAATACGAAAAAAGCACGTTTATTGTATGGGACCCCCCTTAATATTTTCATTTTGTTTATTATCAGTATTTGTTGTTATAGCGGCAAAAAAAAAAAAAATACATAATTTGTGAAATTTTCAGCTTTCTAGCTATCACGGTTTATGAAATACAGCCTGGTGACAGACAGACAGAGAGCGGAGGCTTAGTAATAGGGTCCCGTTTGAAACCGACTTCAAAAATAGGAGGAGGTTCTCAATTCGTCGGAATATTTTTTTATATGTATGTTCCCCGATTTCTCTAAGACGCCTGGACCGATTTCCAAAATTCTTGTTTTGATTGAAAGAGTATACCTCCTAGTTGGTTCCATGATCATCAGGTTAGGATCTGATCATGGAATCCTGAAAAATCGAAGGAACTCTTCAAATTTTATAAGCACACTTGAAGCGATTTGACGATAACCACCCAATACCGTTGAGTTCGGGCTCGTTTGAGTCGTTTTTACATAGACTTTGATGCTGGATGATTTCCATGGTCTGATGATAGAATTGGAAGGTAACCATGAGAACTTTGTGATACAATAACCTAATGTCATCGAGTTTAGGGTCGTTTGATTTGTCTTTACATGGACTATGGTACTGGATGTTTTGCAGGGTCTGATGATGGAGCAGGAAGGTAGCCATGAGATCTTTATAATACAAAGACGCAATCTCATTGAGTTTGGGCTCGTTTGATTCGTCTTTACATGGACTTTAAGTGCTGAATGTTAACCAAACTCTGATGATGGAGCAGGAAGGTAGCCATGGGATATTTGTAATACAATTTCGCAAGCCCATCGAGTTTGGGCGCGTTTGAGTCGTCTTTGCATAGACTTTGATACTGGATGATTTCGATGGTCTGATGTTAGAGCTGGAAGGTAACCCAATCTCATCGAGGCCTCCCCATCATGTACCACCTACACTATCCTATGTACCTACTTACCACCTATTACTATTTTTTATTAGTATACCACTAAAAAGCAAAAAATATTTTTAAACAAAAAAAAACCGACTTCAAAAAACACAAAGGAACTAAAAACAAAAAATAATTGGTTCTGAAGCAAATATGTTTGGAGCCGGTGCCAAGCCCTTACGCAAAAAGTTACTAAATTATAAATATTCTATCAACAACGAAAGTTATATAAAAATGTGTAGAGGCTTTATAGTCAGATCAGAAATACTTGGCTCGGCACCGACTCCAAAAATTTTTGCGCCAGAACCAATTATTTTTTGTTTTTTAGTTCCTTTGTGTTTTTTGAAGTCGGTTTTTTTATTTAAAAATATTTTTTATTTAACTTTTAGGTACGGAACTCTAAAAATATTGAATAGAGCCAATTTCATAAAATTTTATCAGCTATGTACCATAATAATAAGACATACACAGTGTTGTCCTTTGACGATATAATTAAAACTAGCCTGACATTGTGTCACACCAATCATGTAAGTAATTTAGTTTTACGTCAATTTATTAAAATAATTAGATTTCTGATGTATCAAAGAAATATACATAATTATTTTCGCTGTCCAATATATTTTTTATTCTTAGTACAAATAATATTAGGACGTACCAAGGTTACGCATGCGTTTGAAGTGACATAGTCTTATGCTTAAGTCAAGAGGATGGACTATATTTTAAGTAAATTCTGGAAACCTCGTTATTATGACAAGAACTTAATAGGACACCAGACTTAGTTCATCTTCTATATTTACAATATTGTAAATCATTCCATAAGCTTGAGTTCGTTTCGAATATTTCTTCTCAGAATAGTCACACGGCACACGTCTTCTCAAAATAGTCACACGTCTTCTCAGAATAGTCAGTTTAAAAAAACACTTTCATCAATCATTTGACTTTAAAAGTAGGTTCCCTTATTAACTTTAATTACAGATTTATTTCGACGAATATTAGAGACAGATAATTTACAGAATGCTTGCTTAATTCAATGCATGCACATTATTTAATTTAAATAAAACCAGAGGTATAACTAGAAATAAACCTATTTAGTTCAAGATTTACAACAAAGCCGCCTGAATGTATACGGGGAGTTTAAATGTGCTACTCCAAAAATGACCACACGAAGTTAATTAACAATCGGGAAGAACAGTAAATAAACTTTTGTGTTGTACCCTATTCCAGTATAGTAGTTATCATCACTGTCCTAACGCTATTCCTGTTGCATCCAAGTCTCTTGCCTTGACTGGTTACTGGACGGTCTAACCAGATTTAAAATAATTTATTAATTATTAACTGTCTCCGTGGTCCAGTGGATAGCGTATGCGACTGCTGATCGGAGGTCCCGGGTTCGATTTCCGGATCGGGAAAAAGTGTTTCTGGGTTTTTCGAATACTCAGTAGCAGCCCGGAGTCTGGTGATGTGCCCGGTAACAGCAATAAGCTCGCCCTCTATTACGTGGGACCTAAAAATTCAAGGCGAAATGTGGGTGTAATATTACACTTCTGCCTACCCCTTCGGGGATACAGGCGTGAGACTATAAATAAAAAAAAGAAATTATTTATAGAACACAGGAACCCAAAGTGATACCGTTATTTTATTTATTTTTCAAGAATATAATGGACAACTCTCAGTCATGTTGGTTTCCCCACGATGTTCTTTTGGTGAAAACCGTACAAATACCCATCTGGTAGTTTTTGAGTATCATTATAGTGTATCGATAAAGGTACAACGATAGCCAAGTGCAAAGGCTACTACGCAAATATTGAAATTCATCATCATGGAGCTAGTGTTATCCCCGTTGCATCGAAGAGTTTCGTGTTGGAGCGCCGCCGCCGCTTCGCTTTCTACTCTGTCCAGATATAACGTTCAGCAACCGATAAAATTACCACTTTAACGCAGCAGAAAGATGTCCGCTCTGGTCATTTCAAAGCATATGGGAGGATAAAATACTTAACATTAAATTCAGAAACTACCAAATTATAATCTTCGCTGTTAAAATGTTATACTTAAAATTAAATCTGATTTCGTGTCAGCACCACCGGAATGTATAATTATACTTGAGTGTAATCTAGCCGAATTTTTTTGGATGTCCCACTTTAATTTGTACTGAATATTTAAGCTAGGTGCCAGATTTTTTCCACTAAGTAGGCTGACTTAATTAATTTTCTTGCTGGAATTGGCTGACATGCTATTTGAGGTTGAAGGGTTTGTGAACAAAGAGGTGTAGTTATTTTCATACGAATTCTATACTGGCAAAGTCTTTGTACATATGGAAATGGAAGTGAATGGAATGCTGCATGTTCCACTGCGTTTAAGTTTACATGCACCACTAGCAATCAAAGAATTCGTGCCTAAATCGGGTAGGTAGGTACTAGTATCATATAATATATAATATAACGCACAACATTTTATACATGGTTATTTATTCTTTATCGTCGTCAATCATCATAAATATCTATAAAATTCTTTCGTTTCTTACTGACTGACAGACAACCCCTAGCGAAATTATTGGGTGCAAGATGTTGAAATTTAACATATATGTTTCTTGGGGGTGCGCCAAAGTTCACCTAAATTTTCAACTCCGATAATTGGAAATCCAAAAATGTTCTTCCTAACATTTTTCATCCTAACAATCACAATTCCTAACTACTCTGTCTCTAATGTTCATAATGCCGAAGCATTCAACTTCATAATGTCAGTAGCAATAAACATTGTTTTCCTATATTTTCTCAACATAACCATCTTTTACACTTTTATTCAAAGACATATCTTTTTGTTTAGATTTGTTTTTATTGATAATAATCAGTATTATATACAAGTTCCAGAAACGAATCGGTCCTGGTCATAATTATGGGTTTAGGTTAGGTTAGAACTGTGACCACAACGCACGAGCCGAGCGAGCGAAGCGAGCTTGACGCGGCAGCCGCCGGCGAAGTGCCAGAACCGAATCGGTCCTATAGTTATTGGTTAAGGTTCGGTTAAATCTGCGGTATAAACTCCCACGCCATAAACATAACCGTAAGTGGGTCGTCTATTCATAATTATTGGTTTAGGTTAGGTTATAATTGTGACCAACTACGCGCGAGCCGAGCGAGCATAGCGAGCGGTGCCGCGGCAGAGGCCGCCGAGCGCTACCTCGAAATTGGTCGCGAAATTTTTCTAAGTATTTTTTTATAGTGGGGCACTATAAAAAAATACTTAGCCAGACGACACTCTGACCTGAATTTCATTCATTTAAGACAAAAAACAGTGAAACGACCTTTAATAATTCTAAGCCGTTTTTTCTTTCTGAGTATGAGTATATTATGGTAATTATGTTTAGGGATAAAAGCGTTATGATAAAAAACAGTAGGAGTTGAAATATATTTACATTAATGATATTATTAATTACAATTTTCGGCAACATGAGTGTTATGATATGAACATCGCTGGTTGCACTACAAATAGTATGAATGAAAACTTTAGGATAAGAAAATTTAGGAAGAATGATCATTCGGATTACAAATCATTAGGAAGAACAATTTCGGGTAAAGAACTTTAGATGAGCCAATATGGACCCGTTTCTTGGGGTCCGTAGGGGTGTACTAAGAAGAGGTTTCCCGAGATTCCCACGAGACCGAGCAGATACGGTTAAATTAAAGCAAAATGTATATGTACCTATATTCAATTACTTTTCGTGACTGACATATCATCACCGAGCTCAAACTACTTACATAAGTTAGAAACCTGGATAAAATAGAAGGTGAAAGTTTAGTTAGAAAGAAAGAAAAATACATTTATTTGCAGCAAATTATGCAATACATACACAAGACACAGTTAATTACAAAAAGAAAAAAAAAATTACTGCAAAATGGTCGCAACTCAGCAAAATGCTAGTTTTGAAAAAAACTAGCGCTGGTCTTCCGTTGCGACCATGTTTGTTAATAATATACCTTATAAATTTAATTTAACACAACTAATACATCTGACAGCATAAAAATAATAGTAATAATAATAGCGTTTTTTGATAGCAATATGTTAACAATACAATCTTTATATTTGCACCCCAGTTAAAACTAAAAATTACGTTAAAATGGACATTAATGTTAGCGACTGTCATTTCTCTATCTAGTTATATAGCACTTGTGTCATGCAGCTGTGTTTCCTGGCCTTTTTGGTGATCGAGTAAATATTTCTTTAGTGTTGACCTAAAACGTTGAACATTTTGCAGATTCCTAATCGGGGGTGGAATATTGTTCCAACATTTAGTTGCAGCGTAACGGAAACTTCCCCTAAAAGCCTCTGATTTATGTCGTTGTGTCGATAATTGCAACGCACATTGCCGTTTCCCATATGATTTATGGCTTGAAACCTGTTTCAATTTTACATGCAAGTAATGAGGTTGTCCAAATTTAACGACTCCGAAAAGAAGACACGCTAGGTTGTAACGTAAAAAGAACCTTTAGGGTGTGTGCTGTTACGTTATCCCTACTAGGGGGTGTCTAAATGAGAAGCGTGGTTAAATGTTACAATAAAAATTGATTTAATTGCCAAATAAATTTTATACATCAATTAGCAAGCGTTACTTAAATGAAAAAGATTACGATTTATGTGATATTTAGAAAAATTAACACAGGGTCGCGTAGTTCGGCGAGGGGTGGGGTTTGTGTGGAGAATCCAGCTGCCGATGGTCCAGGATAGTTGCTCAACTTAACTCCGAGCTGTAGTCGCCGCAGAAAGGCGCGCGAAGCCAACGCGTCCGCTTATATAGAGGCTCGCAGTGCGGTGGGGACGGAACATGCAGGCAGCCGGGAGGCGGTGTCGTCCCGACGTCACAGCGACGTCACACACTCCCCCCATTAGGCCAGAATTTTCCCATAGGGAAAATTCTGTGGCTGGTAGGCGGCAACTGCATTCGGAGACCCTGTAACAGATGAGTGGTAGTGGTGTCAGTAGGTTAAATACGAGGCAACTATTAACCCTGAAAGAGGAAAAAAACAAGTATAACCCTCGGCCATTCATACGTCACCAAGCATTGAACGTTCCTATAACCTGACATTCATCACATTCAAAAAGGCCTACACACTATCATACGCATGAACAAGCCAACATTCATTCAAGATGCGAGTCGCATTCATTATAATACACGACGCGCGAAGAGGTATTATACGTGAGTTTTATAGTAAATAGTCACCCAGTCTATGTTGGTAGGCACCACCTGACCACCCATATTCGATTAGTGAAGTTAATTGAGAGAGTATAAGTCGTAAACCAATATTACGATCTTACTATATTACGATACTACAATCATACGATTAGTTGGCAGTATCACAAACAAATTGCTCATTAACGTGCTCGATGCGAATTGTAAAAGCATAAAAAAGTGTTCATTAATAATTAAGTATAAAGTATGATACAATGTTTTGAGCCGAGTGATCGGCTGACGTAAACAAGTGAGTCATCACTGCGCGCTTGGCGCCGGCCGCATTCCATTCTCGCGGACAAATAACTGGTTTCTGATTATGATACAAAATCGACAACGGCAAATACACAATTCGGAATAGGTTGCAATGTATAGTACAACACCGCAGGAGACAATCGATGACATAGTGTACACAACCACAGCCAAAAACATAAAAAAATATTCACGGCAAGATGTAATGTATAGTACATCTTCGAAGGAGACTGTCGACGACATAGTACACACTACCATAGTTAAAAACACAAAAAAAATCGCTGCAAGATGTAATGTATAGTACATCGTCGAAGGAGACTGTCGACGACATAGTATACACTACCATAGTTAAAAAACACAAAAAAAATAAACACAATCGAGAATCGAACCACAGACCGATCCGACAACAACCTTTCAGCCACTGAGCCATAAGGGAAAAAAAAATTATTATATTATATTTCGATCAGTCATTACCAAAGCTATAAGTAACAAGATATATGGGTACATGATTTAGCTGTAATTAGGAGTTAAAGATTTTTATATTATATGTAACGAAGTGTTATTTTAGTGATTAATTCATTAGTGATGAGCATTAATCATTACATTTTTAAACTTTGTAGTGAGTTAATTTAAGATCTTTTATATGGCAATCACCAAGAGAAACATATCTGATATTTATATAGTTATGTGAAAGTTGGATAGTTATCAGATAGTTAGATAATTAGTTAGATAAATAACAGATTCTTTCAAAAATATTAAGTTTGGAGAACCTCTTCGACAATTTATAACAGTAATAACTATTCATGTTTTATGTTAGCATATTTATTCATGTTTTATGTTAGCGTATTTATTCATGTTTTATGTTAGCATGTTTATATAATTCGTTAACACAACACAATGCATTATCTTCGACTCGGAAACAAAAGAACCATTGTTGGCCTACACAATTAATTATGTAGGTAATTATAACTTTGTATAGATATGCGTCTTACATTGTTGTGAATGAAACTGTACCCAATCGATTATAAACACATTTATGCTATAATAGAATAAGATTTAATTATTTTATTCAGCTTTTAGGTTTAAAATAGTTGATTGAGAAATACGAAAGGGTATTCTTAAACTTGTACATCAATTAATTTGCTTTAGCTATAAAAGTATAAAATTATTGATTTATGTAGAAATACCCACATTAGTTATTTAAATATTGAATTTATTTATTAATTTGTGTGTAAACAGCCACTTTAGTTATTTAAAGAGGTATAAATATTATTTATTTGATTCATATGTAAATAGGCACTTATTTATTCAAGAAAATAAGTTATTGATTCAATTTATGTGCAAATACCCACTTTAGTTACAGTTAGTTTCAATTCAATTAAGTTTGATAAATTCAGTTAGATATAATAACATTTGCGTTAACACAAGAACACAATATAACCACTACTTAAACTGGTCTAGTAAAACCAGATGTATAGCATTTAGTAAAAAGGAAACAAGTTACATATTGACAATTAATTATTTTACCGGCTGTCAGCGGTTTAATTTTATCATTTAATTATCATTATATATGTCTTATATATTTCAATAGAAACCAGACATTGAAAGAACAATCCTAGCGACACAAAACATTACAAAAAGAACATAATTCAATAATTGCGACGCAGGAATTTTATGATTGAGTTCACAATGAACAGTAAATGCATAAATAGATGCATTCTCAAATAATATACCGATAGGCAGTAACAAGAAGATAAAATCGAAGACCAAAAACAACGATTGTAGCATAATAAACATTTGACAAAACGAACAACTAATAATTCTACGATGATATTCGTATTTTTATACCAAATAGACAAAGATTAAAGTTTTTCATTATTGTTAGTGAGCAACCTGCATGTGACACGTGTACATTTTATTAATAAATGAACGCGGAATTCTAGCTAAATACCTAGTATGTAATACGATAGCATCTTAGGTACGTTCATTCTCAGCCAGTCCAACTATGTTAGGTACACGTGGTATAATAAAGATGCAACTTTCTTAGTAAGAAAGAAAAGAATAGTTAATATTAAAAGATAATCGCCGTAGTAGGCGGTAAAAGTATTTAATAATAGCTACTATATAGAAATATATCGCCGTACAAAGTCACTAGCAGAAGGTTATAGTAGAAAATAGAAAGAAATGAAAAAGAGAAGGGTGTGAACTCGTTCCATAAGTCAGCCAAAGCAGATTATTAGCAATAATTACCAGTAGCACTTAATTACCTTAGTGGCATTTAAAAAAGCTAATCGCGAAGCAGTACGATCAAGGTGACCTAGGCACGTCGTTAGTGGACGTGAGGTCATAAATCGCAAAATACAAAGAATGCGATCGACGAATGTGACCTTAGCGCGTCTTTAGAGGACACGTGGCCGCAGTCGAACGATTATAACTCGTTACTTGTGCGGTTGATACACAGTAATTATCACACGCGGTAACAGAAAAAGTTATAATATAGAAATGCTTACCAAGCGTAGTAAGACAAAATTTGTCTGTTGTGACCGGCTCAACACAATACCGACCTTCCGAGCACAACAGAACAAAAAAAGAAAATGTCTATTGTGATCAGCACAACACCACCGACTTTCCGAGCACAATAGAACAAGCAAAAAGAAACAATAGGTAAATGCCACTAAAATAACTACACACTGCTTTGGAACGACTTCACACATACACAAAAAATAAAAAAAGAAGACTCACCGGCAGAGGATTCTCAACAAAACCCCACCTATAATATTCCCGTGGGCGCCACTGTAACGTAAAAAGAACCTTTAGGGTGTGTGCTGTTACGTTATCCCTACTAGGGGGTGTCTAAATGAGAAGCGTGGTTAAATGTTACAATAAAAATTGATTTAATTGCCAAATAAATTTTATACATCAATTAGCAAGCGTTACTTAAATGAAAAAGATTACGATTTATGTGATATTTAGAAAAATTAACACAGGGTCGCGTAGTTCGGCGAGGGGTGGGGTTTGTGTGGAGAATCCAGCTGCCGATGGTCCAGGATAGTTGCTCAACTTAACTCCGAGCTGTAGTCGCCGCAGAAAGGCGCGCGAAGCCAACGCGTCCGCTTATATAGAGGCTCGCAGTGCGGTGGGGACGGAACATGCAGGCAGCCGGGAGGCGGTGTCGTCCCGACGTCACAGCGACGTCACAAGGTGAAGTTTGCGACGATGTTTCATTTTCAGAATTGTATGTTTATTTAAAAAAGGAGTGACATGAGCTCTTAAAGGAATGTCAAAACAGAAGCGAGCACAGGCATTCTGAATACGCTGTATGACTTTTTGTGTTCTTAAAAGCAATCGTGGGCTATAAACTATGTCCATATAATTTAATTTAGATAAAATAAGTGATTCGACTAGTTGGATACGTAGATTTTCTTTTAAATATCGTCTTATTTTATATAGTATTTTTAATTTGTAAAAACAGTTTCTGGTTGCATTTGCAACATGTTTGTCAAACCTAAGTTCGGAATCCATGTGTAAGCCCAGATTACGTGCTTCGAAAACGCGCTCAACAGTTTGACCCGCAATCATTACACTTATTGAGGGATACAGAGAAGCCACTTGGTGTTTACTTCCTAAAATTTACTTAATACTACTTACTCGTAACGAGTAACTGCTAGTATTTTAAAAAGTCTAAACGAAAAATTTCTCCATAAATGTGATGAACGATACGAAGTAACGCATCAACATAACGATGTCGTATGACTATGCGATAATATACCAAGGAGCGATGCATCGTAGAAAACATTACTAAAACGTATCACAAAATGACGTCGTGTCGTGAAAAGGTACGATGCACCATCGTAACGTACCATTTTACGAAGCAATGTTGCCATTAATCCAACTATTCAACGCATATTTCTCAAACTCTTCTCGAAACTTATCTCCCAGAAATAATGTGCCTCTCACCATTAAAACTACCCATTAATGATTGCTGTTCTTACAAACTCTTACTTGCCGCACCTACAAAACTTACTACTCAATTCCCCCAAAAACATTCACATAATTAATCCCCAAGCGCTAAAGTGATTTAAACCGACAAGACGTCAAAATGGCGTCAGAAAATATGTCGTTAACAATAAACGTCGGCTATGAAGCCACAATAAATAATTCACACGATAAGCCCTACTATGTACGGTCAGCAACATAAGTCGATATTATATTTACAAAATTGGGAATGGTTTTATAGTCCCAGATAATTGAAAATTTTAATCTTTAAACATTTACTTATTTTAATTTTTTACATACATACTGCGAGAATCGTCTGAAATTACAAAAAGCAAATAAGCCTTAGACTATTTAATACTATAATAAAGATTTATTTTAGTTCCTTAAAGTAACAACACAATTCAATGCCTACATTATTTAAACAATCAATATCTAGCTCTAAGCAACTTAATTGTGGCGCCTTATATAAACGACTGCAATCCACAGCGTCTCGGGCTGGTTGTCCCTGGCGGCTCATTTGTCAGCGACTATGTATAGAAGCCGCCATTAGATGCAGTTCAACGTTGGAATAACTGAATGAATGCATCGTTTAAGGTTTTCTTCTGAAAATATAATTTTCTTAGTGCGATACATCTCGTTATAAGCTGATTTTAAAAAGTTTCTTTCAAGTTGGGACACAGCACATTACATAAAAATTGGTGCAATGTCTATAAAAATAATATATATATATATATATTTGAAGTCTATCATGCCAATTACAACGCCCTATAACATTAACTTCTGCCAGCAAAAATAGTAATAAAATTGTGCTAGCCTATGTACTACGCATAATGTGGCAATTTTGACTTAATATTTACTCATACTTTTCAATTTTATTATTTTATGTCATAAAGTAAAAACTTTCATGTTGTAATATCCTGTTTAATGAACTATCATAGATACTAACTGTCAAATACCTAATGAAAGGACACAGCCACTTCATAATATGTTTTATTACTCCAACTTCACTACAATATCGTAGCATAAGCTAAATAATGTAACCAGGACCGCTAGATTTAGGGTAGTGATGACCGATATCGCAACAGCCTACAGAAGTTCGAGATTTAATGCTTAGGAATTAACATTTATGCATATTTTTGTTATAGAAATATTAATAAAGCAATTTATCAAGTTGCTGTAAATGGATTTAAATATAAATTATGGTGTGCTATGAAATTGATTACAGGGATCGGCGCGAAATTTCAAGTCATTTATGGTTGTAAGCTATGGATTCTATGAATATTGGAAAGGGTGTAATTGAAAAAAAAATTAAAAAAGAACAAAGGCAGCTATTATAGTGAACAGCTTAGTGAAGATTATCAACAGACTGACATGCAGAGGGTATCGGGTTTGAATCCACGGCGAGTAGTACTGATTTTTTCGGCAATATGGGCGTATAGAACTGTTAATTATCTCCTACGGCAGGTAGCACGACAAACTGAAATTGATTATTGCAAAATAATGTTAACCGTCCGTGTGGTGACTGATTAAGAATACGGAATGTCACCACCTCATATCATCCCATGGGTGTCGTAAGAGCCGACAGAGGGAGCATATTATCCAGTGAACAGCACTGTAAGAGAATGAAAACTTGATACAAACCCTATACCAACCCGTTTGGCAAGCGTGGTATAGTAGGTCAATTCCTCCTTTCAAAGGAGAGGCCTAGTCCAGCAGTGGACTGTTAAAGGCTGATGATGATGATAAGATGTAAGGTATTTATAAGATGTAAGGTATAATTATATATTATTTACTGCTGCACTACCAGCAGTGGACTGTTAAAGGCTGATGATGATGAATGTTTACCTTAAAGGAAGTCTATCATAAGATAAAGTCAAAATCCTTTATTAATTTATATATGTAGTTATATAGATAAATGAAACCAAATGACCAAACCGTTTTACAGGGATACCAACCAACAGGTAGCACTTTCTGTCAGATGGACAAATCAAATCACGCTAACCTACACTCTGCTCCATCGCTGAGTAAATTATAATAACTCTACGGCCTCCAACAGCTACAAACGATCAAAGAGCCTGTAATTACTGTAGGTATTGCAAGACCCGTGATGAGATTAACTATACCTATGCCAGGAAGCTAAAGGTTCTAAGGTCGAATTTCGCTTGGCTTGCGAAGGGTGTGGTATGAATTTGGATATGCTTGTGGATTTGTGATGGGTGATGAGTATTTCCTCCGGTGACATTTTTTTTTTATGTGGAACATATTACAGCGGTTCATAATACTATTGTCATATAATTATATTACAAGTGGTAGTTATGGTAGAAATTGTAGCTTTGGTAAGAATAGTAGTTTTGAGAGAAAAGGAACGTTGGACAGCACCGGCGGTTTTGGTAGATATGGTAGTTTAAAAAAAATGGTACATATGATAGTATTAGTACGAATAGTAGTTTTGGTAGAACTGTCACTTACGATTGCTACCAAAGCTACCATTCCTACCAAAACTACCGTTTTACCAAAACTACCATTTTAGCAAAACTGCTATTCGTATGTAAGAGCTTTTTTATAATATTAAAATATGCTGTGGAGCAGCATGGGTCCTCTAGTTTTAATTTTAATTGTAACAAAAGTACAGCTACTAAATAAAAATTAACTTTACTTGAAAAAATTGAAAAAATTATATTTACTTGACTTATTTCTATATACAAGGTATTATTCACCGAGATTCACGGTTGACCTTGTATAACAGTATATATGCCTGAGCGCTGGGTGCTCTCCGCTCTCTATCTCGAAAAGGGTTGAGCGTACAGAAAAAGAGTTGAGACAAAACTTGTGGCAAATTTTTTTATCTTCAATTTTCATAATTGGTGTTGAAGTGATTGGAACCATAGAAACGGAGATAATTGCAAAAAACCGATTTTCGTAACCTTTGACCTCGAATAACTTACGACGCAGACACGAGATAATATGTGACTTTTGAGACAACTTTTAGAACGCCAAAATGAAGCTGTATACAAGTTTTCAGCTTATTATCTCAAATTCCGAGATTGACCCCGTTTTTTGCCTAGTGCTATATAGAATAACCAGATGTTACAAATATTTCTTATAAATTGTTGTTGCTATCAATGTTCATTTTTATACGGCGGATTTGTTTGCTAGAAAAAATAAGTTTAGTATTCATTATTTGAAAAGTTTGTTATAATGAGACTCCAATGTTTCTTTTTTAGAGTTTCAATGTCAAGATTGGATAAAAGACATGGCGTTGATGATGTTTCGGCACGGCAGACCAGACCACCTATAAGCATTATAAAATTTTACGCGGTTCTACTCAAAAACTATAATACCTGAGACACAGTTATGCATTGCTACGCCAACACAGAAGCAAAAAAAATACATCATGATGAAAGCTGAGACCAATGTGTTAACGCGCTTTACTACGGGACAAGCGATATTAAAAAAAAAATACGCACATAACTCCATAAAAGTCAGTGAGATTTGAATCCGATACCCTCTGCATGGCAGTCTGTAAGTATCTTCACTAAGCTATCGCTGCCTTGTATTCTTCCTGATCTATAATTCGTTTGATAAATTTTAGGAACATTTATTCGTTTTAATATTTTTTCTATTCTTCTTTTTCATTTAGGAAATATGTAGCATCAACCATACCCTCTCACCTGCTACCAAAAGTACAAAAAATATATGTTGTATAAAAAAGAGGGAACAGGAAAATACTTTTCGAAACACCGCCCATCCGTTTATAAGTCATTACCGGAGGTCAAGCTGAGGATCCTTCACAGAGGTCCGAATAACAAAGAAAATGATGAAAGAGACTTATGAGTAAGGCGATTTAGAAACCTTAAAAGTAAGCACGTTGCAATGTCAAAGATCTGGGCAAAATGGAAAAGGTACCTATTTTATTTTGTTTGAGTTTTGTTTTTAAATGTTGTTTGTTTATTACAGCACTGATTAGAAATCTTTGTGAATCTTCTAAGACTTCATGGCTGTGTGTGAGATTTTTTATTTTTAGTGCACACATAGATACTGTCTGCAAGTACAAATTTCATCAATGCCAAATTTCATCTTCTGGCCCTCAGTATTTACTGATGTGCGTTGTCTCTCAGTCAGTCAGTTACGCAGGTATAAAAATTTATTGAACCAAATTTTTTATAAAGAACATCAACACATTCTGCTGGCTTAAGTCATGCTATGATGTGTTATGAACTTATGACTCATAATGAACTTATTCACTTGAAGTCAAATAATTTTTCACGTCATTTAAAAGAATATCATCATTTATAATATTTGAGACGTGTTTCAATAAAAATATTCACTTTGCGTATCCATTAATCCGTATCGCGTGTCAAGTTAATGAAGTCATTAATTCATTCGTCCTCAGTCAGTGAACTCATACGTCAGTTATATCACTAAATGAGCGTTCACATATCAAAGGACATTTTATTTTAGTTTTGTTCCCTGAATAAAATTTTAAGAATTTTGTGAAAGCTTGAACCCCCATGAACGGAAACTGGTTACAAATTGGTTTTGCATGCACTTATTAAACCTCGAACAGATTAATTGAATTCCACGCGAGCAAAACCTGCATTTCATTCAGCTAGTACACAGAACTGCCTCGTTGGTCTCGCGGCATAAATGTGCGCGTGGGATTGGGAGCTGTCGGGTTCGATTCCCGGGTCGGGCAAAGTGTTATTGGGTTTTTCCGTTAGGAAATTCTCAGTAGCAGCACGGAGTCTGGTAATGGGCCCGGTACGGCAATAGGCTCGCCCCCTATTACGTGGGACCAAAAAATTCATGGCGAAATGTAGGTGTGATATAACGCCTATGCCTACCCCTTCGGGGATAAAGGCGTGAGTCTATAAATAAAAAACACACAAAAAGAAAGGATACATGAAATGAAATCCTGCCTAGAGAGCTTCCACTCTGCAGAAAAACGTAACTGTTGCCCCCCTCCCCCACTCCCTCACATTGTGCATGCGCGTTCCTCAAGCGTGCGCTCGGCGTGTGCCCGGCGTCTGTTTGGGATGCGCCCGGCCTTCACTTTGTATTACAGAGTACAGGGCGCACGCCCGTAAAATGACCACGCTTGATCGGCCTATATTCTCTAGATAGTTATAGCAATATATGTAAAATTAGAGGTTATATAACAGGATAAATGCCATATTGGCATGGATAACGTACCTCTGCAAACAATATTAGTTTTCCCGTTAAAATGTTTCGTTAGCGTAACTTTAGGTTTTATTACAAAAGTTTCGACAGCTTATAGTAAAGAGATTTAACGAGTTTATTGATAAAATAAATATACCTAATGCACAAGTTCATTATGAACTTTGTCCCTAGAAAATCAACATTACACGTATAAAAATAATCACTATAAAGTATCTCAAAATATCTCCTCCACCTTAATACGTCTACATTTACTACAAAAAATAACTTTTCCAACGGTTTTAAAGCAAATGGAGTAGAACAGCTCCATCTAGACTTGTTAATTGACGTTAAAAAGTTAAAACAACAGCCTGATGTCAAGGGTGCTTACTTATAACGATGTCACGTACACTGAATCATTCTGTGATAAAAAATGCGATTACGAAACATTTTCCAGTAATATTAGGTTGCTGATACACCTGAGCATTCACTTTTAATAGAACAGCGACCATTCGCCGTTTTTTGTTTTGTTGAACTGAACAACGAACAGAGCCGAACATTATCACGATCTTTCAAGCGAACACTCTAATCAGCAAAAATGTCAAAGCAAATTTACTGTCCATTCACTAAAAAGTTAGTCAGAACATTCGTAAGTGCTCCCTAAAGCACTAACGTTTGTTTTTCTGTTTTATAACATTCGCAAGAATGCACAAGGTGTATGCTCAAGTGTATCAGCACCATATAAAGTTAGATAACGTTTCAATTTGTTCCATAAAACGGACTTTTGAGCGCTTTTATGTTAAATACGAATTACGTTTTTTATTCGCGTAATGAGTTGTGCGTGATTTCACTAATTTATATTCATTGTGTGAAAATAAAAGGCTTTTGTTTGCGAAAATAGTGGTGACATTTATATTGTCAAGCGTATTTTGGTTGCGAAAACATAGTGCGATGACACTGTGAGTTTTAGAAAACTCAGTTGAATGACCAAAATGCCATATTGAAATGATGTTTCGTAGAAATTCGAAGAAATTCGTCAAATCTATAATTGTCTTCGGAAAGAAATATACTCTATTTGAAAATGTACAATTATGTTATTATTTATACTTACTTATAAATACGTATTCATAAGAATAACATACCAATGACTATAACACACCTTACTTTTATACGTACTGATAATACTCAGTTCCCACGAAAGATTAATTTATTCGGCGTCATGTGGGTTGGGTCTGTGAGACCCGTAACATTTTATTTCGATTGTAGTTCACTTACTATGCGTGCGACTTTACCGCTCTTCTCAGTAGCTGGAACTGTTGAGTTGATCTATGCGTCGCAGGTAACACATTAAACGTGAGGCAGTGACAGTGGGATTTATACGTGCACCAAGTTCAAAAAGGTATGTGAGACCCATCCCCGCAGGTAGTGTAACAATTTCGCGCCATTTTGTATACATATTATTACAATTGTTTACTGTGTATTTATGCTTTAATATTTGTTTTTTTTGTTCTTGTTTACGATTTAAGTTGCTTATATACAGTTCAAAATATTTTATTTATGTTATTGTAGGTATATCTAAAAAATGGACCGAGAAGACACACAGCATATTCTGTCGATTTTACAAGAGTCTTTTTTCACGGCTTTTTCTTATAGATAATCTAGTTTACTACAAAAAAGTGACATAAAAACATTAAGACTGATTGTTAATTAATAATATAACATTTAAGTAGAAGGGAAAGATTTTGTTAACATTGGTCGTTTATTTTTAAATGGTCTAATAAATCTGATTAAAACATGATATAATATAATATTTTCTTTTATTTATTTACATGAATACCTAAAAAACTAAACACTAATAAATATAATCTTTTTCATTCCTAAAGTATTGAAATAACTAATATCTAATAAACGGGTCTGTGAGACCCACCCCAACGTCCATGTAACACTTTTCCACCCCCATGACCCCGGGTAAAACATGTATAAATGCTTACCAACAATCTTATTAATTTCAAAATCTCCACCACTTGTAGAGCATAATATTTTACAACGTAACATCTTATAAAAGATATCTTAAGCATAACATAAATAGAATAATTTAATTAGTAGCTGCTCACCCAATTAGTTCTCTCTTCGAGTCTAATTACTGAGAAAAAGTCGATTGAAGACATCAAAGAGGTCTTTAGTCCTGTCGCTTGCCCACGATAAGGGTACCAAAATTGGGATTCCCATTCGAACGAAGATCCATTATAAAATATTGAATGGAAAATTTTAAAGACTCCGTTTCAAATATCGAGATTATTAAAGCCGATTTCTTAACTTATATTCAAACTTTCTGGACGAAAATATTTTTTATTGACAACCATTTTCTACCACTTACGTCTTTTTATATGGAGTATCATCTGCACATGACAGAGATTTGACCCATTGGAATATTATTATGTAAGGAAAGGGCCGGCAGAAAGGTGTGTATGGCTTATTTTAAAGACTCGACATTCGTAATGGGAGTTTCCTCGTCATTGTGTCAAGCGGACCTCGTAGAAATATTCCATTCAAACGGAAATACAGGACGGTATCTCTTCCCTTTGAAATAGATAAATCTCGCACAAGGATTAATTCCTGTACTGCAAAGGACTAAACAACCATGAACTCGGAGATCACTGGAGTTTTTTGTGTATCCGTTGTTTCAATAATTGTAGTTTGAAATAACAATTTGTGGATCAGACAATATCCTGTATGGATATTGTGCAGACAACATTTAGTGTAATGCCAAGCGCTGATGGTTGTTTAAACTGCTACGACATCCATGTAGTCATCATCATCAGCCCTTTATACTGTCCCACTGCTGGGCACGGGCCTCTTCTCAATATTAGACGGGTACGGCCATAGTCCACCACGCTGGCCAAGTGCAGGTTGGCAGACTTCACATGTCTTTCGAGAACATTATGGAGAACTCTCAGACATGCAGGTATGCTCACGATGTTTTCCTTCACCGATTAATATGCGACAATTAACAATTTAATACGCACTTAACTCCTAAAAGTCATTGATGCGTGCCGTTGATTCGAACCCGAGACAATCTGCGTAGCAGTCTGTGGGTCTCTCCACTCAGCTATAGCTGCTCACCCACTGCTCACCATGTAGTCAATCAGAATGGAAAAGTAATTAATACCCTACTACTTAATCCAAGCTATTTGGACTATCTCTCAGTCTATAAAGACACATATGTACTTCATACAAGTTTATTTAGCGGGACTTAATCAGTTGTGGTTGGCAGTGGGACAGTCCCTCTGTAACCACAACTGTTTAGTTGCAAGTCGGTCGAGGTAAACGACAATTATAGAAGTATCCGCGCAATAAAGGAGATTTGTGTTACCCCTTTTTTTTTTTGTTCACTACGGTGGTAAACTCTCCTTATGAGTCGTCTCAACTCCGCCAACCCAGCCATTAAAACGGCTGGGCTTGGGACTGGCGGAGGAGGTATGTGGAGGCTCTCCCCTACAGGCGTTCGGGGCATACCCACTAAAAACCACCGCGGTGTCCCTACGGGTCCCGTGTGTTGGCGGGGTCACGCGATAGCATACTTTCTCGCGACCCCGCCCGGGATTGGCCCGCCGTTGGTGTAGGCGGGCCCCGTCTCGTCATGATCTCGCAATCATCCATCAAACTTCTTGCATCCATCAAACTTCTCGCATCCATCACCTCACAAAGCTACTTGGGAGGCGGCGAGGACACGCGCCGCCTCCCGCCTTTTGGCGGACAGGGAGCAGCCCTAGCGCTCACCGTCCGCAGGCACTGAATTCAGGGTGGTCGGAGGTCGTCTCTTGTTCGACGTCCCCGACGCCCGGACCCACGGTTGGGGAGAGGGCGATGTATTTCCCTCTCCCGCTCCGCCGCCTCCTTGCTCAGCATGACTGCTTCGCAGAAGGAGGCGACGGCGTTCCAAGACCTCTCACTCCGGACCATAGACAGAACTACGGCCGGGAGCGAGAGGACAACCGTATTCAGAGCCGCGACCAGATCACGGCGCTGCGATGCCCAAGCTGGGCATTCCGCCAAGTCTGGTATTGAATAAAATAAGTAGATTACAGATTTGGTCACCTTGGCTGTGTATTTTGAATAACGTCGAATAAAACTGAAATAACACACATTATAAACTTTAATGCCATGCAAATATGGTTGTTATTCGTTTGACATGACCTCTAGTATTCATTGAGTGACCTAAACGAATATATTATTTGATCCTTTTAGTCTTTATCTCAAAACATTTTGTTTCGTTTCTTTGGCGTTGTAAATACTTCGATAGCTTAAATGTTTTCAGGCCATTGAATGATAAAATCCATTGATGTGATAAAACTAAAGTATTATGTTGGATCAAACGAATTCATATTTTAAGATGAGCAGGACTAAGTTACATTTCAAATCGTCAATTCACAGAAGAATAAGTCGATAGCAGGTGCACATTTTATTTGTTGTTGACTATAATATATAATTTCTCACAACTGATTAGCAACGGTTGGATATGAAGAACCAAAAATCGAGCTCAATGGCGAGCCAATAGAAATGCGTATATCTAGCATTGGACCATGACATGTTGATGATGATGAATTTCTTCCATGGAAATGATTTCCAATGGTCCAGTTCTATTTAGAAAATTAATTTATTGGAATAGAAACGAGAATGCATCATTTCTATTCCAAGAAATAATTGGTCAATATCTAAAGGCAGAGCACTGCGGTAGGTTCTTGGGATTCATTCTGTCTAGTTTTGATAATTTGCCAAAAGGCGTCAATAGCAGGGTTAAAAATAAATTACCCGATATTGAAATTATTTTGAGGAACTTCAGATGCTGTAAATAGATACAATTGTAAAAGGTTCAAAATGTTTAGTTCTAGATAAAATACGAGATAAAATCTATTTCTGTAAGTTGTTGAAAATAGCGCAAGGCTCTCTTGTTGGTTATATTTTAAGAAACATTATATTTAATTAAGTAATCATGTTTTGCTCGTTTTAGTTTCCGATATATCCACGTTTTTGGACGCCTTGGATAGGAAAGTTCGCTGTCTACTCACGACATACCGGATGCATCACCCGCGTTCGTCGGTGATGAGATTGTACATCCCGCGCAAGTGTGGGGGTCGTGGCTTCTTGAGTGCCAAGACCCTCCACAATCGCGAGGTGTGCAATCTCAGAGAATACTTTCTCCACACCGACACGGGTGTGCACCGAGATGTGGTCGCAGTGGACAGAGGGCTTACCCCGCTAGGTCTGGCTAAAGAGAACTGGCGCAAACCTGCCGTACTTGGTGTAGAGGAGCGCAGGGAAGTATGGAAAGGTAAAGAGCTGCATGGACGTTTTTACCGGGCCTTGCGTGGGCCCGACGTAGATTTTCCAGCGTCGGTGTCCTGGCTGCGTTTCGGCGATCTCTTCGCCGAAACAGAAGGTTTTGTCTTTGCGATTATGGACGAAGTTGTCATGACGAACAACTACCGGAAGTATATTCTAAGGGATGGGACGGTCGACATATGTCGGGCATGTCACCAGCCTGGTGAATCGCTTAGACATATAGTATCCGGTTGTTCTCGTCTTGCCAATGGCGAATATTTGCATAGACACAACCAAGTAGCCAGGATTGTCCACCAGCAACTTGCCTTAAAGTACCAACTTGTCGACTCCGAAGTACCGTACTACAGGTATGTGCCCGACCCAGTTCTTGAAAATGGTCGTGCTACTCTGTACTGGGATCGGTCTATCATTACTGACAGGACTATTGCGGCTAACAAGCCGGACATAGTGGTGATAGACCGATTAGAGCGCCTTGCAATGATCATCGACGTCACCATACCCCATGACAAGAATCTCGTGAAAGCCGAAAAAGATAAACAAATTAAGTATTTGGACCTGGCGCACGAGATTGTCGACATGTGGGATATTGACTCGGCGATCATTGTACCGATAGTCGTGATCGTAAATAGTCTTATTGCCAAGAGCCTCGACCACCACCTCAAGAGGCTCTCGTTAGACGGCTGGATCAAGTCCTCTATACAGAAGGCAGTATTGCTGGACACGACACGCATCGTTCGGAGGTTTCTCTCTCTGGAGCCCTAACCACCGGTAGCTTGGTCCCTGTGCCCGATGCCGGTGGGTTGCCGTGGCCCTGTTTTATATGGTTAAATATTTTTTGTAAAGTGATTTAATTATATAAAATAAGATTAATGAGATTGAAATTAAATAAAGAGGAATAATAATCATAATTTTAAGATGTTAGGAGAACCAAAGTCACCGACATAGCTCGCCGAATAGCCAGGCTGAAGTGGCAATGGGCAGGTCACATAGCGCGAAGAACCGATGGCCGTTGGCCGTAAATAAAAAAACACGAAAACGATAATATTACGTGATTATCAGAAGCAACGATAGCCTAGTCGAGAGACCATCAGACTGCTACGCAGAAAATCTCGAGTTTGAATCCTCGGTGCGCACCCATAAAGTTTCAAAGCTAAGTGCGTACTGAATTATTAATTATTATAGCTCACTTTACGGTGAAGGCAAACGTCTTGCCGAATAGTGCATGTCTAAGAGTTCTCCATAATGTTCACGAAAGCCATGTGAACTCCACCAACATGCACTTGGCTAACGTGTCCGTGCCAACCAGTGGGACAGTAAATACAGAAGAATGTATACGATGGTGAGGATTATCAGACCGTATTTTAGTATAAGTATTTTAAAAGCAAGCTGTTTCTAATAAACTTGTTGTTACAGAAATCATCCTGATAATTGTAAGAAGTCTAATCCCTAGATTATCATTACATACAGAATGCGGGAACGGACCTTAAAATATATTTGAAAACATTATAAGATAGGTAGCACTTCTAGATGAAAATTTTCTACGTGATTCAAAACTCTCCAAATAAAAACTCTATCCCATAAACAATATAATTTTACAGTATCGCTCCAGCTTATAACTTACACCGTAAACAATATTCAGCGAAAGCGTCGTCTTAATTGTTTGAAATTCGACCAAGATTCCATCGTAATTAGCGTTCAGTAAAACCGAACCAATGATTAAAAGTGCCTACGTTTTATATCGGGCATTTTCCTCAATTATCTCCGACAAAAACATCGAATTTTCAATCAATTTTATTTTTAAACAATTTTATGATGAAGTGTTTTTTTAACACTTTGTTTTCAAGATGGATTTTGTTGCGGGATATACTTTTCCGTTACGTTTTTTTATAGACTCACGCCTGTATCCCCGAAGGCATAGATATAAAGTTTCACCCACATTTCACTATTTTCTGAATTTGTAGGTCCCACGTAATATGGGCCTATTGCCGTTACGTTATTTCATTATCAGACTTTAATAGTCCACTGCTGGACATAAGCCCTCTTAATTTGTATCTCAAGAGTATTGTGAGATAATAGGAACCTTTGGCCTACTAAACATAGCTGGCCAGATTAGTTGGTATAGGGTTTGATGTCGAGTTTTTTGTCTCAAGATTCTATTTGCCACGTGTGGTTTCCTTATTCGCCTCATAGGACAAACACGGAATGAAATGGAGTAGTGACACTTTGTGTTCTTAATCCGTCACTATTCGGATTATCTATTATATTATCTACCTCATCGAAAATGTTTTAAATTAAATAAGATTTTCCTAAACCGCTATTGTTCCTCGCAGTACAATAAAATATAAAATGAAATCATTCACTTTTCGACAGCAAAACAATTTCCTCCATCTAAGATCGAACCTCCAACACAACCCACACACATCCTCCCATACTATCCATCTACAAATCGAATAAAAACTCACAAAAATATCTTGTCCCTTGAGATTAAAGTTCGCGACCTTTTCGTCCTCACATGTCCGAAGTGAACAACTTTATCCCAACTTGAAAATTTACTTGAGATTTTAACGTCAATACTGTGTTATGTATAAAGTTGGTAGCTGTTGTCAGGGGCTTAGTAGGCAGATTAAAGGTAATATTATATCAAAGAATGGAGTATAATATACTCATATTTTGTAATGAGGTTGCCGCTCATGTTAGGGGTCATCCAATAATTACGTAACACATATTAATGGGGGTAGGGGATCAGTGAAGTGTGACACTGTATGAAGAATGAGATGAGAATGTATATATGACCAGCTGTGACAAGGAGGGGGGAGGGATCGAAAAGACACAAAAATCAAGTCAAGTGAAGTCAAAGTCAAAATCATTTATTCATTTAGGTCACAAAGTGACGCTTATGAACGACAAAAATTAAAGTTAATTACTAGATGATTCTAAATTTACATTTACTGCCACGTTCGCAATGCAATGGGTAAAATCTAAAATGTTAACCTCTTAATAAGGCTCCTACACATTTGTGTGTGGTCGTTCTATACAACTTTGATACAACTGGAATGACGCCCGGTGGCTTTCTGCGGCAGATGCCGGCGGCACGTCGATGCCGCCAAAAGCACAGGCCACCGGCTTTTGCGCTTGCTTTTGCCTTTATAATTTTATTTTTGCTACAATAGGTAGCCTAAATTCCTGTGGTCTCGGATTAAGAATAGAAAATATCACTACCCTGTTCCATTCCGTTGCTCTCGTGAGGGGCGACTACGAAGAACACACGAAGCAAATAATAATTTGCGGAGAGACGGAAAGTCGACAACAAAGCCTATACCAAATCGTTTGGCCAGATGGCAAATTCGTTCTATAAAATCACAGTGAAACTGTGAAACAGATTAGGAGAAGCTTTGAAGTCCAGCAGTGTCTAGCTAGTCCAAAATCTAATACGTTTGTTTGTTTGTTTGCTTAAACTCGCTAATCTCAGGATCTACTGGTCCACTTTTCAAAATTCTTTCAGTTTTAGATACCTCATTAATCGAGGATGGCTATAGGCTATATAACTAATAACTAACCAAGATCTCAGCGATTTCTTATTCAATATCTTAATATATAAAATCCTTGCGTTACTGACTGACTGACAGACACGCTACAGCCGAAACTATTGGGCGCAGGAAGCTGAAATTTGGCATGTATGTTCCTTGGGGACCGTAGGGGTGCACTAAGAAGGGATTTCCCGAAATTCCCACGGGATCGGCCAAAACGGGTAAATTTAAAAAAATGCAGGCATAGCTGCTGGGGTCCTCTAGTACCTAATAATATTTAATTATGTATATTCACTATCCTTATTATTTAATTATGTATATCATATAAATATCTTTTCAATCATAATACCCAGTATTAAAGCAACATTATATTTGATATTTTGTCAAGTCAATTAAGTAAATCTCCGAGACCGAAACTTCTGAATATCTCAGCTGAAAGGTCAACGCCCTATCGAGTCGAAAATTTCAAGAAATTGAATATCTTCCAAGGGCATTTTTTACCTCAATATATAAAGAAATATTGTGTACAGAAACCTTCATATTTCCCGAGTTTTCTGTTCACTTTCCAACTAAGTTAAGACCTCTGTGGGGATTTGAACTTTATTATTGGAGTACTAAAGTTTATTTTCCCGTGTACATGAAAGGACAAACTAATGTTGTTTTTTATTAGTCAAGTAGTGTAATATGATAACTATACGATATTATAATGCTTGTGTATTAGAATGGATGTGTTTGTTTACAAAATTTGTTACAAATTAGGTTGGTTTTGATATGACACAGTACCGCTGTGAGTCAATTATAATGGATTTGGCCTAATATACCACGCTTTCCAGGTGCGTTGTTACAAGGTTTGTATAGTTCTCTGTCTTTTTGTAAAGATAGGATTTGATTCGTGTATCTTCCATAAGACACTCACGGTATGAAATGGCGTATCACACCGACAAACGAGTAGGTATAGTTATCGTGTCTTTAAATTCAACGTCAAAAGCTGCAGCCAGTGGCATGGTCAAATCTATGCGTCGTCTATATTGCGTATGTTGTGCAAGCCGTGTGCCGCTTGGTTGCCACTAAGTACCTAAATACAACGTAACGATTTAGTGGACGGAGCCATGTACGTCTGTTTATGTGTAGTGTAAACTGCATCCAAGCGTACAAGAGGTGGATATTAACGAAATGTTATAGTAAGCTTGGAACATAGGCTTCGGCCGCAGCTTCGCCTACATGAGAGACGGTTATCCTGAGATGGTTTATTGCAATAGACCGGCTATCCTCTCAACTATTTCTACGAACAATAACCATATCATAACATTGCTCTGTTGCTACGTGAAAGAAGGATAAAGAATCAAACATACTTTCAAATGTATAGTGATTAGTAGGGTAAGTAAGTATATGTGTGTTCCTTGGGAACCGCAGATGTGCTCCAAGAACGGATTGTCCAAATTGCCACAGCATCGGAAAGAAACGATTAAATTAAAATTAAATGTAATTTCATTATAACTCCTATATTAACTTTAAATGCCGCAATATATTCATCGATGCTGATCTATCAAAACATTGTTTCTTAATGAAAAATCTAATAAATATTATTATTATTTACCTGGTATTAAGTTGGATTGGTGATCGCTCAGTAATAGACCTGTAACAAGAAAACGCATTAGAAAATAACTCATTAAATATAGTAATATTATTATAGAATAACGAGCTTCAAAAAAGTTCAAAATGAAACACAATATCACAGTACTGATCCTAAGTTAATTTAAACTCAGTTATTTGATCCAAAATTAGGCTCTATGGACAAATGTTAAACAAAAGTACTTATTTATTCAAAAACACGCCTATTCATATCATAGATATAAACAGATTCAGAACAGGTGATCGTGCTCATAGCAAAAATATATGTAATGCTGGCTGAGAAAAGCACCCACGAGTTCGGGCTTAGAAGACAGAGTCACTAACCGCCTAAGCATCATTTGTACACACCAAAATGTAAATGTATCATCATAATCAACAGCAGCCTGCCATATGAGATAGTCTACTGTTAGATTTGACGACCAACTGGCGCAGCAGGAGTGTACCTAAGTGACTACTACGCCGATGGTCACGGGTTTGATTCCCGCTCAAGTCAAAACATTTGTGTGCGTGAACATGGATGTTTGTCTTGGTCTGGGTGTTTCTATGTATAATATGTATGTATTTACAAAAAAAAAAAACTAAAAGGTTTTTATGTATGTTTGTCCATTATCTAGTACCAATAGTAAAAGCTCTGCTTAGTTTGTGAGTAGATCGTGATGAGTGTATGTGGTAGAATATTATTATTATTATTATATAGGCGTTTCAAAAAAAGCACTTTGAGCTCGGTATGCAGTAAGTACCGAGCCCGAGGCATGTAGGTATTACTTACGTTCTGACCGTTTGTATCAAGTTAAAATACGGTAAAGATAACATTACTGCGGAGGGCGCCCTACCCTACGTTTGCCAGAACGTGCTATATACGTATTCCGTATATCTGAAAAAAATAACTAGTGTGCCTGAGTGACTGACGGACAACAAACAGCCAAAAATATTGGGTACCCGAAGCTGAATTTATTTATTTGAACATACATTGAAATACAATTTGAATGTATGTTCCTTGAGGATCTTTAGGGTGCATTAAGAACGTATTGCCCGAAATTCTCACAGGATCGGGCAGAAACGGGTAAAAATAAAAAATGTGTAGCCGTAGCAGCGGGCATCCTCTAGTATTTTACAATAAACTAACTAAAATAAATGTGAAATTGAACAATGCTAAATAAAGCTTCTGAATATTTGTTACGAGTTATTTTAATTAAATCACAATTATTTGGCCGTCGTTACACTTTGTTATATACGTATTTACCTATTAAATTCTAATTATAAAACTTTCTGTCTCGCAGGACTTTACAAACATTTATTGAACAAAAAAAACTGCCAGACTACCTAGGGGATCACTTTACATAAATTTAGAAACGTAAATATTATTTGGTAATAGTATTGGGATTTCTAGTACTTACGAGTATGGTGTAAGCGTGTATGTTATTTTTTGGAATAAAATTATTGTTTATGGTTTCGAGCATCAACAGCTTGTCAATTGCCTAATTTTACAGTATTTCACGGTCCATTGCTGGACTTTTGCCCCTGTTACCCACGGTTGCCCCTTCTAAGTACTTTGCGTCGCAAAGGCATTGTGAGTAAATGAGCGGCGTCAATCGCGTAGTAATTTGAAAATAAAGGTGTAGGTGCCGGTTGTAGATTTGAGAGCAGTTTATTTGTTTAATTTCAATGTTTTTTAGTTATGTTCTCTCGTGAGTACGGTTTCTATAATTCAAATTGTCTGGTAATAGTTTCCAAATATTTCTAGACCGTCCTGTTCTGTAAAATTTATTACTTTGAATCGGAATAAACTGCATAAATATATCTATTAAAGATGGTAGGCCGTCATAGCCTACAGATTGCTACGCAGAGAGTTTCGGGTCATCACTTGATAAACGGTGAAGGCAAGCATTGTGTGGAAATTTGTATGATTGAGTGTATGTGCAATTTGTATGACTGAGACTTATAATGTTCTCGTAAAACTTGTTAAGACTGCTAACCCACACTTGGATAGCGTTGTGGCCTAATCCTTCTCCTTGTATGGAGAAGCCATTATAAATAGATCTGACGCTAGTAGGCAATGATATTAGAAAAGTCGTAGATACGTTACCTACGTAGTAATCAATCCGTAGAAACGGTACACTAACGCACACATCGATAACTCCATATTTTATTTTAATTTCGGTTGACAAGATGTGTCAATTTCACTATGACGCCGGCTCGCGACGTCACACACATATGTCTGACTTGCCAACTGGCTTATTGTTCAGCGTCCTGCTTTTGGTACGCCTATAACGTATCTACTTCTAATTTACTTGTAACATCGTTGCTAGTAGGTATTACTACTTTGTTAAAACATGTATGTACATTAACATGTAAATAATAGCGATAATTTTAGGCAAACCTTTCATAATCGTAATACATATTTGCCCCCATTCCATTGGCATTCTACTGGAATGTCAATGGAATGGTCAACTGCACCAACAAATTATCGCGGGCTTGTGGGATTAAGCACTGGTCGCCGCACTGACAGTGGCTTAGTGCGAAATGAACACAGCTCAACGTATTATGGTTTGGGGAAAATTTTATTTTTGGAAATGTGGTTCGTTATTTTTGCGCTGGAAATGTCAATACCTATTTATTTTTATAGACTCACGCCTGTATCCCTGAGGGTGGTTATTATACCCACATGTCTCAATTGTATGTATTTTAAGGTCAGACGTTATTACGTCTGCTAAATTCAGCTATCGGTCAAGCTGGACAGTATACTTATAAGAATAAGTCAACTGTCTAGCTCGTCCGAAGTCAAAGATTGACAAAAGTCAAAGCTGGCTAGACTAGAAAGCGGATCCCAGGCTTCAAGGCGAAAGTACATAAATACATACATAGACTCACGCCTGTTTCCTGGAGGGGTAGGCAGAGACTACGGAACGCCATTTGCAACGATCCTGACATACCTCTCTTCCTTTTAAGGTGAAAGTCTTGGAATAAATGGGATGACGACGCTAGGACGATGACTATTGTACATAAGGTGCTATGGGGTTAAAACGAACATTATGCTTTACTAATTAAGGACTCGTTAAATACTCGTAGCGTATTCAACTAACTTAAAATTATTATTGTGAGCGAAGCAATAAATATTCTGGTTAAATTCTAGTAGAGATAGGTATCTACGGCACCGACATTGCATGTCGACTGGAATAAATATTCTGGTTATGTAATTGTTCGAAAATACGGACCAGATATTGAGTGCCGACCGACACACACTTAACTGGTTTTAATTACATTTCGATTAAACAAGCATATACAGCATTTTATCGACACGTGTCTCGTCTCTGAAAATATTTTCCGACAGTAATTACATTTCCTCGAAATATGCGGACGTATACGATAATGAAACATTCGATTAAAAAACGTTATAAGATTACAAATAGGTTGTAAAAATAAATAGAGCGTGTAAAAATAAATATGTGGTGTGCATGATATAGTAAATTTTATAAAATTAAGTCACTCTTCCCACAAGGTGGACCGATGCGACGAGGTTAAGATCGCTCGCTGGATCGCAGTTGGATGCGGGCGGCTCAAGATCGGTCTTCGTGGAGAACCTCGGGGGAGGCCTAAGCCCAGCAGTGGACCTCTCTAGGCTGACATGATGACGATGAAGTCTCTGTGACTGACATACGAATGTCTGCGACCATATCAATAACTACTGAACGAATCTTAAAACGGTTTTCACTAATAGATAGTGTCATTACTATGGAAGGTTTAGAGATATAATTCACGCGGAACTACAAGCGAAGTCTAGTAATGAATAAAAATAAGTAGATTACAGATTCGGTCAGTGCAAGTCTAGTGTTTTAAACATCTTCAAATAAAACTGAACTCAAAGAATACCTAGCAGCTACCTAGCAGTTACCTAACAGCTATAAACTTTAACGCCTTACAATTATAGTTGTTATTTGCTTGACCTTTAGTATTCATGGAGTGACCTAAACGAATATATTATTTGATCCTTTTAGTCTTTATCTCAAAACATTTTCGTTCATTTCTTTGGCGTTGTAAATACTTTGATAGCTTAAATGTCTTCAGTCCATTGCACGATAAAATCCATTGATGTGATTAAACTAAAGTATTACTTCGGATCAAAAGAAGACATAATATTTAAAGATGTGTAGATCTCGTCTATTCATAGACGAATAAGTCGATAACAGAAGCACATTTTATTTGTTGTTGACTATTAAATAATGCAAATGTTTTAAATAATTTCTCACAACTGACTAGCAACGGTTGGATATGAAGCACCGAAAATCGAGCTCAATGGCGAGCCACTAGAAATGCGTATATCTAGCATTGGACCATGACATGTTGATGATGATGAATTTCATCAATGACAATGACTTAAAATATAAAATCCAGTTCAGCTTAGAAAATTAATTTATTGGAATAGAAATGAGAATGCATCATTCTTACTCCAAGTAATAATCGGTCAATATCTAAAGGCAGAGCACAAGGGTTATCTCGAGGTTTATATAGTTCTTGAGATTAATTCTGTCAAGACTTGATCCTTTTGCCGAAAAGGCATCAATAGCAGAGTTAAAACTAAATTAACTAATATTGGCATTATTTTTAGGAACGCTAAAGCATCAAAATGTTTTCTTTAGTTATGGATAAAATCTTAAACTAATTACTAATATATAAAGCTGGAGAGTTTGTTTGTTTGGTTGGTTGAACGCGCTAATCTCAGGAACTAATGGTCCGATTTGAAAAGTTCTTTTTTTTTATTACAGACTCACGCCTGCATCCCTGAAGGGGTAGGCAGAGGTGTAATATTACACCCACATTTCGCCGAGAATTTTTTGGTCCCACGTAATAGGGGGCGAGCCTATTGCCGTTACCGTCACCAGACTCCGTGCTGCTACTGAGAATTCAAAAAAACCCAGTAACATTAAAAGTTCTTTCAGTGTTAGATACCCCATTTATCGAGGAAGGCTATAGGGTATATTATAACATCGCGCTACGAGTGACGGGAGCGGAGCAGAAGCCTTAAATAGCGCGGGTGTAATTGCGGGCATCCTCTAGTACGAGATAAAATTTATTTCTGTATATTGTTGAAAATAGCTACAGATCCGCAAGGTTATCTTGTTGTTTATATTTAAGAAACTCACGATTTAATTAAATAATATTTGTTTGCTCGTTTTTGTTTCTAGTCTACCCACGTTATTATTTCTATTACCTTAATAATGCGTTAAAACCTATTACGTGGGATCAAAACTCTGGCGAAATGTGGGCGTTTAATATGCCTCTGCCTACCCCTTCGGCGAAACTTCTGGGGGTATGTATGTATGTAATAATGCGTGTATTTATATGATTCCTTTTATAGTATACTTACTAGCTTCTGCCCAAGTGGCGGTTGATTTTCACTTCAAAAGGTAGCATATATGCTTATTTCATGTACAAGCAATGTTATAGTGCAAAGTTTTATCAAATCCAGTCCGTAGTATTTACGCGAAAGAGTAGGAAACATTCCCATTCACACAAACTTTCACATTTATAATGGTATTTTTTATTTTATTTATATTTGTTTAATTTGCACCCGGTTCAAGAAACATACAAGCCAAATGCTTCTTACGCCTAATGGTTTTGGCTTTGGCTTATCTGTCAGTCAGGCAGAAAGGCAAGAGTGTTATTCATACGGATTTGAGACAGCTTCGATGATCAAGAACTTTCGCATCCTTTAGAGTTTAAAATCGGTAGTCAAGAGCCTGAATACTGTCACATCAGCTGCAGTAAAGGTTTAATAGGTGTCATTTTAATATTTTATTATACTTTGATATCCACTGAAAGATAATTTCGCATCCATTTAACCTCTAACATTCCTTTATTGAAACTAAGGACTGAGCTATAACGTTGAGTTTAAAGGCGTTCATATAAAAATAATATGGCTGGCGTAATGACGCGACGTGGATATGTGACTCGTAAAGGCTGATGCATACTATCACTGTATATTTGAATGCAACTAAAGCATCCGTATAGTATATATGAGTGAGATTAAGCATAGTGGGTATCAGCTTTATTTTACACCAGTATCAACATCAAAGCAATCTTACATATATAATGTAAAGTATAATGGGTTATATTATGATATCTACCAGGCAACCTATGGATGGAGTACTACCCTCTCACAAAATATCAAACTCGCTCCCACTTCTGAATTTGCTTGTATGAATTTAAGTATGTCCGATTACGAAAATAACATTATTATTATTAAGGTAAGTTTATTTTTTATAATTCTTACAAGTTATTAAGAATAATAATTAGTTGGAATGGTAAAACCATTCTAAATTACGTCAATGTATATGGACTAATAATGTATTTGATATTTCTGTCGAGTAATAAAAAACCTTTACACAATTTCATACTGCTAGTATTCACAGCAGACGGTACAAGATGCACATTTATGTTCTGTATAGACTTCCAATTGGTTTATTTAAATGTTTTGGCATCGCATCCGTCTGATTTACATACTGTACCGCAACTGAGTCAGTTCATATTACACTGTGCAGTAATCAGATTAAGAGAAATATGGTGTAAAATGTTGTTTGTTACAATGAATGAATGTTGAATGAAATTTAAGTTTACTCGGTTTTTATTCACAGAGTAATAATGGTCGATAGGTCATTTATACTGTTTAGGATGGCATCTGATGAGCCAGTAAGACCTAAAAACCCTTATATATAAGTAAAATCTTCTGATAATATCTAATGTGTACTAATAGCTAATGTTAAAATTAAGTATATAACGCTTAAGAGTGGTTTCAAAGCAGCGTTTCGTAGCTGCGTGTGAGTTCATTTTTGGACGCACATGTAAGCGCGTATAGACACGCGTACGATTACAACATTAAAATGGCGAATCTGGTTTTTTGTATTAGGTATGTCGTATATAAACGTATAAGCGCGTTTGCCGAATTGAACGTGTACGTGCAGAAAAATACGCTAGTTTAAAATCGCGCCAATTCCCTCATTTCGCGCCTTTTTATACTAGAGGATGCCCGCGGTTACACAAGCGTTATTTAAGGCTACTGCTCCGCTCCCGTCGCTCATAGCGTGATGATATATAGGAAGGCTGCTGCCTTCCTCGATAAAAGGGCTATCTAACACTGAAATAATTGTTCAAATCGGACGAGTCGTTCCTGAGATTAGCGCGTTCAACCAAACAAACAAACAAATAAACTAACAAACTCTTCAGCTTTATATATTAGTATAAGATATCATACCTACCACTGTTATACTCGATATTTTGTGGGGATGGATCAAAATCTACAAAACGCATGTTCCCGAAACTTGAATCGGAATAGAACATAGGCTATCTTTTGACACCATACCCTATAATTTTCTCAGCCAGTCACGGGATGATAGGATCTAGAGTGACTCCTTGAGAATAAACGACACTTACGCGACCAAAGCCGATGGTAGCAGCTAGTTACCAATAAATGCAACTCTATCCAGGAACATAAAATATTTCAGAGCAGTATCTTTCACGTTCTAAACGGTGCTAACGTTTGAATGTGTAGCAGCATGCAAAATGATATTGAAGATAAAATGTCATCTGCAACGAATAGTTTACGATATGGACATAATATTCATGATGTACTTACTTTTAGTACTTAGCTTATAGTGATGGCAACGTAGATAGATAATAATATGTCTGCCTGGAAACGTATGCATTAGTTTAGAACACAACTCAATGTACCTTTGATCATCGCACAATTTTTTTTTGTTTTCACGGTGAACCCAAATTGCTTGATTGTTTATAAATGCGTTCGAAGCCTACCCACTTCTTCTTTCTTTCTTTTTCGGATAAGTGTGTGGTTTTGGCGATTTCAGACCAGCAAATATATCAGATATGACAGACAGCATTACGTACCTACTGTTACAGGCCACTCTAACCACTGAACCTGCTATCCCTAACAAATAAATCCCTTACTCAGCATGTCTCATAGTCAACCTAATAGACACTACCATGATCCCCATCCCATCAGTCCGTTCCTATCCTCCATGGTGCGCGGTAGTCCCAAATCATTCTCACCATTGTAATTATTGTATTTTAATAGTCAAGGACAAAATAAATCATCTTCAAATTTAAAACTGTTTCTTAAAAACGCTTTCTCAAGTCGCATCGTAACGGTACCCTCCGAAGCAAGGTAGCGCACTAGTATTAATGCCACATACGGTCACCCATCCAAATGGTGACCTGTTCAAGCGTTGCTTAACTTTTCTGAGCAACCAGGATAGGTAAGCTAAGGCTCGCTACTCACTAAAATCATCCGTCGACGTCCCGTAGTGCTGGGGCCACAGGAATCTCGGTTAGCATTATTTTCATCGGACTGCCCCGAGAGGTGGAATGAAAGAATGAGCTCGTTAGTTGAGATTCCTCCGTAAAGGCAAAACTGTAACTTTTCCGGGCAGTGATCAAAGCCGAGTTTGCTCTTATTCAGCTCTATTCAATAGAACAGGAGCATTTCATTTATAGAAGTGAAGGCAAAGGCGGTAGAGTAAGATATGATCATAAAGGTCACTTAACTATACATATAGTCTATCAATATTATAAACATATCCTCAGCAAAATATTACAAATAATATCACAATGCCTACATATAACGTTGGGCGGTACCAAAACATCACGACGCTACGTTGACACAGTCTAAGTAAAAGTAAAATTAAGGCTATCTGATGCCGGGGGACAGCCAATTTACTTTTGTCGTAGGGCTGCCAACATATTTATACTAGAAGATGTCCGCAGCTACGCCCGCTAATTATTTATTTTAATTCAACCGTTTTGCCCGATCACGTGAGAATTTCAGAAAATCCCTTCTTATTCCACTCCCGTCCTCAAGGTACATACATGCCAAATATTGTGCAAAGTGTCAATGCTAGTGCAGTTAGTTAGTTAGTTAGTTAGTTGTACGAGGGTTTTCCGCACTTAGCCACTTATTTGGGCCATTGTGCGTAAGTGGCGACTTGATTGACGCCAACTACTCATACGACCTTAGCTCCTTCCAGAAAGCCATTAGTTGGCTGATGTCGTTCAAAGCCTCACACATGGTTCTGGGGTTGTTCTGCAGCTTTGCCCGTTGATCACTCACACTTGTGCAGTGCAGAATAACGTAAGCGGGTGTTTCTTCGGTTTCCATGCAGCCCCTGCACAGTGGGCTGTCCGTAACGCCTATATTGAATAGGTGCTTGTTGAGTGGACAGTGGCCGGTTATTATGCCTGTCAGATGCTTAAGAGTTTTTCTGTTAGAATGCAGCAGCTTGTGCGAGAGTCGCTTGTTCAAGCGGGGGATAGCATATTTTGTTTGTCTGCATTCTTTTATGTCTGCCCACTGTTTTTCATGTTCATGTGCGGTTCTCTCGCGTAGCCACGTTTTGAGTTGGCTTGCCGGTATCGGTACAATCGGCTCGGGTCCCATTATCATTGTGTCCGATCCTTGCCGTGCCAGTTGGTCTGCGGTGTCATTGCCTGCGGAGTTGCTGTGGCCTTTAATCCATTGCAGCGTAACCCGATTCTTCTCTGCAATATTTTGCAGCTCTAGGTGGCATTCCATGATGAGGCCGCTGTTAAAGCAGTTGCTGCCGAGAGCTTGTAGTACAGAGCCACTGTCCGTGATAATGCGTATAGACAGGTCACTTACGTTCCTAGACGCGATTGCTGTTGCGGCTCTTGTTATCCCAACACACTCGGCTTGGAATATGGTGTTAAGAGTGCCAAGGGATGTTGAGATGTTGATATTTAAGTCATGGGAGAATACGCCCGCACCTGTCCCATGCTTCGTTTTTGAGCCGTCTGTGTATACTCTGACTTCGTGTATACCAGAGCTGTCTTTGTGTTCCTCCTGTAATTGGATGCGATATTTTTTGTCAAAGACAAAGGTTTTAGGGATGAGATCGCAAGCGGCCTCTAGCATCGGGATCTCTTTGGTTAAGGTCCCTTTTAGGCGTGCGTGGGTTATTCGATCATCCTTTCTCCACAGCCCGATTTTGTCTAGACGGATTCCTGCAGCACCAGCTTCCTGCTGGATCATTAGGTGCAGCGGTCTTAAGTCCAGTAGTATCTCCAAGGCGGCTGTTGGGGTGGTCTTCATGCAGCCTGTTGTAGCCAAGCAGACTAGGCGTTGAAGGCTCTGTAGCTTTTTTGTGATTGTGCTTAGTTGTGTGCGTGGCCACCACACTACTGCACCATATGTAAGCATGGGGCGTATAATGGCAGTGTAGATCCACAGGGTGATAGATGGTTTGAGACCCCATTTCTTACCTATGATTCTCCGACATTGCCAGAAGATTGTGCATGCTTTTGTTGTTTTAGTGCTGATGTGCTTACCCCAGTTTAGCTTATGGTCAAGTATTACGCCCAAGTACTTGACTTCATTCGATAGGGTAAGCTCCGTTCCAAAGAGTTTTAGTGTTTTGCACATATGGGTTTTCCTTTTGTTGGTGAAAATTACTAGCTCCGTTTTGTTGGGATTAACCGTCAGTTCATGTTGGTTGCACCATTCCTCCATGATCCTGATGGCTGCTTGCATCCGATTGCGGATCGTGTCTTCTGAGTCACCTTTGATCAGGGTGGTAATGTCGTCTGCATAGCCGACCGTATAGAATCGTCTGTCGTTTAAGTTCCGTAACAGATCGTCCACCATAATGTTCCACAATAGGGGTGAGAGTACACCTCCCTGAGGGCAGCCTTTTGCAACTATGCCCCTCGTGGTGGAGTTTACCGTGAATTGTATTGCCCTCTGTTTCAGCAGTTGATCAATCCAGCCACTAAGGGTTTGCTCAACTCCGAACTTTTCGAGGGCCCGGCTGATACTGTTGAACTTAGTTTTGTCGAAGGCACCTTCTATGTCGATGAAGGCCCCCAGTGTCATTAACTTGTTGGTAAGCGCTGTTTCAATGGTTCCCACAACGGAATGCAGCGCCGATTCAGTTGACCTGCCACTTCTGTAGGCGTGTTGATGTGGGTGTAATGGCTTGCGCAATAATGCGCTCTCACGGAGGTGTCGGTCCGTAAGTCTCTCCAGCGTTTTCAGTAAGAAGGAGGTCAAGCTGCTTGGTCTATATGCTTTCGCTTGTGAGTAGTCAGTTTTGACAGGTTTTGGGAGGAATATGACTTTAACTTCCCTCCACCTGCAAGGTATGTATCTATGTGCTATTGAGGCCCTGTAGATGTCGAGCAGGTGCGGCACAATCGTTGTGCATCCCCATTGTAGAAATGCTGGTATGATTTCATCCAGGCCTGCGGATTTGAATGCCTGGAAGCTGTTAATTGCCCATTTCAGCCGGTCTGTGGTGACCACATTTTTGGCTACCAGCCAGTCTGTTTGGGTCGGTGGTCTGTAGTCTGACTCGTCCCACAGACGGTTATTGATTACTTCACAACCTGGGAAGTGAGTTTCAATTAGCACTTGGCTAATTACAGCGTCCGTAGTTGCGTAGGTTCCATCTTGCTTTTTAATGGCGCCAAGGGTTTTGTTGCTGTCCTGAGACAAGATCTTTTTCACCTTGGCTGCTTCATTCGTGGTGTTTATGCCGCTGCAGAAACGCCGCCAGGACTCGCCTCTGCGGAATCTTATGCGTTTCTTGTAGTGTGACTGGGCTTCTTTGTATTTGAGCCAGTCTGCTTCCATTCTCGTGTTTTTAGCCCTGTTAAAGAGTCCTCAGGTTTTGCCTGAGTCCCTTTAGTTCTCTTCCCCACCACTGGGTTTTACTAGACAACTTTGGGAGTGTGGGTGCACAGGCTTGCTGGTAACTTGTTTGTATACATTCTGTTAGTAAGTTGGTGTTATGCTCTATGTTGTCAGTGCTGGTTGACATGTCCTTGAAATAGGACCTGTCAACCTGTGATGCGAGAAACGTCTTGTATTTCGCGATGTTTGTTCTGCGAGGGTTGCGCCTTGGTTGGGGGACGTTCTCTTGCACACGTATGTCATAGCAGATTCGTCTATGGTCTGCAAAGGATGGCTCAGCGGACACATGCCAATTTGTGACAAGTTCTATGCTAGTGCATTGCACGACATTTGCTGTTACTATTCTAGATTGCTTTATTCTGGGTAGGTACAACTTGCAAAGTTTCAAAATCGTTTAGCACGAAATCTTTCAGCCTGTCAAGTTAGATTCTCCAGCAATTTGAGATATATGAATACGTTGTTTACGGAACATAGTAGATCTGCGTACGACATAAAGTACAAAATGTAGTACTTTTACTGCTGTTATCTAGTTCACTAGGTCGAGAGTAAGTGCGCGCTTCGTTTTCCCACATAAACGTAACGAGTAATAAACGTAAATATTATGTGTGCACACTTACAGATTTGGGTGATACCTATGCTTTGTTAGCGTAAAACCTGCACCTTATTTATTTATTCATTTATATTTATCCTCCTTAGTTGTCATTGGCCATTGAAGGCGCAGGGGCAACGGTCGTTTGCATGAGCAGTTTTTGTCACATGCTTGCCTCCTGGGTGTATAGCCATACTGATAAACACATAGCACGCTACGGATTAACAATGTGAGTGTCTACCTTTTTAATGTTTTTATTGAATTAAGCATGCAAAATTGACTTACTTAAATGTTATTTTATTTTGAGATGATGTGTTGTATTGGGATATTTTTTTTCATACAGTTGCCTAGCAACCGAATTTGTTTCGTAATTTCAATATTGGGAAGCGTTGATACTGCTCGTAATATAAAGCTAGTACGTAGAAGAGGCATATCTCCCGGATCTACATGAATATGTGCTTCCTACACTTTGAAGCGTTCAAAGCGACAAGTATTGCGTATCGATACTTTCATCCGATTGCACACAATCCAAACTATTATTTACTTTACTAGAAACTCCCTTAATAACTTTACACGGAGTAATATGCAAAACTATACTGAAGTTGTCTTGTGTATCCTTATTTAAGTAGATAAAGTAATATACCTACTGATGATTTCACATGTGTTCATTAATACCAAAATATAAGATTATATTAAAATGGACTTCATAGAATGAATAAAATTATATGCAACAACTATAGACTCACGCCTGTATCCTCGAAGGGGAAGACAGAGGTGTAATATTACACCCACATTTCGCCAAGATTTTATCTTATTTTTAGGTTCCACGTAATAGGAGCGAGCCTATTGCCGTTACCGGGCACATCACCAGACTCCGTGCTCCTACTGAGAATTTGGAAAAAGACGTAATTACTCGAAAATAAAACGTAAAATATAAGCTGTGATCACCAGCAGTCGTCTCTTAACCACGGCTGGTGTAATCCATGCCAAAGTGTACACTACAAATACTTGGCATAATAACTAAACGAAAATGAGAGTCGTGTACAAGGCAAAATAAAAACATCGGATGCCAACCCTAAATACTCTCGGCCACCAGGTCAATTCCAACGTTTACTTATTTTAATAAAAAAGCTCAGCAGATGTACAAATTTCGCGTTATTAGCAAAGCCAGAAGAATATAACTTTTATATGACTTCGCGCTAAATCTTGTCATTTTACGAAAGCTTAATTGTTGACCTAATGAGCAACGACTGTGCCTCAGTCGTTGCCCATCGCTCCTCAGGATGCCTCGTGCAGAGGCGAAACACGTGTCGAAGAATATTCGGCGCATACAGCGGGATACTGCAAGTCAGGTATTTTCCTGGAACCCATACCATTCCTATATCCCTTATCCTTTTAGAGAAGTTCGGTATAGTCAACCTTTTTCTATTGCAATAGTTGGGGTGGTCAATCCGAGGGTGCGTGGTGGGTTCCTCTTTCCTTCCATTAGGTAACAATGGAGTTCCACCAAGTAACGCCTGATTCAATCAACTTAATTGTTTAGTTTTCTTTTTGTTATTTAAGATGTAGGCTAATGCTCTAAAGACTTGCTTAATTAGCTGAAACAAGACGTTTTCAGCTGGTTTCAATATTCGATCTATCCATGAATTTGGAGATTTGAGATACATATTTAACATCATCATCAGCACTTTATACTGTCCCACTGTTGGGCACGGGCCTCTGCCCATTATGAGAAGGGTAAGGCCATAGTTCTAGTGCGGATTGGCAGACTTCACATGTCTTTCGAGAGCATTATGGAGAACTCTCAGACATGCAGGTTTCCTCACGATGTTTTTCTTCACCGTTTAGCAAGCGATAATTAACAATTTAATACGCACATAACTCCGAAAAGTCATCGGTGCGCGCCGTGGATTCGAACCCGCACCCTCTGCGTAGCAGTCTGTCGGTCTATACACTAGGCTATCGATGCTATATATTTAACATAAGCTATAACAAAATATGTCAAACATGCAATATCAAATCTCTAAATACATGGATAGTTCTAATATTGAAACCGGCTTTTAAACAGTTTTTCGGGGCTTTGAAATAATACGTCAGACACCACCCATATGTTCTTCAATGAAAAGTCATTATTGCCAAACAAAATAGTTAAAGCAAGCAGCAGCGGTAGCCTTGTATAGAGACTGATACGCAGATGGTAGCTAGTTCAAACCCATGAAGCGCACCACTGACCTTTCGAAGCTAAGTGTGTAGGTAATTAAGTTGTTAATTATCGCTTGCTAAAAAGTAAAAGACCATCGCGAAGATACGTGCATGGTAACCATAATGTTCTCAATAGTCATTTGAAGTCTGCCAGCCCGCACTTAGCCAGCACGGTGCACTATGGCCTAACCATATAATGAGAATAGGCCTGTGCCCAACAGTGTTACGGAATAGAAAGAAGGCTGATGATGCTGATATCGAGAATGTTTATGCTGTGTAGTGATTAACATTTCCTACACTTTCTGAAAGTTTTATAATTAACTTTGGTAACAAAACTTGGGAGCAGCGATAGCCTAGTGAAGAGACAGATAGACTGCTACGCAGAGGGTCCCTGAAATGACTTTTCGGAGTTTAGTGATCTGGTTGAAATTGAGGGAAGCTGTTGGATGCGGGTGCCTCAAGATCAGTCCCCGCGGAGAGCACTGCGGGAGGCCTTTGTCCTAGCGTTATCGCGGTTTCAATCTGGGGTCCGCTTAGTAATCTAACCGGATTTGGCTGAATATTAGCTTTTCCAAATAGCGACTGCTTGTCTGACCGATATTCCATGGTTTAGACTAGTATCAGATAATAATGAACTAAAATAATTGCCCCCAATATTTTACGAGAGATTTCGTAGTCATCAATAATTTGCAAATGGAAGCATACATTTCACCTTAAACTTATTTTATCTAAAAAGATGACCACCGAGCTAGAAAATAAACTTGTGTACCAGAATAGAAACAACAGTTTGTGGATTACATTAACGGTAAGGTTCAAAGCACACGTAACCGGCGAGCATGTATGAAAAGAGTAATGAATGTAGAGGAAGCGCGTGAGGTTTGTAAGGATAGAAGCAAGTGGCGTTCTTTTGTCTCTGCCTATTCCGACGGGAGAAAGGCGTGAATATAGATATGTATGTATGTCTCTGCACTAAGTCACGTGTCATCACACCCATAACACTGAGCGCAGTGTGTAACGGCAAGGCTGCTGCTTAAACCACTACGCTATAAAAACCAATACACAATTACAACAAGTAAAGAGTAAAACAACAAATTCGGTACTTAGCCCTAGTGGTTTTAAAAGCGTAGTACTTACTTATAAACAATGTACTACACTCCCACAAAGTGGGGTCTAATTAGTGCCAAGCTAGGCAAACAAGTGCGACATAAAAAGGACAAAGTTGGAAATGTTATTACACGCGTTTTAACTTTAATTCACTCGGCGACAGCGGCGACCTATGTAAGCGCCTTTAAACACATGAACAACCTCTTTAACTTTAACCTTGAATTTATAATAGTTTAATAAGTCTAATTAAAACCATTTACTTATGATAAATTTGTACTTTATCAGAAATTTTGATAAATATTACAAACAAAAAAAGGGACAACTGTCTAGCGATAGCCTAATGGATAGAGCTACGGACTGCTACGAAGAGGATCTCGGGTTCGAATTCACAGCGCGCACCAATGACTTTTCGAAGTTATGTGCCTAGTAAAATTGTTTATTATCGCTTGCTTATCGGTGAAGGAAAACATCGTGAGGAAACCAGAAAGTCTGAGAGTTCTCCATAATGTTCTCGAAAGGTATGTAAAGTCTGCCAACCCGCACTTGGCCAGCGTGGTAGACTATGGTCTTACCCTTCTCATAGTGACAAGAGGGCCGTGTCCAGCAGTGGGACAGTTTATATACATGATGCTGACGACTGTCTACAGGCCATTTTAGCCATTAATATGTCTTAGGGTAATTTGTCATAATTAAACAATATGGCATTATGTAAAAAAAATGAATGTAAAATTGTTTAAGGCGCGTACTGTTATGTATTCAAGGTACAAGATTGCTAATAAAATTAGATATAGGCTATGTGATACTTAGCATAATATTCATACTATAATAGGACATTCCCGAGCAAAATACAAATTAAGAAAATACATATAATAATATCTCGTATTATGATTAACAAGATAAAAGTATAAAAACCCTTTCCTCTAAAATAATAATGTCAGTCTTTACTCGATACTTGCAGGAGCTGTGACAAGAATTTTCTGCGAGACTACACATTACAAGTACCAAGTTTAATTACTTTATATTTCCCTTGGTGGAAATGTTTCATACTTAATTCTAGCAAACTTTATTTTATAAAACTGTGCCTAAGTAGTTCACTCATCCATCATGAGAACGAAACTTTTCCTTCAGTATTAATAACTAGCCAAGACATTTCCAATCAGCAATTAAATTTTCTCCAACGTCCATTGAATCGGTGAATGAATGAGTGATGGGGAAGTTCGTCATTAACTCAGTTTCGCGATAAAATTTGATGTGGGTTTAATAGTGTTGGACATTTGATTTACAGAATGGCACGAATGAGGAATGTATTCGAAATTTGAATCAGTGCGATTCGTAACGTTCAGTTTTTGAGCGGCATTTTGAATGTTTTGTGAATTTCTGGTGATCCGTGATGCATGACTGAACTTAATTTGGACTATTGATGTCTTATCTTCTGACAAAACGAAAAAGAGATGAAAAAAACAAAGGACCATGAGTCAAATTGGGCTCAGTGTCCAACAGAGTTATGGCATATGCCATTGTAAAGGATTTTGTTCGTCCTAAAATTGTTACTACCAGCACCAAGTTTAATTCCATTGCAGAAAAAAGATATGCACTTAAATAGATTTTGTAGAAAAATACAATTGTTAGTCATAAAACTGTTATAGTAACAATATATTTATACTTTAAAATCAGTGGCGTAGCTAGCTTGGGTGGCACCCGGGGCGGAAGTTGGCGGCCGACCTTTTTCTTTTTTTTTTTAGTCGATATCTAACAATTACAGGCTAACTGCCCCCGAATCGTAGTGCTGAGCTAGTGCCTATGTTTTTTATATGTTTGTACATTGTTCTTAAAGTCGAGTTTGGGGTGGCACCCCAAAAAAGGTGACATCCGGGGCGGACCGCCCCCGCCGCCCCTTCTACCTTTCTACGCCACTGTTTAAAATAATAGTAAACAATTGATGCGCTTGCGCCCGTGTGATTTACAACACTCTCCTTCCGTCTCACACCTCTCGGACGCCTGCCCGGGCGCCCGTCTGCTCTCAGTCAGTCGACTCGTGATTCTCACGGTGTTATCTGTGTGTCCTAAAAACAGGACAGGTTAGAAGTACCCTGAACCGAAGAGCATGCATGAGGAATCTGATGGGAGTGAATGAAGCAAGGGAGATATGCCAGGATCGTTGCAAATGGCGTTCCGTAGTCTCTACCTACCCCTCCGGGAAACAGGCGTGAGTCTATGTATGTATGTTATCTGTGTGTTTTCGTGCATCCTCTCGGCACATACAATTTAATCCACCGGCAGGTCACCAAAACGATATTATTATTGATATTAATTGAAATGTTAATAAAATGCATAGGGTTCCCACCAAGAACTTAGGGTCCCAAGCCAACCTCCCCTGCAAGTGGTGCACCTGCCGATTAACGGACGAGGCTCTGGCAAACAAAATGTCCCAATAAGCGGCAATAGGCTCGCCACCTATTACGTGGGATCAAAACACTGGCGAAAAGTGGGCGTTTAATATGCCTCTGCCTACCCCTTCGGGGAAACAGGCGTGAGTCTATGTATGTATGTATGTATGTTAATAAAATATTTTTAACTGTTAGCAGTTGTTTTATTTTTTATGTATTCTTTGCACATAGAATTAAAACTAGTTAAAGATGTGAAACAACAAAAACTACAATACCATAACAGCATTACTTTGCAGGATTATAGTTTATTTATGGTAGGAGAAAAATATTTATAGCAAAATAATCCCATGGATACTTCGCAAAAATTAGTTTATATCTTTATATTTAGTGCTTTACAAGTATATTCAAAGTGGTCTCATACTCTCATCTCTGTTGGTGGGTGAGCCCAGGCTTCATACATTTTTGCCCATGGTCCTTTAGTTAGACCTTAAAAAAATTACTTGGCACCTAAGGTAATTCAGTAAATAAAAACGTATGCACTTTGAATTAAAAACTTTAACCAAAGAAGCAATATTTGATATGACATGGATGTAGTGAGACTGATCATTAAAAATGTAAATCTGCAAGCATACTAGCAACGGTTAGTATTCTATAAACGGCCATGTTAAAACCGTAGAAAGACCAAGTCATGGACAGGGCTCTGAGAAATTAAAACGAGGTGTGCGATAATAAATGTAAGCAGGTAAATAAGGATGAAAAACCACAGGATAGCAATTATTAAATATAATTAACAAGAATGCCCCAATAAGCGGCAATAGGCTCGCCACCTATTACGTGGGATCAAAACACGGGCGAAAAGTGGGCGTTTAATATGCCTCTGCCTACCCCTTCGGGGAAACAGGCGTGAGTCTATGTATGTATGTATGTATTAACAAGAAATATAATATTGTAACATTCCTCTGTATTAAAAGTTGTATTTTCTACACAGAACTTTCCTGCTTCCGTTAAAAATAAGTAGAAATATTTTCCTGTTCCTTTATCAGCTTGTAAGGACGTATTTATTTTAAGCTTATGTATTTTTATATCCGTGGTGCAATTTGATATATTATAGAATATTATTTATTTCATTATTTATTTCAAAAGCTTCTGATAGAAAGTTATCTATATAAAGTACACTTACTTAGTTTATTACTACTCACACACTCCTTAATTTTATAATATCCATAAAATTTTAAGAGTATTTTATAGTATCCTCGTCAATTAGGAATTTTTATGCCATGATTTAGTATATAATTTCAGTATCATGTGTAGTTAAGCATCTGGTTTTAAATATGACACCATAATAACGCCGTATGAGGCAATTCGTTGTGAATGCCACGAAGCCTATTACATTTAATATGAGTGGTTTGGGTAGCGTTTCCTCTAAAGCTGTGTGAAGCAAGGCAATTTACAATAAATTATATTTATCCGTTTTTTAATTTTCCGTATTTGCGAGAATTAATTTAATTTTGTTGTCGAGAAAGCGAAAATAATGGGAGTGAAACCGCAGGCAACAACTAGTTGTCAATTATTTCTTCAGACGCCACAGTCTATGACGCCACAGTCATTTTATGTCGTCACGCCTGTACCCTCGAAGGGGTAGGCAGAGGTCTAACATTATACTCACATTTCACCTTATAAATTTTCGTTCCCACGTAATAGGGGGTGTCTAGACTATTTCCGTTACCAGGCACATTGCCAGGCGCCGTGCTGCTACTGAGATTTCGGAAAAACTCAGTACCACTTTTACCCGACCCGAAAAACGAACCCGGGAACAGGAGACACATACGCTATCCACTAGACCATGGAAGCATTACCATGGATGAAAACTGATATTTACATCCTGGTTTGCGCCATAAAATACAATTAGTTTTTGGGTAGGGGATGACAGACAGCGGCAGAAGCTTTTTAAAAAATCAATATGTTCTCAAGATTTATACCTACTAGTACCTAATTTGTAGTACGTCCATACACCGCTCAGCCATGTTTGGTGGAATTCAACTTTAAAACCTGCACCATTAACTAAAAGACACGACTTGTAATTAACGCTAAAGCGAGTAGTTCAAATTAAACTCATTAGTAATATCCAAAGAGTTGTCTGCAGACACTAATTCGAGGATGTTAAAATATGTCTGTGGTAGTCATTACAGATTTAACTGTGGTGTAATTTATGTGTTCTAGTAGTTGTATATCTTTTCTTTTATTAGAGGATGCCCGCAGCTACGCCCGCACATTTTATTTTAATTTAACTTTGAGAATTTCCAGAAATCCATGCCAAGTTTGGGGTTCTGGTGCGAAACGGTAACTCACCGGTGCCAGTACAACGATTTTTACAAAGGTAAACTATTCGGTTCCAACCAACCATTTAGGTATGAGTATATGCTTTATACCTGTCTCTTCATTGTATAGGTTAAAGTATTGCTCTTGACAACCCTTTCCTCTAACAACGACGTGATATAGAAATCTCAATAGACATCCTCTTGACCTTTGAACAAAACTCTTGCATTGCTGACTGACTAACAGACATGTTACAGCCAATACTTTAAGGCGTAAGAAGCTCAAATTTGGCGTGTATGTTCCTTGGAGACCATAAAGTTGCACTAAGAAAGGATTTCTCAAAATTACCACGGGCTCGGGTAGAAACGCTTAAATTTTAAAAAGAATGTGTGGGCCTAACTGCGGACGTCCTCTAGTATAATATAAAAATACATCATATATTATAGTCATTATTGTGTCACGTAACATTTTCCATTTAACTAGATACATAATATTTTGAGCGTTTATTGAACTATTTATTTTCTGTTTCTTAGCAAACAAATTACATTCTCGTGCTGTACAATTTTGGTCTAAATTGATAATAGTTTTTCCTAATTCACAGAGGATTATTCTTTGCCAAACTGTACATAAATAATAGTTCCATCTAATTCATTTAAATATACTTCGTCCCTTATAATACTATGCCTTATATACCAAAAAGAACAGTAAATAATTTCAAATATCCTAGTCCGAAAGCATTCATTAGTCCGCAACAGCGATATAAAAATGAAAATATATATGAGAGTGTCATGTCCCTTAAATTTCGTATTCCTCATTCGTCCCTCCAATCAAGGGTCAAAGGGTCATTGGACCTTCCGTTAGTACCTTTTTTCGGGACAAAGCTTGACATATTACTAAGAAACTTGACGAATAGTACGCGCAGTCACGCACCAAAGTGGTTTCCGATACACATACAAATTATCTTTTTATCTTGCTCTATGTTTTTTTAGGGAGTATAAGGGTTATGTTGCTTTGTAGATTTGGGCCACGAGAACAGACTAGCCCCCCAATCAGAGAGGTTTCCAAGTGACCCTCACGTATCGCCGTTTCCTTATCCCTAGATGGCTTTTAAGATGACTTTTTGGTAGGCCTTAGTAGTTTTGTTTTGTAGATCTGCTGAATTGAAGAAGTTTCTTATTTACGTTATTGGTTTTGTTCCTGCTCTAAGAAGGATGATATATTGTCCAATATACCGATTCTTTGTGTATATTTATGTACTTCTAATATGACTAAGCTATTCACCTAACGATGCGCACGATGTCAACTGGTTATTATTAATACTAGCTTTCGCCCGCGGCTTCGCCCGCATGAGATTTTAATAAAGAGTAGCCTTTGTACTTCCTCAGGTTTCAGACTATCCATATCAAATTTCATCACAAACGGATCTGCACATTAGCCGTGTAGCATACATATAAACTGATAATATCTACTTAAAATTACTTTTGTTTTCATAGTCGTCAAACTTTAGGTAAATATTAGTATGTAGGTATATTATCAAAGTTATTGAATAGCTTATGTATCTACTGAATAGAATAGCAGCAAAAATAAAAACTGAAAGCATTACCACAAAGTACATATCTAATCAGACCGCCCCTCTGCCCCGCTGCGCTTAAGAGTGCCAACTCATAATTATATCGTGATAACTTTTAAACTATTCGTCCAAACTACTTACTGCAAAGACAAAGTTCATCTACATTAAATACTAAAGGCAATAAGTCTATAAATTTTGAAAACAATTTGATAACTACACTACTCTAGAATGAGCATTGTAAAAAACATATTTTTTGTGTTACACTGTTTTATTACAATAAAAATGATCTAGTTAGGTTATGTACCAAAAGCTAAATAGTAATTCGGTAAGTCCTAGCTGCCAGATCGCACTAAACTTCTCATCAATCTGGGGTATTGATCAGACAAATATAAAATCGTTGGGCAAGTGAAATTTCTATCATAATGTTTATTCTGGATACGCTACACCCAAAATTAAAATAAATGTTATTTTTGTTTATTTTATTTTCAAGTTTTTAGTTTTGTTTGTTAATACTTCTCATTCTGTTTTCATAGTGAGGTCTATTCTACCAATCAAGCCCTTTCATTCGATGCCCATATTGAGGTATTTGTGGAAAATAAGTTATCCGACATTTTGTGGCGGCGGCCATCTTGGATTTTTAATAGTAAGGTTGATTCTACCAATCAAGCCCTTTCATTTGATTCCCATATTGAGGTATTTGTGGAAAATATGTAATCAGCCATTTTGTGGCGGCAGCCATATTGGATTTTTTATAGTGAGCTCTATTCTACGAATCAAGCCCTTTTATTGGATACCCGTATTAAGGTATTTTGTGGAAAATCTTGAATTTTTCATAGTGAGCCACTATGATAAACAATTTCACCGTACATTATCTTCAAGTAACTTTTACGGTTTAGGCAACGCACGCGAAGACAGCTTTCAGAGTTCAGGATTTTTGCCGACTTAGTTGATACTTTTCCTTATATTATGGCAACATTATACAATATCTTTATAAATTGTAGCCTATGTGTTATTCTGATGTATAAACTATATTAGTCTAAAGTTTCATCCAAATCCGTTCAGTAGTTTTTGCGTGAAAGAGTAACAAACATCCATACATCCATCCATCCATCTATACATACATCTTCACAAACTTTCATATTTATAATATTAGTAGAATTAAATTTCAACCAAATCGGTTCAGCCGTTTTAGCTTGAAAACGGAACATACATACATACATACATACACACTTTCGATTTTATAATATTAGAAGGGAAGTAGGGATAGTAGGGATATCATTAGAGACTTTCTTTATACACAACATTATCTAACTGTTTTACCACCTTCATATAGAACATGTAAATTATTTTAACCGCTTACTCGTGAACATGCCACATATAACTGACCATGTGAAAAACAACATGTTCGGGGGTCGATTCCAGCTGTTTCAAGTCTGTCCCTGCGATTTATTTAGAAAATACACACAGGGCTACGAATATCCAGCCCTGCCGAAAGTAAGATAGCCCCGTTGAGTTACTCAAGAGTTATCTGAATTCAGGTCTCAGTCTCCCACCCACGGATTCCCACGTACACGACAGACAGACAGACATAAATTCTAAAAATTATCAGGTATTCTTTTTTAGCATTTTCCTAGATTTTTTTGCTAATTTTCGTCAAGATATCTTTAATGTACAGACTTTTTCACCTCTACAGTTTTATTATAGTATAGATAAGCCCGTCCGTGTGGTGACGGATTAAGAATACGGAATGTCACCACCCCATATCATCCCATGGGTGTCGTAAGAGCCGACAGAGGGAGCATATTATGCAGAGAACAGCACTGTAAGAGAAGGAAAACTTGATACAAACCCTATACCAACCCGTTTGGCCAGCGCGGTATAGTAGGCCAATTCCTCCTTTCAAAGGAGAGGTCTAGTCCAGCAGTGGACTGTTAAAGGCTGATGATGATGATGATAGATAAGCCCCTGTGATGCAATATTTTTTCTAATACTGAGACTAATTTTTTTATAAAACATGTTTTAAGTAAGTTAAGTGCATGACTTAAAGGCTTTTGACATATTATTTTTATCATGTAACATAAATTTAAATAGAGCACAAGGCCGCATCCTAGCGTTATTCCGATTGCACCCAAGATTTATACTTTGGAGGACTGCGGAGGACTGGAGTGGTTGGTCTTACGCTTTGGAAAGCGTATGTCCAACCAACCACTCCAAATGTACTCAAACCAAATATGACAGATATTTGCACAATTAACTTATTGCGAGGGCCCTCTGATCATCTTAAGTTCAAGCACAGTCGACAGCTATTACGGAGATCTCCATTAACGTAGTTGCAGACCTCTTACGAGACCAGACGATGCAGTGAAAATTTGCTTAACATAGATTCTCTATAAACTAAATTATTAAACCAAATAATATATCTATACATATAAATAAAATTGAAGTGTCTGTCTGTGATTTCAAAATAACTATCTTTTTTCAAGTGCATATAGTTAGTTAAACGATTTTAAGTCCAAAACAACTTTTTTCAACATTTTTGTCTGTCTGTCTGTCTGTCTTTCTGTTTGTCCGGGCTAATCTCTGGAACGGCTGAACCGATTCAAATGAGACTTTCACTGCAAGGTAGAGGACCTTATAGCGCTATATATAGGCTTCAATTCGACCCGGTAGTTGGCGCTGTTGTCGCGATAACAAGTCTTTACTTCTACTACTCATCTATACATATCTATACATATAAATAAAATTGAAGTGTCTGTCTGTGATTTCAAAATAACTACCTTTTTTCAAGTGCATATAGTTAAACGATTATAAGTCCAAAACAACACTTTTTAACATTTTTGTCTGTCTGTCTGTCTGTCTGTCTGTCTTTCTGCTTTTCCGGGCTAATCTCTGGAACGGTGGAACCGATTCAAATGAGACTTTCACTGCAAGGTAGAGGACTTTATAGCGCTACATATAGGCTTTAATTCGACCCGGTAGTTGGCGCTGTAGTCGCGATAGCAAGTCTTCACTTCTTCTACTCATCTATACATATAAATAAAATTGAAGTGTCTGTCTGTGATTTCAAAATAACTATCTTTTTTCAAGTGCATATAGTTAAACGATTCTAAGTCCAAAACAACCCTTTTAACATTTTTGTCTGTCTGTCTGTCTTTCAGTTTGTCCGGGCTAATCTCTGGAACGGCGGAACCGATTCAAATGAGACTTTCACTGCAAGGTAGAGGACTTTATAGCGCTACATATAGGCTTCAATTCGACCCGGTAGTTGGAGCTGTTGTAACGATACCGACTCTAAGTAGTATATATACCTATATGTGTATATTTTCAGTTATTATTAACTTTCGAAAATCGCCAGGCGTAAAAAAAATATTTGGCTGAGACGTAGTTTAATTATTTTAGGCGTCCACTAAGAACGAATTTTACGAAAGGACTTGATTGAGGAGGTTGAAGGGTTCGCGCAAAGTATGAAAGTAAAAATTAAAATATTATTACCTTCCGCGTGCGAAGCCGCGGGTACCAGCTAGTATCTAATAAACTCGAAAGCTTTAGTTGTCACAAAGATACCTTACAATGTCTTATCATTCCGTAGATAACAAAGAAATGACTAACCGTAAAGATATTCATCAGAATAAGTCTTACAAAAGCGAATTAATATAAGTCAAAGTGGAATTAACCCGTAGAAACATCTAGAAACACGCCAGGACGGTCATTGTCCAGTTGTCTGAAGATAAATGATTAAGGGTCTTATTACAAAACAAGGATTCAGTTTAGTCTTAGCTGTGTAAAAGTTATTGTGTTTAGACAAACAATTTTTTAACCGACTTCGAATGAAAGAAATCTCAGTTTCTTTATTTAAAAGGTCTCAATTCGAGGGTTTTTTATTGGAACTAAACTAACTACAGTTTTCTTCTTTCAGTTTAATGCAATCTCAGTCAAACCAATATCCTCCTCCTCTTAGCGTTATGCCAGTCTCAACCTGGGGTCCGCTATCTAGTCCAACCGGATTTGGCGGAATATTAGCTTTTTCACGGAGCGACTGAAAGTCAAAGTCAAAATCATTTATTCATCTAGGTCACAAGGTGACGCTTATGAACGTCAATTTTAAAATTAAATTACTTAATGCTTCTACATTTACATTTACTGCCTCGTTCACAAAGCAATAGGTAGAGCCACGAGAAAGAACGGGCAATAAAACTCGAGGCCACTCTTTTAAATCGCCAATATTATGGTACATATTTTTATTTTTGTAAGGAGCTGCAACTGTTACACATTGTACTAAATTACTTGTAAATAGTTATAGTTACAGACGTAATACCTAAGTAATTAATGCAGTTACTAAATTATGTGTTTTAGTTAGCCTTCCAATGCGAACAGCGAATATTGTGTAACAGGAGCATCCACTTACGACTTATAATGTATACAACTCGTGACCATGTTCAGGACTATGGTGGAAATGTATGTTACAGAAGTGACTATATATGAATACACAAAATCACAAAAACGTTCGTTCACAGACCATGATAACGAGTTATTTACATCTTACAGTACAGTAAATTGTAATAAAATTAGTGGAACAACAATGCAAATGTAAAAGAAGTAAGTGGAGTGACCTAATTATAATAAACGAATAATAATTTAAAAGAACTAGAAATGTTATATAACAATAAACTGAAAAATGCTAATTATCTATATAAATTCTAAATAAGTAGTAGATCATGAGTTGTCTAGTGTAAGTGACCATCTATCCTTATCACTAAAGTAATCATTAACAGTATAATAACCTTTCCTAATAAGGCAGTCTTTTATTTTACTTTTAAACGTATTAAATGGTAATTCTAAGAGACTAATTGGTATTTTATTGTAAAAACGAATACCTAGCCCTACAAAAGAATTGTTAACTTTATGTAAACGATGATAAGGGGCATATAACTTATGCCTGTTCCTAGTATTTATATTATGTATGTCACTTTTTGTAGTAAATAAACCTATATTTTGCCTAATATACAATATATTAGCAAATAAGAACTGCGAGGCTACTGTTAGAATTCCTATAGACTTAAAGCGTTCCCTAAGAGTATCTTTAGCACCTAACATGTATATTGCTCGTACCGCTCGTTTCTGTAGAACAAAGATATTCTGAATATCCGCAGCTTTGCCCTATAACAAAATGCCGTAAGACATGACACTATGAAAATAGCTAAAATAAACTAGACGAGCTGTGTCAACATCAGTAAGTTGTCTAACTTTTCTGACAGCATACGCTGCAGAGCTGAGCTTACCTGCAAGACATGCTATATGTGCACCCCATTGTAACTTATTATCTAATGTAATGCCTAGAAACACTGTAGAGTCAACTGACTCAAGTTCCTCTCTATCTAGCATAATATTAGGTCCCTGTTGTCTAACGTTAGGTAGGGCAAATTTAACACATTTAGTTTTTTTAGAATTAAGTACTAGGTTGTTTGCTGTAAACCATTGTGTAACTTGTATAAGTGCATTATTTACATCATCAAATTCATTCCTATTCCTGTCTACTTTAAAAATAAGTGACGTATCATCTGCAAAAAGTACGACATCACAGATGTTTTTTTAAATAAAAAGGTAAGTCATTAATATATACAAGGAACAGAAAAGGACCTAGAATTGAACCTTGTGGAACGCCTAAGTGTATAGGTAATTTAGAGGATGTAGTCCCATTTACATCGACACACTGAAATCTCTGCCGCAAGTACGACTCGACAACACTAAGTGCGGTTTCCTCTACGCCGTAGTGGCGGAGCTTACGCAGTAGTGTGTCGTGATGAACGCAATCAAATGCTTTTGATAGATCACAAAATACTCCGATAGCATTTTTAGATGACTCCCAAGCATTATAGACGTGTTTTATGAGAGCAACACCCGCATCAGTAGTGGAGCTACCTTTAGTAAAGCCGTATTGATCTTTGTGAAGCAGACTATTTAAATTAAAGTGTCTTAGTAGCTGCTTTAGTAAAATCTTTTCAAATATTTTACTAAATGCCGGCAAGATAGAGATGGGCCTAAAATTATTTATGTCATTTTTACTACCAGATTTGAATAAAGATATGATTTTACTTAGCTTCATCATATCCGGAAATACGCCTAGGTCAAAACATTGGTTAAAAATTATAGAGAGGTAAGGCGCAACAGTCTCAACTATAGTACTTAAAATTTTAATTGAAATGCCCCAAAAGTCGTCGGTATTTTTAATAGTAATTGAATTAAATGCGATCAATATATCTTGCGGGGTGACGTGCTCGAATCTAAACACGCTCTTGCATTCAGGTACACTGCTAAGCAACAAATTTCCAGCGTATAAAGACGATGATTGTAAGGAACTAGTAGTTGTTATTGATATGCTTGCAAAGAAACTATTGAACATATGCGCAACTTGAGATTTGTCTGTGACTAATAAATTGCTATCTTTGATTTCAAATTGCTTTTCTCGTTGTCGTGTTCTGCTGACTGCCTGTCTGACCTGCGCAACCCGAAAGGATAGCGATATTCCATGGTTTAGACTAGTGTCAGTTTATGTTAGAGGTACTGACGGCCTATAACGACTGTCAAAGATCTTCATGACAGCCGGGACCGACGGCTTAACGTGCTCTCCGAGGCAGTCAAACCAATATATTGCCATAAAATCCATAAACTCTAGTTTGATTTCAATATACATATTCGGTTAAACACAAGAAAATACAAGGTACCTGTTTTTTTATGCTATTGCTTTTCTTGAAGTCCCATTCAAGTTTGATCAAGATAAGCAGTTCTTGAGTTATTTTCAATAATGCAATTTTATTTTATACGATTATATTGAGGCGCTTTTGAAATCTCGTTTTTCAAACTGTTGGTGTGCATTTCCAAAAAAACTGAATGAATAAAACTGTAAGTTATAAAAAAGCTAGATAAAGAATATCCTACTCTTTTATTCGCTCATCGCCATTTTTCTTTCGCCATCATTTTTACCGGCCTTTCAATAATCGGAAGGCATCACATCTCAAAGAAGAAGTTACTTTTTTAATCTGATAAAATACTTTATTGTAAAGACTTAGTTAGGGAGGACGCAATTATAATAGGGATAGGTATTTGATACCACAGCTCAACTTAGTAATAACTCCGAACACGGAAGGAATTTTTATAGGACATAATTAAATTGATTTTTTTGAGGTTTAAGTATGCTACAATTTTACAAGGACTTGCCATCCTTGTAAAATAAAAAAAATGTGGATGAAGCTATAATTAAAAAATAAATACTGGATTTTCAGCCTGGTTAAGTTGACTTCAAAGTTATTATAGGAGATATGCGATAAATTATCGCATTCAAAAAGTTACAATTTAAATGTTTGGTTAAAATATAATAACTGTAAAACTAAATAACACGTGGTAAAGTCAAACATATTCGACAATGGGTTTTGTTATGTGACGTCGGAAGGATTAAGGAAGGACTTTTTAGAAATCTGCAGCTTAAGTTGAGACTGAATCACTATGAATATTCAGGAAATAACTAATCATTCTTCAATATATAGATTCTCCTTGAGTGAATTACACCCTAAAGGCTAAAAAGAGAGTCCGGAGTATGTACAAAACTTTGTGTCCAGTAAGTACTATAAATACTCAATGATGAAAAGCGAAATTCGTGAAGAAAAGCGTGTATTTGAAAGCTTTTTCAGAGAAATCGTCACTTGTTGAACCACTTTACATTGTTTTATCGCTCTGAATTTCCCAGACTTCAAGTCAATGTAATTAACCTTCGTCATAAAATAATTATAATTCTCACTGTAACATTTTTAGAAGGTCCATTGACTGCGTTAGCGGTAAGTGTTTCAATTATAAAAGGTACTATTGCATTAAGTTTAATGCCTTCACGGATAGCCGCATTTATATTATATTAATGCGCAAAAAGTTTTCATTTTCAATGATATTATTTTGTGCTAACAGTTTTTACTAAGCTTACATTACGCATTTTCCAATAAAAAATGTTTATTATAATCAGCATATTCCAGCACTACATGACAGCCGGTCGTATTTTCCCTGGTAAATTCTGTGCAAGAACCGGTTTAAGCAACCGTAGCTGGGGCTACACCTTGGTAAACCATACATAGTGAATTCTGTGGCGCCTACCTATCCATGGAATATTTTTAGTAATAAGTGGCAAGCAATCAGGTGGATCGTCCGATGGTAAGCGATTACTGTCTTTTGGCTGGGAAAATGAAAATAATAAAGAAGTTAATGGGGATACCGGAAGTGTCATTCACCGAAAAACGTGAAACATTATACATACTGTTATTTTACGTCCATATTCTGTGGCAGGATAGTACAGGAGAACCAACTGCATTCATGCTGAAATCAGTAAGGCTCCTGCATATTTTAACGCTGTAATATCTACCAAATATTTAAATCGATAATACTCTTTTTACAGCCTCACTAAAACTTAACTTTTATAAGCAACCTTTAACCTTATCTTATATAACCTTTCAAACAGAACACAACTAAACCCATAATCCTTAAACACAAATATAATATCGTCAAGCCGAAGACCTACAAACACTCGGCGCCACCATTCCGCAACCACGCAAGACAAATACTGTGACAGTAATCCACCATAATGATTACATTAAGCTCTCCGCTGGTACAAACTATACGAACTAAAATTTCTCGCAGGCATTAGGACCGCAAACATTGCTAGTATAGTGGCCAAATGTATAAGTTTGTGGGTCCTGTCTGGGTTATTAGTTCTATCTCTTTTTGTCATTGTTGAGTGATGATATTTAGAAGGTTGTGTTGGAAAATAGATTCTAAGATTGAACTTTTTTTACTACTAACAATAGACGAGACAGTGTAGGCCCTGATGGTAATTGGTAACTTTATTGTGGATGGTGGCGTGGATGTGTTTTCGCACGCATGGCTGTATGCAAAAATACAACCAAGCCTCTGTCTATCACGAGGGTGGCAAAGGAATAGGAAGAGGACCGGAATGAAGGAGATGGAAATGGGTATAGAGCCTCTAGTATTCTCACTCACCGAACAAAACTACCTACTAAACGGCTTTATAGTGGACTGTGACAAATTGACTTCAGATTAATACTGTGGAAGACGCACTGCTTTAAGCATTTGCCTCTCCATTTGACACTGTGACTTTTGTGAGTTTAATTCTTAAATTAGACAAAACGAATTCACTAAGCTTGTGCCAGAGTGTTCTAGAGACGGTTGTTCAAACTTTTGAAAAATATTCCTTGTCATGCAAAGATTCTGATTGGAAGGTGTGCTTATTAAAAGAGCAAAACCTTAAAAAAATATTAAGATGACTTTTGAAACAATTTTCAAACTGAAGCCTATCTTTGTTCTTAGTAAGGTACTGGCACAAATATAACTTGTTCCCATTATAATTTAGGTATTGGCAAATGTGCCAAAAATGGTTTTATAACTAAATTCCTTGATAAGTCAGCGTCAAGTATTTGACCTTTAACTATATAATTTTCAATTATTAGAAAGGTCTGACTACCTATATAAATCGCCTGACAGGGTTATCCACTTTATGAAGACCGGAATATTTTACCCGAAATAAACCATCTTATATAAAGGATTTACCTGCGAGCATCTCGACATACAAACCTACAGGTTCATGTCGAGATTTCCACCTCATCGAAAAAGTACTACTTGCGTCATGTATTCTCTGTAGTCGACTTTTACGACATGTGCGGCATGGGGTAGTGATATTTTGTATTCTTAATCGTTTCCGTACGAACTTCATATTTTAGCATCAGTGGGAACAGTCACATAGTTTCGTGTCTTAGCTTACGCATACTATAGCTGCATAGCATATCTCTTGTGGAAAAGATCCCTTAATGAAGATCGCCAAAAAGCCCCGGCGATCGACTGATAAGTGTATAGGGATTCGCATAATTTTGGTGCCGTCTTTGTCCAGATAGAACGGTAGATAGTGACGTTCACGATCGTAGATTGAGTTTTGATACTTAGGGTGCTTTTGATTAATAGAGATTGATTGATTTAGTTGAGTGGATAATAATGTTATAAGAATGTTGCTTCCTGTTACTGTAGCTTCCTACTTGTTTGCAGTAAGTGTGCTGTGTTCAATAATATTAATGTGAACGCCCCGTTTGTAATGTGATTTGTCAATCTAAATAGTACGGAACGAGATAAGAAATTGGGCACGCGAATTGGGACATTTTTCTATTATTTAGTTATTCTACACTGAAGTATGTTTTTTATTCATTTATCTAATTTTGTACTTAATTCAGCTTTAGCTGACAAAATGTAGCTGTAGAATCCGAGTTACTACTAACAGGTTATCCAAATTTATATAGGTGTATTTGTTGCTCCTAAATTAAAATGTCCGAGACTGCCTCCGTGGTACAGTTGATAGTGTATGTGATTGCGGATCGGAGGTCCCGGGTTCGATTCCCGGGTCGGACAAAATTGTTATTGGGTTTTTCCGAATTCTCAGTAGCAGCACAGAGTCTGGTGATGTGCCCGGTAACGGCAATAGACTCACTCCCTATTAAGTGGGACCTAAAAATTCATGGCGATATGTGGGTGTAGTAATATTACGCCTCTGCGTGTGAGTCTATATAAAAAAATGTCACCCATTTTTTCGTGTCGCAATTTGTCTTTCATTCCAATTGGTTTATTTTCTTATTTTTTCTTTCCCTATTTATTAGGTACCATATATTGGTCGTGGTCGCGGCTTTACAACTTTTTATTAAAATCCGTGTTGCTAGAAAAAAAAACATCATAAAACCGATCACAGTACCAGCCTCATGAACAACACTGGCAATTAACAGACATACATTATCAGACATTAAAATAATTATATTACAAAAATATAATTATAATCAAAATACAACCCCGAAAAACGTAATCAATAAGTTACTCTTGCCTCCAATAATAAAAAAAAACATCATAAAACCGATCACAGTACCAGCCTCATGAACAACACTGGCAATTAACAGACATACATTATCAGACATTAAAATAATTATATTACAAAAATATAATTATAATCAAAATACAACCCCGAAAAACGTAATCAATAAGTTACTCTTGCCTCCAATAATAAAAAAAACATCATAAAACCGATCACAGTACCAGCCTTATGAACAACACTCTCAATTATAAAGACATTATTATTATTATTATTAATTGACAGACAAACATAATGAGACATTAAAATAATTATATTAAAATTAAATAATTATAATCAAAATACAACCCCGAAAAAAGTAATCAATAAGTTACTACTGCCTCCAATGATAAAAAAGCAACCAATCATACCAACTTCAGCCGCATATTGCCCTAAAAACAGAGAGGCCAAACCACAACAAGTAAAACACAGCTACGGCAATTATTCTGCTATTAAATCAAAGCTTAATAGTCTGAATTGGTCCAAAGATTACCGTGTATGCCAAGGCCGCCTTTAATAGCCTATCGATTACATGAAGGGCTGTAATGATTGCAGATATTGTGTAATATGTAAGAAATACTGTGGTGATGAAGGTTGTACCAAAATATGTATTATGCGTATAATGACGTCAGCCTTAAAATATCCCACTGCTGGGCGGGCCTTGTTCACTATGAGAAGGCTTAGGCCAAGCTGGCCAAGTGCAAGTTTCCACGTAAAACCGCAGACGGACGGACGGACGGACGGACGGACATGGCGAAACTATAAAGGTTCCTAGTAGTTTACTACGGCACCCTAAACATTTTAAATACTCATGCATATGTGTACAAAACATGATAATAAAGCAATAATAGTAATAATTTAATAAAATCTATTTTCGTTTTTGTTTTCTAATATATTCATACATACTACTATAGACTCACGCCTGTTTCCCGGAGGGGTAGGCAGAGACTACAGAGCGCCATTTGCAACGATCTTGACATATCTCTCTTGCTTCATTCACTCCCATCAGATTCCTCATGCATGCTCTTCTGTTCAGGGTGCTTCTAAACTGTCCTGTTTTCAGGATGTCTCCAATCTGGTCAATATATTCAAATTTTCTTATTACGGCATTCAAACAATAAAGTTGCGAATTCGAGAGAAGAAATTCATCATTAAAAATGTTGAGTTATGTGTTATATACAACATCAGCCCTTTGCGCAACTGCGGGTTGGCCAAATGTGTAGAATTTTTTATGCACTGAAGTACATAAGACAGGGTGATTCGTAATTTCGTCGTCAAAACAGTAACTGTATAACACTTTTGAACTTAACTTACTGATTACGTACCTTTTTTCTGTATAGGTACTTAAGGGACATCTCAAAGTTAACTTATAATCAATTAACCGACCTTTTAGCCAACACTTGGACGACTAACAGGCGATACATGACTAATTGGTCAAAGTTTTGACCCAAAGTGATTGGGTGAAGTTCCCACTACTACTTACAAACCACTTCTTAAGGCGAAACTATCTAATAACTAGCTTTCGCCCGCGGCTTCGCCCGCATAAACTTTTAATAAAGAGTAGGCTTTGTACTTCCCCAGGTTTCAGACTATCCATATCAAATTTCATTACAAACGGATCTGCACATTAGCCGTGTAGCATACATATATTATAAACAGATAATACTTAAAATTACTTTTGTTTTTATAGTCGTCAAACTTCAGGTAAAGATTAGTATGTAGTGTACAAATATTATTAAAGTTATTGAAGAGCTTATATACCTACTGAATAGAATTGCAGCAAATATAAAAACTGTAAGCATTACCACAAAGTACAAAATCAGACCGCCCCTCCTCCCCACTGCGCCAACTCATACTCTCGCGCTTTTGATAACGCTGCGCTTAGGTCAATTATATCGTAAGCTCTATTCTGCCAATCAAGCCCTATCATTTGATACCCATATTGGGGTATTTGTGGAAAATAAGTACTTCGCCATTTTGTGGCAGCGGCCATCTTGGATTTTTCATAGTGAGCTCCATTCTATCTATCAAATCCTTTCATTCGATACCCATATTGAGTTATTTGTGGAAAAAATGTAATCCGCCATTTTGCGGCGACAGCCATCTTGGATTTTTCATAGTGAGCTTTATGCTACGAATCACGCTCTTTCATTCGATACCCATATTGAGGTATTTGTTGAAAATAAATAATCCGTCATTTTGTGGCAGCGGCCATCTTGGATTTTTCATAGTGAGCTCCATTCTACCTATCAAACCCTTTTATTCGATACCCATATTGAGTTATTTGTGGGAAAAATATAATCCGCCATTTTGCCGCGACAGCCATCTCGGATTTTTCATAGTGAGCTCTATTCTACGAATCAAGCTCTTTCATTTGATACCCATATAGAGGTATTTGTGGAAATATGTAATCCGCCAGTTTGTGGCGGCAGCCATCGTGGATTTTTCATAGTGAGCCCTATTCTACCAATCAAGCCCTTTCATTCGATACCCATATTGAGGTATTTGTGGAAAATATGTAATACGCCATTTTGCGGCGACAGCCATCTTGGATTTTTCATAGTGAGCTCTATTCTACGAATCAAGCCCTTTCATTCGATACCCATATTGAGGTATTTGTGGAAAATAAGTAATTCGCCATTTTGTGGCAGCGGCCATCTTGGATTTTTCATAGTGAGCTGCATTCTACCAATCAAACCCTTTCATTTGATACCCATATTGAGTTATTTGTGGAAAATATGTAATCCGCCATTTTGCTGCGACCGCCATCTTGGATTTTTCATAGTGAGTTCTATTCTACGAATCAAGCCCTTTCATTTGATACCCATATTGAGGTATTTGTGGAAAATAAATAAGCCGCCATTTTGTGGCAGCGGCCATCTTAGCGTTTTCATAGTGAGCCCTATTCTACCAATCAAGCCCTTTCATTCGATACCCATATTGAGTTATTTGTGGAAAATATGTAATACGCCATTTTGCGGAGACAGCCATCTTGGATTTTTCATAGTGAGCTCTATTCTACGAATCAAGCCCTTTCATTTGATACCCATATTGAGGTATTTGTGGAAAATAAGTAATTCGCCATTTTGTGGCAGCGGCCATCTTGGATTTTTCATAGTGAGCTGCATTTTACCAATCAAACCCTTTCATTTGATACCCATATTGAGTTATTTGTGGAAAATATGTAATCCGCCATTTTGCTGCGACCGCCATCTTGGATTTTTCATAGTAAGCTCTATTCTACGAATCAAGCCCTTTCATTTGATACCCATATTGAGGTATTTGTGGAAAATAAATAAGACGCCATTTTTTGGCAGCGGCCATCTTAGATTTTTCATAGTGAGCTCCATTCTACCAATCAAACCCTTTCATTTGATACCCATATTGAGGTTTTTGTGAAGTAATATGTGATTCGTCATTTTGTATCGGTGGCCATCTTGGATTTACAATCATTTATTATCTTTTAATCTCGATGACAATATGAGTGTATACCAAATATCAGATCAATCATCAGGAAGGGGGTAAAATTCCAATTACTAAATTTGACCCAAGCAAACAAATAAAGATAATACAGGATTTTTGCCGACTTAGGTGACATTTTTCCTTATAGTATGGCAACATTATAATTTTTTTTTATAAATTGTAGCCTATGTGTTATTCTGATGTATAAACTATATTACTGTAAAGTTTCATCCAAATCGGTTCAGTAGTTTTTGCGTGAAAGAGTAACAAACATCCATCCATCCATCCATCCATCCATCCATCCATCCATCCATCTATCCATCTATACATACATCTTCACAAACTTTCACATTTATAATATTAGTAGGACTAGTTAACCTTTGTTGAGATTAAGTGACTTGAGAACTCGTTCAACGTCATCATTGTATTGATCAAGTATTTTTTTGCTTTTAAATAAACAACTACATATCCTGTATCGCGGGGGTTGTGTTATAAAAATACAACTAATGGGCACAAAGATACCCAGATTCGAAACAATTTGTGAATCACACAAAGTGTTATCTCGTGTGCGGATTGAGTCCACTACACTTGAGGTGGTCTTTGCAATACTTAAAGTGAATATCTCACCACGACTACGATAGTTGTAATACCTACACAACCCTAAAAACACAACACATTCTACTATCTTCTATTATAAAGTCAAATGTTCGTGAATATAGACTTTTGGCTCCATCACACGAAAAGTACTGAACGGATTTTGATGAAACTTTGCAGTCATATAGCTCACATCTCATCTCATCAGCTTGTTCCAGTCTAATGCTTGATGTACACTGCCCGAAGACGGTATGCCAAAAGAACCGATCTCCCGTTTCACCCTACAGTCACTACCAGCTCTAGTTGATACATCCAAATACCACATAAGGTACTTTTTGTTTCGATAAACGACAGCTATGCGAGCGAAGCTGTGGGCAAAACTAGTCATCAATATATGACTTAAAGCATGTGCCAATTTTGTGTAGCGGAAACAATTATTTCAATAACCCTTGTATTATAGTTTCGGGCTTTGATTAATTAGTGTAATGAGTCGTAATTGGATAGTCAATTAGTATGAATATTAATGCCAGAGTAATAGTCAAATGGTATGGTATGTGAGATCATTTTGCGAATCATGAAGATATTAACTGAATGCCTTTTAGCTGTATTAAATGGATAATGATCTTACTTGACGATATGTCATTTAAGTAGCGGATATTATTTTAATTGTATAGGCCAATAGGTCACATTGATTGATTGATCAAGTTCTTTATTAGTATATAAATTATTACTTTATAAATTCACGCCTGTATCCTCGAAGGGGTAAGCAGAGGCGTATTATAACACCCACATTTTGCCATGATTTTTTAGGTCCCACGTAATAGGGGGCGAGCCTATTGCCATTACAGGGCACATCACCAGACTCCGTGCTGCTACTGAGAATTCGGAAAAACCCAGTAACACTTTTGCCCGACCCGAGAATCGAATCCGGGACCGCCGATCAGCAGTCGCATACGCTATCCACTGGACCACGGAGGCAGTCAGGCAGTATATACCTACATCTATAATACTTTCATTATAAATGCGAGTGTCTGTTTATTTGTTTATCTTTCTTTCACTTTTTGTAATTTTTATTTGTGGTGATATTAGAGTTAGTAAGGAGGCTGGACAAGCTATTTTACTGCGATAATCTTAGTCGGGCGAAGCCGCAGGCGAAGTCTATCCCTATTTGTAAATTCTTGCGATACTGACTGACAGACAACGTATCGCCAAAAATCATTGAAAAAAATATATATGCAAGCATAGCTGCGGGAATCTCCTAGGTAAACTTTAAACGTAAAAGGAAATACTGAATTATTTAACAAGCTTCGGAAACCCGTAAACATTTTACATAGTTTATATTACTAGAAAAAGTTAGGTCCAGCTTATTAAAATGCATTTGACTTGCTAAGCTCCGCATGTGCGGTAAGAAGTGATTGCCTGAAATTTCCACGGAATGGGAAGAATTTTATGTCTTACAGTTGAAACTACAGCAAATAAAAAAATATACATATATAAAAATATACTGCGGGAATCTTCTAACTAAACATCAAACGGAAAAGGAAAAACTGCATTATTTAACCAGCTTCGGCAAACCGTAAAGTTTTTACATAGTTTACTTTAGTAGAAAAAGCTAAGACCAGCTTTTTAAAATACATTTTGCTTGCTAAGCCTTACATTATAAAGAGCAATCCTATTACCATGCACCTAACGTGCACGTTCCCTATGCATTATGTAGTAAATAAAGAAAATGCTATAATATATATGCAGATATACAAGGCAAGTGTGAATGGGACAGGACGAAGAGAAAAACCTAGGCTATTCTCTGACCAGATTGGAGACATCCTAAAAACAGGACAGGTTAGAAGTACCCTGAACAGAAGAGCATGCATGAGGAATCTGATGGGAGTGAATGAAGCAAGAGAGATATGTCAGGATCGTTGCAAATGGCGTTCCGTAGTCTCTGCCTACCCCTACGGGAAACAGGCGTGAGTCTATGTATGTACCTATGTTTTTAAAGAAAATACATTTAACAAATAGGTGTATAAACGTACTCTCAAACCACGCACATTTATAGATGGAACTTACATGTTAGTTACATTAGTTTATTTATTATTTAACAAGATAACATGATCTTAAAAAGCTAAACCGATATATTAGTAACTTAGAAATAATGCTAAGACAATATAATATATAATAATATTGGCCGAAAAGATGTACTGGTACTGGTATCATATCGACAAGATAATCGTTATCTTTACTACCTACACAAATTATAAAAACTAACGGGTGATAGTAAATCTTCTGGCCTACAATCATCATCATTATCTTAGCGTTATCTCAGTATCTGGGGTCCACTTACTAGTCTAATCGGATTTGGCTGAATATTTTCCACAGAGCGACTGCCTGTCTGACCTCTGCAACCCGAAGGCATAGCGATATTCCATGATTTAGACTAGTGTCAGTTTATTTAGAAGGTACTAACGCCCTGTAATGATTGTCAAAGATCTTCCTAACAACCGGGACCGACGTCTTAACGTGATCTCCGAGGCACGGGACAAGCGATAATTAACAATTCAATACGCACATAACTCCGAAAAGTCATTGGTGCGCGCCGTGGATTCGAACCCGATACCTTCTGCATGGCAGTCTGTTGGTATCTCCACTAGGCTATCGCTGCCTTAAATCGTCTGGCCTACAATCATTTCATACAAAAATGTCTAATAGAAAATCGCTTGAAATCTATTCCCGATAGAATTGTTCAGTTGAGCGAGTTAATCAGTCTGAAAATCATATAATAAACTGTACCACTGCTGGGCACGGGCCTCTTCTCACTATGAAAAGGGTTAGGCCTTACTTAGACCACCGCGCTGGCCAAATGCGAGTGTCATTCGAAAACATTATGGAGAACTCTCAGTCTCACAATGAAATCTGCAAAGCGCTATGATTCGCATCGACTAAAATAGCTGTAGATAGAAGTACCCTATTTATATTGCTTTTCCATATGAACCTAATAAAATTTTCAGCCGACTAAAAATTTGTTGTCTTCTCTGAGACTACCCTAAAATTAACTTACACACATGTTGTCTTTTGCATTGCATTGCAACCCACCGCTCTTCGAAATTAGCATATGAAATTGAATCCGCAAACTTGGCTTGCCTTCGTTTATAAGAGCTTTTGACTTGAATCAAATTTAAATAATTATTCACATCTTCCTCGAGTTTACTCATTGAAATGGGGAAATCTTGAAACGACTATTTTTAAAATTACTTACTACATAATCTATTGCTATGGTTTCGTGTCATGTTTAGGGAATAATTTTATTGAGCATCTGATCTAGAGTAGTTGGTTCGGTTTTTCACTATCCTCATTTTTTGAAGTTCTCTGCTCGGCATAGGCCTCTCATTATTTGCGTGAGCATAGCATTATGAGACATTCGGAGGTTTTGGCCTACTATACCACGCTGGCCATACGGGTTGGCATATCGTTTGATGGCGAGTTTTCCGTTTCTTTCGCAAGATACTATTTGCTTCGTGTATTTTCCTTAGTCGCCTCTTACGACACCCACGGTATAAAATGGAGTAGTGAAAGTTCTTAATCCGTCACCACATGGAGCATCGATTTTTGAGTCAAATAAATTACTACGGATTTGTCTATTTAAAAATAACTTTTATTTCTTCTTCCAGTATTAATTAAGTCCAATAGACAGTAAAGAAAAGTCTCGCTCTTTTACTACATAAAAAAGGTAAATTTAACTAGATTAAGGTCAGGTAATAAAGAAATCTATTGTAGTAATATATGACTATTTTCTTTTATTCTGACGTTATCATTACGATGCCAGTTTATTACTTGCGATTATTATACTACCTTTGTCTAAACTGTAATTTGTAAGAGGGAAAGGCCAGAGAAAGGTATGACTGTAAGCTCAGCAGAAAAAAAAAATTTACAATCGCGCTGTTTTATCCAGTGCTCTGAAAGTGCCTCAAATGAATACTACCATTCTCCTATAAAAATAAACGTGTAGTGGCAAGCTTCCTTTTGTTTAATGTCGTAATCCCCAGACTCGAGATAGCAATTTATGGATCACAAAGTATGTCTCGTGTGGAGATCGAACCCACAGCACTCGGCGCAGTGTCGTCGCTTAAAACACAACGATAACCATGCATATCTACATCTAATAAGGAAAAGACAGTGAATCTTGTTTTCAATGACTAGTTGAAGAAAATTAAGAATCAGAAAATAGACTGCACGATTGTCGTAGTGGTTTAAGCGGCCGCCTCGCCGCTTGACACTGTGTCGATTGTTGTGGGTTTTGATCCCACACGGGACAACACTTTGTGTGATTCATAAATTGTTGTTTCGAATCTGGGTGTTCATTGTGTCCGTTAGTTGTAAGTTTGTAAAGTCCCCCGCAACACAGGAGTAGTTGTAGTCCTAATGCGGGAGTTGCCTTTTAAAAAGAAAAAAAAAGATAAGACTGTGTTAACTGAATTCAATTAGTTTTTTTTTTGTGATTGCAGCAGCAGACATTTGAAGCTACATCCTCCGCTTATGCATCCCACGTATATTTTTACTTAAAATTATGATTTCTGCCACAAAAACATTTTCACTTCGAATAACTAAACCTATACTCGCGAATTGGCAATTGCAAAGTTTCCTCTTTTACCACTACATCATACTGTTCCATTTGACTTTCAAAGTAACTTTGCAGATGTAACTCTGTGGGTAGATGTAACCTTGACATCTGATATTATATCGCCACTGAATGTTGAACTCAATTACTCATATTTGAAAGTTTCCAAAAAATCGTAATGATTTCCAGGCTACCGTGACGTAATATTAATTTCTTGATATACTTCTCATCAAAGTTAGAATGGCAATTTAACGCTTTAATTTAATTTAACAAATATATTCGCGGTGAAGTAAAATGATGAAGAAGATTTTTTGGTCTTAGCAAGAATTGCTACATTCTGCTTGGTACATAAAAACATCTTTGGCAATTTAAAGTACTAGAGGACGCCCGCACCTATCCGCGCACAGTCATTTTTCTTTAACCGTTTCTGCATGATCCTGTGGGATTTAAGAAGCAGCGATAGCCGAGTGGTGAGACCGACAGACTGCTACGCAGAGGGTTCGAATTCACGGCACAAACCAATAATTTTTTGAAAATAAGTGCGTATTAAATTGTTAATTATCGCTTGCTTATCGGTAAAGGAAAACATCGTGAGGAAACCTGCATGTCTGAGAGTTCTCCATGATGTTCTCGATGGACATGTGAAGTCTGCCAACCCGCACTTGTCCAGCGTGATGGACTATGGCCTTACCCTTCTCATAGTGAGAAGAGGCCCGTGCCCAGCAGTGGGACAGTATAAAGGGCTGATGATCTGTGGGATTTTTGGGAAATTCCTTCTTAGTGCACCTCTATGCAACATAATTATGTTCATGCTAAATTTCAGCTTCTTTCGCCCAGTAGTTTTGGCTGTGCGTTGTTTGTCAGTCACTCAGTACCTAATGGAAGTATTGTCTTAATAGTGGCCACTCACATTATAATTAAAATGATTATCGCAAAATACTAGACTTGTCCACGTCTCCACCGATTTACCTCTCCTCCGCTCCTCAAGGAACACACATGCCAAATGTCAGCTTCTTGTGCGCACTAGTGTCAGCTAAGTTGTCTGTCAGTCAGTCAGAAATGCAAGAATTTTAGATATACTGTTGTATCCACTACCGTAGTTTTGTTTATCCATGATCTTGGCGCTTGCAACAATGCTGCAGGTACTTATTAATACCTCAAAATTACGATATTTTGATTTAAAAGATCCCGATGATCATATCATAACTATGTGTTTGAATAATAAGTGTCTAAAAGTAACTTTTACTTTTATTGAGAGATCACGTTTTCGATTTAAATTCATTGACATCATTGTAGATCTGACTTAAGTAACCTCCATCTAACTACGGTGAGTCTCAGTACCGTTTTGTCGCACAAGCGTTAATTGGGATACCATTTTATTCTTTAGCGAGCTTACGTGGTAAGCTATCAACCGTCTAATGTTAAAATTGCAATACTCTTAAACACAGTCGCGGCAACATACGTACCCACCTAAGAACAGTACGAGTACCGCTCTGATCTAAATTTCATACACGCGGTCATCGACCAATTACTTCTGATGAAAACTAAAAGAACACAATATGAGCTACGATTATGGTACTACTATAAGATTGACTGGTGAGCTTGCCTACCATTGCTTCAATACGGAATACCAACAGCTGTATATAAAAAAATCTTGCGTCACTGACTGACTCATAAACAACGCACAACCAAAACTATAGGTACATCACAAATACCTGTGTTCCTTGAGGACCGTTGAGGAGCAATAAGTAGGGATTGCCCGAAATTCGCACAGGATCGAGAAGAAACGGTTAAATTAAAATAAAGCTGCGAGTATCCTCTAGTCAATAATAAAGGTGGAAAGCCGTTAATTCTATTAAACTGAATGCAATTTACCGTCAATTCCATTTTCGGCCATGAGAGAGAAAAATGTAAGTATTGTATTAGTGGATGACAAAAAGCTCGGGACACAATTCACAAGGGACTTATTCAGGTCAGCATGAAAAGGATACCGTTAAAACCTATTTGGAAAAATCTTTTTTATTTTTTAATGTAAATTTAGTTACTGAGCAATAAAGAATTGAATTTACATCACGCAAAATAATTTTCTTCAAGAATTATGCGAGAATTTAATGACTGAGGAGCGAGATTTCAAAGATAATTACTTAGTTCAAGAAATGTTACTAATTATCTATCAAAGCATGTGACTGTTTAGTCTTTGACTAATGCTAATTAAAAACGAGACTAAAATAATGTACATCAAAGATAACATAAAACATATCTAATGAATTCTAAGATATTACTGACACTTATGCTTACATTTTATTTAAGACCATAAACTAAAAGTTATTAATGGATGCCCTGAAAATAGAATATTTATCATTGAGAAAAAAAATGCGATATCTTTCGATCAAAATAGATCATAAAATTTAGAAATGCTATACTTTGACCGATGACCGCTTGTATAGCATTTGCATCCGAGCGATATCGTACTGAGGTGAGCACGTAAAGGTCTTGCCGCGACTGTGTTGTAGACTATTGAAGCTTTTACAGAGGACGGTTTAAAGCTTTGTTTGCCGAAAATAGAAGCGCAAATAACGCTTGTGCGGCACAACAGTACTGCGACTCACCGTAGCTAGATAAAGGGTGTTCCAGTCAGATCTACAATGATGTGAATGAGTTCAAATCGAAAACGTGACCTCCCAACTACAAGCCAGACATCCTCACCTGTCCAACATAATGTTTGTTCAATTAAACAAAAAAGGACCATCATTATAAACACCTATAGTACGTCCACTATTATAAACGGAAAGTTTGTGAGAGTGCATTTTTTCATGCATTCATAAAAATATTACACCACTGCGCTCGTCCATAGCAGTGCGTACAATCTTGATCCTCAAAGAACGAACTTACTTTACTGTTTCTACTTTAGTAGAAGCTATGAAGTTAGTTCGCTCACATTGGATTCCAAATCACATAAGTACGATTGGCTCGGATTCAGTAAGAGATAGATTGTATTTAATATATCTTTTGCACAAGTTTAAGCATGTTCATATATCCAAATTTTGTCCAAAATCGAGCGAGCCTATTTCTTAAGTACAAACTCATGTCTCCACTATTGTAAGCAAATATAATTACTTACATTATAAGGCCTAATATCTTAGAAAATATACTGTCCATGGTTATTTGTTAGTATTTGCTTTAAGTTATAATACTTTGCAAACATTTCAAGTAAAGAAAACTCAAAGTGGAGTGCAAGCAAAATATTTATACAACTAACTACACCGCTAGGCATGGGGCTATGTCGATGATTTGAATATTTGATGAAAATTTTGTCGTAGATATTCGGATGTAACCTTATTAGATTCTTGATTGAATATTATCATTTGTGCTTTGATTTTGTTGCAGAAAATCTGAGTAGCGTCAGGGAAAAAAATATGTTACTGTGACCATCAGTAATATTTACAATAACGACAAACTAGAAAATGTGGAGTAACTGTATTACATGAATTCTAAAGCAACCAAATTATGTATTACATGAATTATAAAGCAACTAAATTATATATTGGCGTTCAGGTATTTACAATGTGCTACAAAATGTCGTCCTAAACCCAGGGAGGCTAAATATAAAAAAACTATAACTTTATATTTTAAAGGCATAAATTGGTTGGACACATTTTTATACCGTACATCCCTAGCTCATTTTACTTTCCTTGACGTTCAGCGTTACAACACGCACAGATATATCAGCTACACCTTTTCATAAATTATTTATGTAGACTGTGTCGTTGAGAACTTGGTTTATTTGATGTTTGAGCTAGTACTTATAGAAATAAATTATCATTAAATATCTGTGGTGCATCGTGGTTACGTTCTTTGAGAGACTACGTAGATAGGTTAAATTTTCTTCTAATCTTCTCTTTTCTTCTTTAAACTCCTCTCTTACTTAATTACCCCTCTCTCCTCTCTTCCTCTTAAAATAAGGCAAATTAACCTTTACCCTATTTTAAAAGCCGTCTCATCACCTTGCATAATAATTATATCTCTAATAAAATATGATGGCAAATTTTATTACACGTGGCAAAACGCAAGTACTTACCTTCAGACAGCTAGTATTCTTATTTACACAACGTATTTTGAAATATCCAACACGTGTTCGGTCTTTACCTGTGGAGAAAAAAAACATATTGGCTGAAATTCGATCAGATAGCTTCGTATGGCTTTTACCGCAGTGCATAACGGCGTCGGATGATAAGCCTTTCCAAGGATATTGCATGAAATATTAGTAAAATTGGGTAGACATGTTATATACATAAATAGACTGACGCCTGTTTCCCGGAGGGGTAAGTAGAGACTACGGACCGCCATTTGCAACGACCCTGTTATGTATTTTACTATAAACTTAAAAGTAACTCAGCACTGATAGCGAGACTTGTCGTTCGTAATAGGTCGTCAAACTAAGTTAAACATAAACCGCGTGTGAAATTTACATCAGAGTGCTACCCTGCTTCGGAGAGCAAGAAAAGCTGTCAGTCCCGGTTGTTGTCTCAAGACAAGGATAGTTAGGCTATGTCGGAGGCTTTTGGGCGGGTTGAAAAATCCGACAGAGTACGTCACACGCTCTCATGAATAAGAAAAAGAAAGAACTTAAAAGTACTACGAAAAAGGTAGATAGAGTAAATTTTAGATAGAGTAGAATCGTAGCGGAGTCGTAACGTATGCTATCCATGATTTGAACAACCCTAGGGCAAAGAGACGTTAACTCTCACCGTGGTGGTTTTAGTGTGTAGGTCTCAGATGCCTGTAGGGGAAATCATACAACCCACCTACCTGCCTCAAGAGAGCTCGTGATATGGGTTTCTGCTGTGAACAAAAACATCAGGAAAGTGTAGAAAAGATAAGCTACGCCCGCACATTATTTAATTTAACCGTTTCTGCCCGATCCCGTGGGAACTTCGAGAAATCCTTTCTCAGTGCACCCTTGCGGTCCCCAAAGAAGGATACATCCCAAAGTTCAGCTTCTTGGGCCCTATAGTTTTGGCTGTGCGTTGTCTATCAGCTAGTCAGTAACGCAAGGATTTTATATATACAGAATATATGCAAAACATGGCAGCAAGAACGGTATAATAAACAATCTATCAAAATCAGAAAAAAAAAATTCAATGTTTAGCCATCGTAATGATAGATCAATGCTTAATCATTAACTGTTTAATTAGTACATCTGACATAAACTTGTTACAAATAATAATTCATCATCATCAGCCTTTAACAGTCCACTGCTGGACTAGGCCTCTCCTTTGAAAGGAGGAATTGGCCTACTATACCACGCTGGCCAAACGGGTTGGTATAGGGTTTGTATCAAGTTTTCCTTCTCTTACAGTGCTGTTCTCTGCATAATATGCTCCCTCTGTCGGCTCTTACGACACCCATGGGATGATATGGGGTGGTGACATTCCGTATTCTTAATCCGTCACCACACGGACACATAAATAATAATTACCGATACTTTATACCTACACTTTAATTGGAATACCATTTGGAATACCAAAACTGAACTACGAGTACATGTAATTTCACTTTAAATTGCTGTGTCACAATGTTAATTGTATTTATTTGTATTGTAACCAGTGCTGATTCTCGTATTTTGACAGATACCAACACTGTATTTTGAACAAAATGCGATTTGATTTTGAATTGAACCAACTTTTTTTTTGACGACATCTCTCGCGCTATGAATAAATCCTGTTACGCGGGGGACTTTACAAACATATAGCCAACGAACACAATGAACACCCAGACTTGAAACAACAATTTATGGATTACACAAAGTGTTGTCTCGTGCGGGATTCGAATCTACAACATTCAGCGCAGTGTCAAGTGGCGAGGTGGCCTCTTAAACTACTACGTCAACGGCGCAGTAAAAAAATGGCATTCATATACTTCGCCCTTTTCGAGAATACCGTTTATGGCATAAATGACACCGAGACTAGTTCGAAACTTCATTTTGAACAAATATATTTACGAGAATTATTAGGTCTCAAAAACAACTTACTCGGCAACTTTAGGGGCGCGCATTCGACTGCCGGTCGCCGGCGACCAATAGGAATATGGCTTCAAATGGAAGCATTCGCACTGCGAGCAACTGTCGTAACGACAGGACGTCGCTCACAAAGGAGGCCCAGGCTTTCGACACGGATAAATTTATTTTGGAAATAAAATCCCGAAAAGCTATTTGGGATTTATCGAGTGACAAATATTCTAATCGGGATCTGAATTTGATTGTTGCGTAATTAAAAAAAATTAGGAGGGTATTTTCTAACATTTTCATCAAATATTTTAAACATTCCTTTTAATCTCCGTTCTTGTAACAAAGGATACACACCTGACACTCTTTTGATTTTATTTTACTTTTCTTTCCCTTTAAAATTAGTAGTGCTACTATTGCAATGTTTTCGATATCCATTCTGCACGAATTTACTTGGAAAACTGTCGCTCGGCTTGGTCACCTGGCCCTAGTTGCCTATGTTTTAGACGCCAAGAGACTAAGTCGCCGGCGACCAGTCGACAGTGCGAAATGTAGTTCACGGTTTTAAATCACGTCATTATGCCTGTTCATCATAACAGCCTTTTGCAGCCCACAACTGGGTATAGACCTCTCCTTCATTCACAATAGCTTGTGAGCCAAAAAGAGGAATTGGCCAACTAAACCACGCTGGCCAGACAAGTCGGTAAAGAGTTTCATATCGAGTTGTTCGTCTTCGTAAATATACTGTTCACTTTGCATTGTTCCCTTAGTTGCTTACGGCACCCACAATATGAAATAAATGGTGACACTTAGTATTCTTAATCCGTCACAACATGGAAAATAATTAACCATTTTATGCATGCCAAAACATCCATAGTTAATTTCAAATAATGAAGCGATTATGAACATTACACACGATAATCTGCTTTTCGGTGGTATACAATTTAATTCGCAGAATCACATCATTTTGGCCAAATATAGGCCACAGCAGGAATAAACTTGTTTGAATTCTTCTATAACGTGAATTATTTTGTATCCGCAAATGTTAGCTGCATCCACATTTCGAACTAAAATTTTGGTATAAACTGTGGCATACCGTAGCAATAGGTCCTCATTCCTAGAATTTATTTCATGTCTGCAGAGGCATTTTTGTTTTGTTTTTTTTTTATGAAGAGCGGTATTGTTTTGTTTATGTTCTATAAACTGCTGTTTTGTTTTTAAAACAAATTATTTGTATCAAAATACTATGATGAGACATGCAGGTTTCCTTACGATGTTTTCCTTCACCGATAAGCAAGCGATAATTAACAATTTAACAAGAGAGTGCCTCGGGTAGTAAACAATTTCTGTTTGTCTAGTTTGCTAGTAGAGAAGTAAGTAATTTAAACAATAGGAATGATATCCCTATCACAAATAATAAACTAAGGACGTGTGTAAAAATAACAGTGGCTATCTGAAAATTTAATCAAATGTTTAGAAAAAAGACCCACATACAACTTTATTGTGAAGGATTACGATAGTGGCTATATAATAATATATCAATATACTGTTTTGTAGAATATGTCGGAATTCAAACCTAAGCTACGGTTGACACTACAGAATTTTCGAAATTATATGCCTATCAAATTGATAAATTTCGCTTGCTCCTGTTGGTTAACCCCTGGGTCCCGGTTGCCTCGAAGACCTCTAATTTTTGATACAGTGAGTAAAACCCTGTTAATTAGTTTTCTTTATTTTTTCTTTAAAAAGACAACTCCCGCACTAGGAATGAATCCTGTGTCGAGGGAGACTTTACAACATATAACCAACGGACACAATGAATTCATCCAACTTTAACCATCAAACATTATTTTTGAACTCCATGCTACTTGGAAAATTACTTAACGAAAAATCAATACATAAACTGTCATTAACAAACTTAATTCATAATCTCACGAATCAATAAAAATCTACAAAATTAAGAGCAAACTTGCCACTAAATAAACTAAGAAGTTAAGTGTTCACAAAATCCTTCCATAGAACAATTTTGTTCGTTCGGTACGAGGCCTTCTATGCTCACGTTTCACGTTTACATGTACATATATGCGGGTATATCGTCACACACCTGCCTACGTTACCGCCTTGCTAAGGCTCTAAATCGACTGACATGAAATGGCACGGCTTTTTTTAAATTGCATCTCTTCATAAAAGTACGCTTTAAACTACTCTAAAATATTCTACTTTAGAGACTATTTTTATGTAGACTTACTGGTTGACTATAATAAATTAAAATGCGCCCCAATTTGAATTTTTACTGTATAGATCTATAATCAGACTTTGTTTCGAGTTCGTTGCAATTTGGAAAGGTGCAGTAAGTGTAAGCATAGCTACTGATTTACAGTAGTTATGTCCTGCAGAGTTTGTCGCTCACAAAGAACGCATAATATTTAGTCTTGCTGTGGCGTTCTTTAACATACTGCGGCGTCTTTAAACAACTTGTACCGTTTTTATTCAGTCCAAGCAGTCTTAATGAGTGGGCGATTAGATTTCACACAACTTTGGTTCATCATCATGCCAAACGCTATTGAAACGTTCTTAACGACTTTAAGGCAAATCGACAGCAACAAAACAGTATGTATACGTAAGTTTAACCCAGCTTTCGTATATACGATTTACACCAATGATTTTCTATATCTATTGCCTTAAAAATAATGTAATAAGTAATTTTATATTCTTATTTTAAATTGTCTTTCGGGATATATACCACGTAGGTAACTTTGTTTGGAATAACCGATATTACGGCACTGTTGCAAGCGCATGTCCCGAAAGACAATTTAAAATAAGTTTAATGAACACGGAAGTTTAAATTCCTAAATTGTATATTTTTCACTATGCCGCACGCCAGTGGGCTTAGAGCCTAACACGACGTCGTCCGTATATCCCGAATCTCTCTCAAACTCCTGCAGCCGTGTGATTGCCGTGAAACATATTTGATTTGTGTTTTGTTACCTGTAATAATGTCGGAACGCAGTTCCAAGATATTTGGTTTGATAAAAATAAGTGAGGTAAAGGGATTGAGTTACATTTTATAATAATTGCGTGTACTTTCTTTGTAATAATAAGTAGGGATTCGAAAGGTACTAGGTCACTTATGTTTTGGTATGGTTGTGTCAGTAATAAATATTGTTTAATTTCATTTTACGTTTCAATTCAATTTTGAAAACTCTTTTCGCACATGCTAATTACCATATATACGGAAATTATATACACAAAAATGTAAGGAGAGAAAGAAATAGATAAGTAAAAAGAATCGGCAAGTGAAACCGCGAAGCATTTCTAGTCGTATTACTTATTCAGTTTGTTAGCATAGGAACCAATATCTCACGTCAGAATACAGGCTATCCTTTGAAAATTATAGTATCCAATCTATAACAGGCTAATCTCTTAGGTTTGATTTACAATCATCATGGATTTCAATAATATTGAATTCTAGTAAGTTTGGTCTTTGTTGAATATGAATTCGGATGTCTCTTGAAATGTAGATTGTGGCTTCATTTAAGCACCAGTTTCGAACAATAACGATGTATTTTACAAAGTAAGTAAAAATATTCCAGTGTCTCACCAGTATACCCAAAGGAGTAGGTAGAGGTGAATTATTACAACCACATTTCGCCATGTTACGAATTTAAGGTCCCACGTAGAAGGGGTCGAGCCTACTGCTGTTACCGGGGGCACATTGCCAGACTTCGTGCTGCTACTGAGAATTTGGCAAAACTCAGTAACAGCTTTGCCCGACCCGGCAATCTAACCCCATCAGCAGACACATAGCTACGCTATCCATTAAGCCAAATATTATTTAATATTTTAGATGCCTATACGTCCCTTGCTTTAATTTAATGTATAAATTTATAACAATTTTAGAAATAAAACAGTACCTATAGAAACTTACTGAACATTTAAATTTACAACAAGTCCCTTTTAACAGCTCTTTGTAATGCGGGTTATATTATTTGAACCGCAACTATTTTAAAAGTGCAACCAACAATCCGCAGCTAAATGATTTCTTTGAAGGCAACCATTAGTTGCGCTCACAAATTCAACTTAAACGAATTATATTTTCAAACGCTTCTCGTAAACAAAGACTTTTAAATCAACTGCTTTAATTGTTAATTGTTTTAAACGGAAAAATCTATGCAACCAGAAAAATATATATAAACTTGAAACTAAGAATTGAACCGCAGTTGCCTTGATAGGTACTAGGGTAACAGAAATGAACAGACGTTATGCGTCTAAATAATCTGGTAACAAAGATTTTTGATGTATTATACATAATATGAGCTACAAACTCGATTGAATTGTTAAATGTCGCTTGCCGCTTGCCTCGGAGAGCACCTTAAGCCGTCAGTCCCGGCTGTCATGAAGACCTTTGACAGTCGTTATAGGGCGTCTGTGCCTTCTTAATAAACTGGCACTAGTCTAAATCATAGAATTTCGCTATCCTTTTGGGTATCGGAGGTCAGACAGGCAGTTGCTCTGCGGATAATAATACAAATAATAATAATAATAAATAATAATACAGCCAAATCCAGTAAGACTAGAAAGTTGCCCCGGGTTGCACCTGGGATAACGCTAGAATGAGTATGTGCTATAAACCTGAAACACAAGACATCCTTCAACTACCGAACTACCTTTACCATACCATGTAGGTACTCAGCCCAAAACACTCTACAATAGAGCCATCAACTCTACATAGAGTTCCGAAGTGAACCTTACCGGAATACGTTTTATTTGTGTTTCGTTACCTCCAATCGTTTACGATCGTCACGTGCGGGCTGTTTAGATGTGTTGTGAGATTGTTACCTAGATATACTTGCGAACGATAAAGGAATTTAGGGGAAAAACGGTAGAAAGGAAATATTTTTGGTTGTGTTTTCTAAGAGATTAATTTGTAAGTAACGGCTGCTTTGCATTTGTTAGGAAGAAAAATTTAAAACGAGCTGCAAAATAGGAACCGGTTTATGTTTGCCACAGAAAAGTGATATTTAAAAAACTTACATACGTACATAGTCTCACGCCTGTTTCCCAGAGGGGTAGGCAGAGATTACGGAACGCCATTTGCTACGATCCTGACATATCTCTCTTGCTTCATTCATTCCCATCAGATTCCTCATGCATGCTCTTCTGTTCAGGGTACTTCTAACCTGTCATGTTTTTAGGATGTCTCCAATCTGGTCAGAGAACGTCCGCCTAGGCCTTCCCCTTCGTCCTGTCCCATTCGCACTTGCCTTGTATTTCTGCTTGGTCAATCTTTCGTCATCCATCCTATCCACGTGCCCAAACCACCTTAGCATACCTATCTCGATGCTTGTCGCTACATCTTCTTTTACCCCACAACACTCTTATCACACAATTCTTTACTTTGTCAGTCAAAGACCACACATACTTCTCAGTGCTATCATTTCTACAGCATTTATTCTACTTTCATGTCTCTTCTGCCATATCCAACTTTCAATACCATACATAAGCGTCGGTAAACAAAAAAAAACAGTGTAGCAAGACAATATCATCATTACGCGCGGACTCGAATACTTTCCCGCTCGCACAGCGACTACCTGTCTCACTCAACGTGCATCACATACGACGTCATCGAGGTGGTGGGACAAGACCCGCTTATATAAGCTCATGCGCGTCGTTGATTTATTCATTCGCTCGCTAGGCGACTCAGAGTGCGATAGCCCCGCAGTCCACTCTGGTGTCCAGTAGATATAGCGAACCTGATCGATAGCCCCGCAGTCATCAGGTTAGCTAAGTATCGAGGTTTAAAAAGCGATAGCCCCGCAGTCCTCTTTAGACACTCGCGAAGCGTAGGGAGGAAGTGAAGAGCGATAGCCCCGCAGTCCTCTTCGCCCGTCACATAGGGTTATACACGTATATGCATAAGTATAAGTTGGTAAATGTATGTATGAAGAAATTAGAATAAACGGTCAAAGCTACCCAAGAAGTCTATAATTTCTACACTGGTAACCCTATCGCCCTACATTTGGCGCCCAACGTAAATGAAGTTAGCTACAGATGTCAAGAGAATATTTTGACATATTGTGAACTACCCACTACGCAAATAATAATATCTGAAGAAAGTGAAGTCTTCAACAAGTTAAAAACTGCTTTAACTACTGCTCCTGTACTGAAACAAGCTGATGAAAGTTTGCCATTTACAATAAAAAAGACGCAAGTCAGTATGCCATTGGCGAAGCTTTAGTGCAGGGGGAGGGCGAACATGAGCACCCTGTGGAATATGCAACTAGATTACTCAGTCCAGCCGAATGCAATAGAGAACATTGAAGAGAATCTGGAATCAAACAGACTCAAAGCAAATGTTAAGAGAAGACCTGATCCAGGATATAAAATTGGAGACTTAGTGTTAGTCGAGACTCATCCTATTAGTAACACTGACAAACAATTATCTGCAAAATTTGCTCCTCGTCGTGATGGTCCTTACATTATATTGAAGAAACATGGTACTTCGACTTATGAAGTAGCACACCCAGATTCACCTGAACGTTCAATGGGAAAATATCACACCTCTGCAATTACTAAGTTTGAAAGAAGAGATGACGTCTTGCCAGAACCGGTTAATCCGATCCGTCGAAGAGGACGACCTCGCAAGAATGCTGGTACTCTCACGGGACGCTAACGAGTACCAGAGGGGGAGAATGTAGCAAGACAATATCATCATTACGCGCGGACTCGAATACTTTCCCTCTCGCACAGCGACTACCTGTCTCACTCAACGTGCATCACATACGACGTCATCGAGGTGGTGGGACAAGACCCGCTTATATAAGCTCATGCGCGTCGTTGATTTATTCATTCGCTCGCTAGGCGACTCAGAGTGCGATAGCCCCGCAGTCCACTCTGGTGTCCAGTAGATATAGCGAACCTGATCGATAGCCCCGCATTCATCAGGTTAGCTAAGTATCGAGGTTTAAAGAGCGATAGCCCCGCAGTCCTCTTTAGACACTCGCGAAGCGTAGGGAGGAAGTGAAGAGCGATAGCCCCGCAGTCCTCTTCGCCCCTCACATAGGGTTATATACGTATATGCATAAGTATAAGTTGGTAAATGTATGTATGAAGAAATTAGAATAAATGGTCAAAGCTACCCAAGAAGTCTATAATTTCTACACTGGTAACCCTATCGCCCTACAACAGGAATATTATATTTTATTATAAAAAAAAAACGTATTTCCAATCGTTGTAGTGGTTTAAATAACAAGCAAGTAAGCATTGGCTGCTAATACAAGCCAGATAGCAACGGCTGCATCAACGTCAACCTACTTGATCAATTAAGTTCCAACTGCAGAACTGCTTTTCACTAGAAATTTGAACTGAAGCTTTTGTAAGCATAAAAACAAAACTTTTATAAATATTTATCATAATTCCTGGATTTCGACGCTCCCATTGCTTCCAGATACCGACGCCAGAGTCTTTTGATATTTGGAGTGTTGTCAGCAGAGAATTGAGCATGGAACTCTTCCACTCTTTTTCTTAAAAAAAACTTCTTAGCTACAATAAACCAAAGCATGCTTTTATCACTACAATACTAAAATATATAAATTAGCCACATTCGAAATTTTGGTCATGTCTTCTGCATAAACGTACCTATTATGAGACAAAAACGAGTTCCATTCCCACAAGTTAAATTTATATGAAACAAACCTATTTGTGTAAACCAAGAACTCGGTTTATTTAGGACTTAAACCATTTCAACAGCATCTGCTTATTTGCATCTCATTATATAAACATAAATAGAATTCCGCTTTACAGTAAGGTGTGCAAATAATATTATTTACTTAGTAATTTATTTCACCCTTCGTTCCCTGTGCGGACTTGCCTGGTATTTATTTATGTAAGAAGGGATTTGATTTGGCGTCATACGACCTGTTCGCTTTTGGTCGGTTCGATTGGGTAACCGATCGGCGATTTTCGTTACGTCAAATGTATATGCCTCAATATTGATAGATGAAGATGATCTGATAGCTAAAGAAGATGGTTTTTGATGTTCGTAATTGCTGCTAGTGGTAGATAGTATTACTGTTAGATCATAGCTAACCCACAAGATCATCATACAGTATTTTGTAGTCAGCTAGATAGGCATTTCCAGTTTGCGTCTGGCGTCACAACTTTGCAGTAATATCTTCTATTGACATGAAACCATCTGCCTCTGTGTATATGCGTATGACATATGAGAGAACATAAAAGCATTTGTATCCTCCCCCACACGACTTAAATACAATCTCTTTGACCATTGACTGCACCAAAAGCGAAACGTAAAGGCATTGAAACAACCGATTGAGCGGAATGTATTGAAACAGCCATGTGCAACAAATTCTGAACACTGGAATATAGACAAGAAATAGAGAGCACGCTTTACGGTACAAGAACTAAGACTAAAGCTACAAAAGGGGATTAAACGGGAATCTACCGAATGCATTCGGAATTGTATAAACTTTGCTCAATGGTAAACTTACGATGGTTAGTTCGGGAGTTTGCTGCCTATTTGAATCTGTACATGCTAAAAGTATTTAGATTTAGTGCTGCTTAATGTTTCAAATAAAAGTAAACTAGACTTCGCACATCCACTTAAATTATAAATTACCTCTGTGGTCTTGACTACTTTTAGATTATACATTAGAGAAAATGTTCTAGTAATTTTCAATAACAAGCTGTTTCCCCTTAAAGCCCCAATAAAGCAATCTATCACCATCAAAACAAACCCAGCAACTTAAACCCTATATTTGCAAGCAGACATTATATCCATGTGGTGACGGATTAAGAATACGGATTGTCACCACCCCTTATCATCCCATGGGTGTCGTAAGAGCCGACAGAGGGAGCATATTATGCAGAAAACAGCACTGTAAGAGAAGGAAAACTTGATACAAACCCTATACCAACCCGTTTGGCCAGCGTGGTATAGTAGGCCAATTCCTCCTTTCAAAGGAGAGGCTTAGTCCAGCAGTGGACTGATAAAGGCTGATGATGATGATGATGATGATTATATCCAATCATTGGTACTGCAAATTAAATGGCGCTGTTTATTATCAATCACGTTCGCGTTGACCTTGCCAACGGAAAGGCCAATGGGCTGAATAAAACGAGATTCAATCTGCAAACAGACGGCCGGCTTAACGACTTGAATTATATATGTATAAAGATAGTGTAGGCAGCGATAGCCTTGTGGAGATACCAACAGACTGCCATGCAGAGGGTATCGGGTTCGAATCCACGGCGCGCACCACTGACTTTTCGGAGTTATGTGCGTATTGAATTATTAATTATCGCTTGCCCCGTGCCTCGGAGAGCACGTTAAGCCGTCGGTCCCGGTTGTCATTAAAATCTTAGACAGTCGTTATAGGGAGTCAGTACCTATCTCTGAATAAACTGACACTAGTCTAAACCATGGAATATCGCTATGCCTTTGGGTTGCGGAGGTCAGATAGGCAGTCGCTCTGTGGAAAAGCTAATATTCAGTCAAATCCGGTTAGACTAGTAACCGGACCCCGGGTTGAAACTTGGATAACGCTAGGAGAAAGAAGAAAGATAGTGTAGGTCATGGGCTGTGGAGAGTGAAGGAATCGAGAAAAATATGCTTCAGAACACTTCAAAAAGAAAATAATTGCACAGTATTATGGATGACTGATCTATATTTAACATTCACATACACATCTTATACAAATATATAAAGTTGAAGAGTTTGTTTGTTTGGTTGAACGCGCTAATCTCAGGCACTACTGGTCCGATTTGAAAAATTGTGTCAATGTTAGATAGCCCATTTATCGAGGAAGGCTATAGGCTATATAACATGACTCTATGAGCGACGGGAGCAAAGCAGTAGCCTTAAATAACGCGAGTGTAACCGCGGGCATCGTCTAGTCATTATATAAACCGCAAATCACTGAAACCAACAGTCGGCTTTTAGTGTTATTTTTGTATATGACATTCTTGAAGAATGCTTTGTCACATCTCGCAGCGACCCATAGGAAATTAACAAAAAGAAAAAAAAAACGCTTGTAAAAGGGTAATAGAACGGACAAATGTAATAGCACGGGAACTGTGCATATTTATCTTACTAATAAAATAACATATAATATAATAAATAATACAATACAAAATGGCTCGTTCTGACTGTCATATCATCGCAGAGTCTAAACTAATGAAGCTAGAATAATACAATTTGGACAGTATGAATATTAATTCTCTAAGAGGAGAAAAAAGGACTGAAAGATTTTTTGGACATCATCTGATTTTGATACTAGCCCTATGAATGAACACAGTCATTGCTCTCAAAGTGGGCTAGTTACTAGTGTCTTCATATAGCTAATTACACATAGAGAGGCCATATCACGGTCGACGTCACCTCTGTATATGTTCGTAATTAATAACTGCCTTCTACATATAATAGTTCTGCGAAATGTAGATGCATCTTTGATACTTTGAATGATTATAACTCGTTCAGCTTTAGTTTTAGGCGGTACGGGTTGATGTAGGGTTTGATATAAATTTTCCGCCTCCTCCTAAAGATACTATTTGCTTCGTTTATTTTTCTTAGTTGCCCCTTAGAGAATATGAATTTTCACTTGTCTGACATGCAAGGCATGAAATGGGGAAGTGATAATTTGTATTGCGACTCAGGCCTCTTCTGACTATGAAAAGTTTAAGTCCAGCACGTTCGCATACTTGACATGTCTTTCGAGAATATTATGGAGAACTCTCAGACATGCAGTCCTATCTATATAACCCTATAAATATTAAACCACTATCCTATTATTTTTACGGCAAATGGCATTGTCACAAAGCTATACAGCTATATAGCTCAGCTGGCTGGCACAATCAGCTGGGCAGTATTTGTCGAGCAACAAAGCCGACACGGAACAATTAATACATTGTTCGTATAGTCAGGCCTCCTTCACTCGGCCGTACCTACAGCGATAAGTGCCTACACTTTGGCGCGGCTTCCACGCCGCGTCGTCACCGCTCGCGCGCAGGGCTAGCTAATAACGTGAATTTTAATAGTGAACAACAAAAATGTTCACATCACAAGTCTGGTGCGAAGTATTGCTCATTTAACGGATGTGTGTCGGAAGCAACTTGAAATTTTGATTTTATTTATTTTACGAGAGCAACTTGAAAATTGTACTTTTTATTTGTTGAGATATCTCAACGATTATGGTGTCAAATTAAAGGTCTAGTTCAAAAACCATTTTATCTGTTTGAGTCATGTAAATCGGTCTACGCGTTTAGGAAATAACTAAGAATTAGTATAGTGAAAATGTAAACCACCAGAATTTTTGTGGTTTTCGTTCTACGAGCTTAAATAGTGGGATAAGATACTTATAGTATAAATATTTATTATTAGGTACGTGGTCAAGTAGGTAGATAGACGATGAATAAATATTATAGTAGCAGCGGCAAGTCGACAACCCTAGCGCACCGCTCCGCGCCAGACAGCGACAGCGTTATGTGTTAGAAAAGAGCGGGAACAGTTAGGTCAATATCGCGTTAGGTACTGAATGCTCATGCGAGCTGAATTGCACTTTCTTGCTTAGTAGCAAGAGTCGCTATTTCTTTAAATTGGTTTGCGAAGTGGTGCTTCTGTTCGTAAGAACTATCTATTCTGTGGTATAGTGGCAATCCGGAACTACTCCAGCGCTAGTCGGCGTATTCGAACGGCCTTTTTTCTGTACATATTTGATTTTATCACCCTTCTCTGCCAGTCCGCTTAAGTGTGAGTTCACGTCAATCTGTATATATAAAATTCTTGCGATACTAAATGATTGAAAGCAACGCAAAGTCGAAACTACTAGGCGCAAAAAGTCTAATTTGGCATGTTTACACCTTGAGGAATGTAGGTGAGCACTAAGAAAGGATTTCCCAAAATTCCCACGATATCGGACGGAAAATTTGGAGCCCATTTCCAGTATTCATCGTTCGACAAGGACTACCCTAACAGGAAATTATAGTGATCATTTACTAGATTCAAACATCATGACTAGGACTGACAATTTGTTTTTGACTTTGTAGGCTATCGGTACTTTTTTCCTACATTAATAAATGAAATCTCACTAAAGTTTCGTTCATAAACTTAAAGTGAGTCGAAAGTCAAACTAATCTGACACGAACACGGGCAAAATAAATGGACTCAGTGAGGACTCAATGATAAATGGTTTTGAACATTGACCTCGATAAATCTTTTATGGTCTCTAGAGAATATATTTATGAGATATTTGATTCCACAAATAGTGCAATTGTCAGCTTTTGGATGGAATGAAATAATAATAATAATAATAATGAAACAGGCGTTGCAGGCACGTTTCTTTGGCCGCCTGAAGAAAGTCTTAAAAAGCTTTTTGTCGGGCGGAAATAAGGTGCGTGCCTGTAACGGTTGGGCCATGCCCGTCTTAATGTACTCCTTCGGCATACTCAGATGGACTCAAACAGAATTGGACGCCTTGGATAGGAAAGTTCGATGTCTACTCACGACATACCGGATGCATCACCCGCGTTCGTCGGTGATGAGATTGTACATCCCGCGCAAGTGTGGGGGTCGTGGCTTCTTGAGTGCCAAGACCCTCCACAATCGCGAGGTGTGCAATCTCAGAGAATACTTTCTCCACACCGACGCGGGTGTGCACCGAGATGTGGTCGCAGTGGACAGAGGGCTTACCCCGCTAGGTCTGGCTAAAGAAAACTGGCGCAAACCTGCCGTACTTGGTGTAGAGGAGCGCAGGGAAGTATGGAAAGGTAAAGAGCTGCATGGACGTTTTTACCGGGCCTTGCATGGGCCCGACGTAGATTTCTCAGCGTCGGTGTCCTGGCTGCGTTTTGGCGATCTTTTCGCCGAAACAGAAGGTTTTGTCTTTGCGATTATGGACGAAGTTGTCATGACGAACAACTACCGGAAGTATATTCTAAGGGATGGGACGGCTGACATATGTCGGGCATGTCACCAGCCTGGTGAATCGCTTAGACATATAGTATCCGGTTGTTCTCGTCTTGCCAACGGCGAATATTTGCATAGACACAACCAAGTAGCCAGGATTGTCCACCAGCAACTTGCCTTAAAGTACCAACTTGTCGACTCTGAAATACCGTACTACAGGTATGTGCCCGACCCAGTTCTTGAAAATGGTCGTGCTACTCTGTATTGGGATCGGTCTATCATTACTGACAGAACTATAGTGGCTAACAAGCCGGACATTGTGGTGATAGACCGATTAGAGCGCCTTGCAATGATCATCGACGTCACCATACCCCATGACGAGAATCTCGTGAAAGCCGAAAAAGATAAACAAATTAAGTATTTGGACCTGGCTCACGAGATTGTCGACATGTGGGATGTTGACTCGGCGATCATTGTACCGATAGTCGTGACCGTAAATGGTCTTATTGCCAAGAGTCTCGACCACCACCTCAAGAGGCTCTCGTTAGACGGCTGGATCAAGTCCTCTATACAGAAGGCAGTATTGCTGGACACGACACGCATCGTACGGAGGTTCCTCTCTCTGGAGCCCTAACCACCGGTAGCTTGGTCCCTGTGCCCGATACCGGTGGGTCTCCGTGGTCCCATTTTATATATTTAATTTATATTTTTAATGTAATATTTAAGTCTGTAAAATGTGATCATGAGAAAAATATTAAATAAACGGCATAATAATAATAATAATAAATTTATTTATTGTTTCACAAGTTACTACAATTATGAGACACATTTATATTATTAACATATGAAGTTGCTACTATTTATGTGCGGCTGGTACTTAAAATAGGAAAACCTGAGCCTTAAGTACCAGCATCCTTCCGATGACACGGTTAAACAACTTACATAATTACTAAGACACTACAATATACAACAATAGTAAAGAATTAAATTTAACAAATAAAAAGTAGTAAACTAATTTAAGCATAATATTTGCCTTCAGCACATTTAAATTTAAATTAACCTTGCGTTTTGAATGTGTGTGTGTGTGCGTGTGTGTGCGTGTGCGTGTGCATATATGTGTGTGTGTGTGTGTGTGTGTGTGTGTGTGTGTGTGTGTGTGTGTGTGTGTGTGTGTGTGTGTGTGTGTGTGTGTGTGCGCGTGTGTGTGTGCGACTTTGTGTTAAATGGTGAGGTGGAGTAGATTCTCCGTCTCGTCATATGGTAGTTTTTGAAGCCATTCACTTATGATGGTTTTGCAGTCATGTTTGTTATAGTAAACTATTGTTAGTACTTTATTTAATTTATTGTAAAGAAAACGTCCAAGAAAGCAGAAAAACCGTTGGCTGAATGAAGTTCTACGAGTCGCATCAAGTGGGTATTGATGGCTGCGAGTATTTGGCTGTTGAAAAGAAGATGAGGTAGAAGGGCCGGATTTAGAGAGGTATGAGTGTTGTCTTAATACAATTTGTTGAATAAAAAGTTGTCTTACTGTTAGGACCTGACAGTATTCATATAGTTCCCTGGTAGGGTGTCGGTATGGTTTAAAAGTGGATACTTTCAATACTGCTCTCTGTGCTCGTTCCACTCGTAATAGATGGCTTTTGGGTGCCCCACCCCAAGAGGAGATACAATAGCCTATTAAATGAAATGTAGCTGGGAAACATTTTACTATAACATTTACTTTTTAATATTACTCCCAAAAATCGTGTGTCGCGAGGGATAGACGTTAAAACAATGTAATAAAAACATACAAACTTGGAAACCTATCACTGTGAGGCATACAATATTTTGATCCATATAGGGATCAAGATAGATGGGCTCATGCAGTTACCAATTGGGTGCCCTATGATGACGACCTGGATACATTTGACAGCAACTGGCTGGAAATAGCACAGGACAGGGATACACGGCGATCAAAGGGAGGCCTTTGCCCAGCAGTGGGACACTTTATCAGGCCAATAAAAAAAAAATAGGGATCAAATTAATCACTATTCACATGGTCAAGAAATTTAAGCAAACGCCTATCGTGAAAAACAAAGGAATCTCGAATACCCTGCTCCTACCTTTCCTTTATTTTTTTCTGTGAAGAGAAAAGTAATAAACTCATCGTAGTATGAGTATGATGATGCTTTGAACGATTATTTTGGACAATCTGTAAGTATAATATTATTATGCTTTACTGCCTTACTGACAGACAAGGCACAGTTAAAGCTATTGGGCGCAAGATGCTGCAATTTAGCGAGTGCATTCCTTGGCAACCGTAGGGGCGCTAAGAAGGAATTTCCGGAAATTTCCACAGAATCGGGCAGAAACGGTCATATTAAAATAAATGTGCTGGTGTAGCTCAAAAATCCCATAAATGCATAGTACTATGATAAAATGACTAGAATCTCGCTTCTCGCTTTACCACACAATTTCATAAATGACGGACATTTTGCAACCAAAATTATGTAAACTACTCGCTACCAATTTTGCACGCCAGAACTTAATCCGGGGCGATCCGGAAACTTCAGAGTATGGGCACCTCAGCGGACAGTTAGAACAATGGTGTCAGCTGCAGGTGGAATATCCTCAGTACAGTATTTGGTTTTCATTGACCGGTAGAACTACATACACGTAACCATACAACATAATAATATAGCCTAAGTACCACGACACATCTACATCAACTATTACGCCGAATGTTCGGTTGAATACGTTTGTATCGCCGCGCCATCACATATATTGCTGTCACTCCAGCGCGTTTGGTGAATACTACGACCCATAGTCCCTTCGCTGAAGGTTCGGAGACGAACTGCAGGTGTGGCGAAATGCTTACTGCTAAATTAATATTTGCGATACATATATTTGACATAAACTCCATAAAAAATGTGCTAAACATGTTTAGATACATGTTTGACACATTTACTCCAATTCCTTAGATCATGATCAGATATTGAAACTGGCCGTAAGAGGTAGAGCTGTATAATTTTTAGCTCAGTCAACGTAAAAAGTGGTTATTGGGTTGCTCCAACTAGAATACACTTTTAAATAAGACTTTTAAACCAAGATAACATACATCATTATTAAGCAGTAACTGCTATTTGCAAAATTAAAACAAGAAAATCTTAACGATTCAAAAATGAAATTTTGCTGTTTACAGGACAATATGCTATAGAGCCAACAAGACAATAGTAATACAATGAATCTATACAATACTGGCATAAACATTTAACGTGTCAGATAATATCCTAGTCTGAGCCATTATACCTCGTTTGTATCGTGGACAATGATTGAATGCTCGCCACAGTCAGGTGACTAACAATATGTACTTCGAGAAGGTCTCGGGTAAACTCACGATACATACCACTGACTTAAAATTGATAATAATCGTTTGTTCACCCGTGAAGGAAATTATTGCGAGGCCGGCAATATTTTCTTCCACGACCTGCATGTCCGAGCGTTCTCCATAGTGGTGTCGAAAGACTAGTAAAGTCTAAAAAAACGAGCTTGACCAGCATTGTGGACTATGACCTTATCATTCTGATAGTGAGAAAAAGCTCGTAGCCAGCAATGGGACAGTTAATATACGGGGCTGCTGATTATGGAGCTTTGATTCTGAATATCACTCTTACAACATATTTTAGTAGCCGATAGATTCGATTCAACCTACATTAGTTCAGAAATATCTCATTGCATGCGTATTCAATGTAGTCAGTACGTAGCTAATTAATAACTGAATCAAAAGATCCTTTATTACTAATTAAATAGCTCTTACACGCTATTACAAGATAAGAACATTAATGAATGTTCTGAATAGAAGTGCTAAACTAGAAAATATTATGTGAAACTTCAATTGAGATAATATTTATAAAAAAAATTGTTTATACATAAATAAGTATTTCAATTATTGAAATATGGGCGTTCTTACTTGATACAATGATTCGTTTCCTTTGTGTTCGTTTGTTTATACTGCACGGTTGGCAGTGGTTTAAGCGGTCACCTCGTCGCTTGACACTGCGCTGAGTGTTGTGGGTTCGATTCCCACACGAGACAACACTTTGTGTGATCCATAAATTGTTGTTTCGAGTCTGGGTGTTAATTGTCCTCGTTAAATGTATGTTTGTAAAGCCCCCGCGACACATGATTTAGTCCTAATGCGGGAGTTGTAAAAAAAAAAGTCAGTGAATGGATTAGACTTCTTTACTTTTCATGCTTATATTATTAAAAAATATACAATTTTCATACGAGTCGCAATATATTGAGCTTCAACCATTTATGTATTAAATAGAAATGAAATAGTATAGCCATTTAATAGTATCCTGGGGTAGACGCTCCGCGTGGGCTTGCAGGGGGCCTGCGCAGGATGCGTCCAAGTGTGCGGGTGCGGAGGACAGTTCTGTGTGTCCGTCGCAGTCGGGCGCGATCCCGGGAGGAGAGGCGTGTCGGTGTTGCATTGCCGCGCGCCCTATCTCCCGCGACCAATTGAGGGCACAACATTTGATGCGTTGCGGTGGGGTCGCAGAGGAAGAGGAGACGAGGTGTTGTCAAGTTGCCGTCCTTCCTATCCTCTACGGCCACTGGGTGTTTTGGCGGCGTAGCCCAACACCTTCATCCGCCGCCAAAGAGATTGTAGCCTTCGGGCTATCCACTGGGATGCCAGGCTAACGCCATTAATTATGCGCTGTGGTTTCAGTGGGTATTATGGCCTTGCACTCCAGCTGTCGAGTCCCACATACCCCCGCTTTTCATCCTGCGGGGCGGTAAGCGTCAATGCATTGCCACAGCGAGAAAATAAAAACATACGTTTCCTTCAAAAACAGGCGTAACAGTAACCAATAATTTTGAAAGTCATTTTTACGTTATATTTGGATAAAAGTGCCGACATTTGGGAGGAAATTTGATCTTGAATTTGGGATTATTGTTAGAATCGTGAAATTCGATGAAGAGGATGGAAACGTATATTGTCTTCTTCTTTCTTTTCCAACGATATTATTTCATTATGTGTCACTTACAGACCCCACGGAATTAAATGGGATACTGACAGTTTGTATTTTTAAATCGTCACCACATGGATTAGGTATTTTATGTTAAGAGTTTATTTTCATTTTATGCACGAAAATCGAATTTGGCAACAACGGACCGGTCTGTTAAAAGTTAGTAATTAAATTATAGTCTTTACCTATCGATGTTACTTTACATATTTATATTTTATGATTGAAGTAACTCTATTAATATTCAGTCGAACTTTGAAATATTTGCTCACGTAAAATTACCTGTACGAAAAATGACTTTAATAATAATTTTACTTAAAATATTGGTTTACGTTTACCTCGACACTTTTAACGATGTAAAGTATTATTTTTTGAGTCAATATTTTATAAATGAAAGTGATAAATTTAAACATTAATTTTATGTTCACGATGCAACGGTGTACAGCTTAAATAAAATTGCATAAAATTGTTTCCTTTGAACATCTGAAATATTTTTATGAATATGAATGAGTTGTCGATAGAATGACATATAATTGGTCTAGTCTGAAGTCGGAGATAGTGTGTTAGATTCCCACACAGGACTCGACTGTGCTTGACAACTTGTTTTCGGTCAAAGTCTCTCGTGACGGAAAACTTCTATCCACACAAGTGCCAGCGGCGTCGTGTTCAAAAAAAAAAGACTTTAAATTAGTTAAAAAAGAAACTAATATATCAGAATTGGGGTAATAATGTTACAATAATATGTTCAAATGAACCATTGAAGGTCATTTTATCTCAACAGGCAGTTACTTGATATAATGAGATGCAAAAACTGAAGAAAACTGAATATTCTATATCTACTTAAAATACGGCAAAATCTTCACCACCGTAAAAATGCAAATAAACACTACCTTCAAAAGAACGGCAAGCATGACCCACTTGTCGAAATCTTGTAAATATACCAGTCATTTTAAACTTTTCTAGAATTCTAGTGACCTAGTATCAACAATGTTAACTTGGTTATTTTTCCGCACATGTCGCTGTATGAAATGGACAGTTTAGCGGTATTGCGAGACGTGGCCATGTCTTGATGTTATGAAGTGCGGTCGCTGTGAAATTTATACGGCGCACATAGGGGTATTTTGCATTCCTAGCCGGGCGAAATTATTAGTGCGGTTTTTTCTGCTGTAAAGTAGGTAGGACTTACTAATATTTACAAACGACCATTGGGAAGGCCTTTATCCATCAGTGAGCGTCATAGGCTGATATAATGATAAAATAAAGGAGGATTCATGATTTGGAGAAGGTTTTATTGATTAACAAATTATATGAAAAAGGGTATATAAATGTAATTTGATGAGGAAGAATGCCAGGGTTCATCGTCACTTTCTCCGACCTCTTCTGTATCAGATTCCGAATCAGAATCATCTTGAGATTCTGGAGAAGGTGGCAACAAATAACTATCGCTTCTTTTGAAAAGAAATGCATCCTACTTTTTAGCTTTGGCCTCGGCTCACTTGTGAGCAATGGATCAGAAGATAGTAGAAGGCAATTTATTACATCTGCATTGCAATCTACTCTCGAAAACTTTCTCGCAAATATGCTGGCCCGTAGGTTTGCGCGCTGTACAAGGGATGTTAAAATAACATTATTTAGGGCTTACTGCCAGACCTTGTACACGTGTCCTCTATGGGTCCGCTATACGCAGAACGCGTACAGCGCTCTGCGTATCCAATACAATAACGCCTTTAGGGTGATGTTGGGGTTGCCGCGCTTTTGCAGCGCGTCGGGGATGTTTGCTGAGGCAGGCGTGCCTGATTTTTATGCAATTATGCGCAATCGGATGGCATCCCTGATGCGGCGAGTGCGCGACAGCTCCAATAGCCTGGTTAGCACTGCAGCAAACAGGCTAGATAGCCCCATTTTGTGGCATTGGATGACGAGTCATCGACCGTCATATAATTATATAAAATAAAATAAAATGAAATAACTTTAAGTAGGTATATCTATGGATTGTATGATCTGAAAATAAAGATTTTATTATTATTATTATTATTATAAAATTATACCTATACATCCTGAAATGTTTATTTCTAATAAAGAGGCTGCTGAAGAGCAGCCTCTTTCGATAGTAGTCCTATAGGCAATAACACCTTTTCCATTACTGTAGCACCATGCATCAAAATTTTGTGCATAGTCGGACTCATCGGATGCCAGTCGTAGTGCGAGACAGAGAGTCTAGTGGAGTTTTATTTTAATCGATTTTAAACTTTCGCGATTTGTATAAGTACATCATACAAAATAAATTAGCGGGTCTTAATCGCGTACAACTAACTTATTTAAGGTATAAATACCTATTTGGTTGCGACGTTTCGCTCGTCTTGCACCGAGCGTGGTCGCGGAGAGAGTCTCTCCGCGACCATTTTGTATGTTGAATTTATTTTGTATGAGTTTTATTTTGTTGGTTTGTGGAATTGAGAGGAGAGTATACTTTATTATACGTAAGGTTTAATACTAAATAATGTTGAGCTTTGGTGTTTGTTGAATATCAACAAGATTTTTTAGTGAGTCCTTCAAAGAATCGACTACGTACTTTAACTAGCCTTATATATTTTTTTATAGATTCACGCCTGTATCTTCGATAGGGTAGGCAGAGGTGTAATATTTCACCCACATTTCGCCTTGAATTTTTAGTTCCCACGTAATAGGGGGCGAGCCTATTGCCGTACCGGGCACATTACCAGACTCCGTGCTGCTATTGAGAATTTCCTAAAGGAAAAACCCAATAACACTTTGCCCGACCCGGGAATCGAACACGAGACCTCCCAATCCCACGCGCACATTTATGCCGGGAGACGAACAAGGCAGTCAAACTAGCTTTAACCATGGAATAATGCTATATCTCTTTGGGTTGCGTAGGTCAGACGACAGTCGCTCTGTAAAAAGATAATATTCAGTCCAATCCCATTAGACTAGTAAGCGGCCCCGGGCTGCAACTGGGATAACGCTAGGAGGATGATGATTACTCGGAGATCACTATCAACTGTAAAAACTTTGTAAACTTTAACAAATATATTCTAAAACTGATTCTTTTTTTTTATTCTAAGATTTAGTTAAGTATTTGTGTTATATGTTTAAATAGTCCATTTTATTATAGTCTTTCCAAAAATGCACGGTGCTGTTAATAAAAAAAAGAAATGTGGCTGTTATAGATCTAAATAAAAGCTTCGTTTCAGTGTATTATTTACGAGCATAATAAAAGCAAGATACTTCTCTTTGACGCTGGGTCAAAGTGATGATTAACAATTCAATACGCACATAACTTCGAAAAGTCTTTGGTGCGCGCCGTGGATTTTGACCCGCTATTCTCTGCATAGCTGTCTGTTAGTATTTTCAAGTATTCGTGATGTTTGTGTGGCAATTGAATGTTTGTTTAGTCTTCTGTAACCAGCGATTTATAAAAATATATTACCTAGTATTATATTGCATTGCCTAGTGAAAACTTAGTTTTAAAACAAACAAATACAGAAATATGACTGAATAGGTACTATCTTCACGCGTGACACTTATGTAGAATCTAAATCATACTCCGAAAATTGAATCCAAATAACTGAACTAGTTCTTTAGATAGAAGTACCTACGAGAAAATTCCTTCGAATTTGAATACCCAACACACCTGAATTTCCAAGCAAAACAACCCGATACAAACATACAAACGATATTTGTATAGGAAAACGTCTTACGTCATCAAGGAAATTGATATTTTACCACGGCCCATAGTAAATATGCCCGACTGTTAACTATGTAGGGCATGTCAACAACCACACATTATCAATGCTCGATTTCTAGCCGGGCCCGTGGTTACGCCCGCGTTGTTTAGGGCTACTGCTCCATACCCGTGGCTCATAGCGTGATGTTATATAATCTGTAGCGTTTCTCGATAAATGAGCTATCCAACGAAGAAATAATAATTCAAATCGGACTACTAGTTCCTGAAATAAACGCGTTCAATCAAGCAAACAAACTCTTCAGCTTAATAATTTTAGTATAGATGCTTTTAACATTTGATTTTCGGTCGCCATACCTATTTGGCTTCTGACAATGTATGGAGATAAAGTATTCAAAAGATTTTCGGTCTAATCTAAATGAAGGTAATGGAAAATATCGTGGTTAAATACGTAGTAGTTGATTTTGACTGGAATGAGATTTTTAGAGGGCAATTGGAAAGCGGTTTTCTTAATGGCGTAGAAAAATATCAAGTGACTGAATGAAATGAATTATCTATATAATAACTGCCTATATTATGATTATGTATTTAAGTTTATGTTAATATGTTAATCCGTCGTATCCCGTGTGACAGATAATAAATACAAAGTGTTTCCCCATTTCATTCCATGAGTGTCGTAAGTAGTGACTACTTAGAATATAAAAGTTTTTATTTATTTATAGACTCACGCCTGTATCCCCGAAGGGGTAGGCAGAGGTGTAATATTACACCCACATTTCGCCATGAATTTTTAGATACCACGTAATAGGGGGCGAGCCTATTGCCGTACCGGGCACATTACCAGACTCCGTGCTGCTACTGAGAATTTCCCAATGGTAATCCCCAATAACACTTTGCCCGACCCGGGAATAGAACCCGAGACCTCCCAATCCCACGCGCACATTTATGCCGCGAGACCAAAGACGCAGAATATAAAAGTTGTAGGAAGCAACTAGGCGAACTCCTGCTATTGACTACATTGTGAAGATATAGTAGAGGATTGGTCCAGCAGTGGACTGCCAAAGGGTATACAGTAAGTATGTTTATCAGAGATATCATTGCTATAGTACAAGCTCAACCTGGTTTGGGATCAAATGGCCATGACTGCGCAGACTGTATAGATTGGACAATCTATACAGTCTGTGCAGTCATGGCCATTTCTAGGACTAGAATATTATTATAAAACAGAATAAAAGAAGAAATCTATCGAAAAGTATCTGTAAATTAGACAATGGACTATCAACTTTCCAGCCTTCAAGTTTAAAAGAGAAAATAGTATATTATTATTTCCTTTACCGGAAAATATGAGTGATGCATCGATTTTAACAAACGTAACATTATTTTCATTAACAGGAAAAAGATTAAGTCAAGATCGCAATGTCTCAGAAACGACTGCTAAATAAAGAGAATATTTGTGAATCATCTAGTTACAACAGAATCGTTGCACTTTGATATTACACAAAGGAAGCAATATTTTTCGAGTCATTATTTTGTGTCGCGATGTACAAGTTTGTTAGTAATCATAGACAGACGATACTTCATTTCAGCTTTGTATCCTTTTCCAGATATTAAATTCCGCAGTAGAACCAAAGTCGCCGACATAGCTCTCCGGATAGCCAAGCTGAAGTGGCAGTGGGCAGGGCACATAGCTCGAAGAACCGGATGGTAAGCAATTACCGTCGCCCATGGACACAAGCAACACCAGAATAGTTGCAAGTGCGTTGCCGCCCTTTGCGTTAGGAAAAGGGATTGGCATGAGGAGGGGGAGTGGGATGAGGGAGAAGGAATAGGGGATGGGCCACAGAAATAAATAGTAATAGAATGGTGAATGTCACGTCATCGCGTACATTTCGCGCGTGCCACATTTCAGCAAGCCCCGCCCACAGTGACGTATAGATAATGAGGGGACACTAAGGAATTATTATCGATGTGTGTGTGTGATGTAGGTGTGGAAAATGAAATTATGTTATTGTTTATATAAAAACTGACCATTGCTGATTGTCAGGCAGAATAATGTTGTACAACATGTGTAAACACATGCGCTATAGTGCAATAGTTTGACACGCGCACCACGCCCATGTCACCGTTCTATTACTATTTATTTCTGTGGGATGGGGTCTCTGGCACTCTCACTCACCGAACGAAACGCAACAATATAGGTACTGTTACTTTACGACGATTTTCTATGAGAGGGTAGTACTTCCCCGGTAGAACCGGCCCATTCATGCTGAAATCAGCAAGCTACCGATAAAAAAAAAGTTAAAAATTTTCACATATTTTATTTGTAACGTTCTTAGGAGGATTATTAGTTTTACTTATTTATGTATCAAGAATTGCCGCAAATGAGGTTTCCTCTTTTTCTTTTATCTGCCCGATCCCTTCGTGAATTTCGGAAAATACCTTCTTAGTGCACCCCACACGCTTCTCAAGAAACATGTATGTCTAAATTCAGCTTCTTGCGCTCAGTAGTTTAAGCTGAGCGATATCTGTCCGACAGGCAGTAACTCGAGAATTTTATATATAAATAATATAACGTTCGTTCGTTTGTACCTCTATGTAACGTAAGAAAAAACATCAAATAAAATGTTTATTCATAACCAAATCAGTATTCGTCCATATTATTTTATGTACCTACATAGTATATTATATTGGAAACGATAAGAACCTGATCCATTTTATTTTCAACAATAACACCATAGCTAGCACGGGCCCATAAAAATATCGGGCTACAAAACGTAAAAAGAAAAATAAACTTTCTGTTAAATACATTTTACGTAAAGCCAAGCTGAAGTGGCAATGGGCAGGGCACATAGCAAGAACCGATGGTCGTTGGGGCAGGAAGTTTCTGGAGTAGTGACCATGTACCGGACGACACAACAGGGATAGGCCTTCTGCAAAGTGGACTAACGATCTTGTTGGGATCACAAGAAGCGGTGGGATGATGGCGGCTCAAGATCGCTCTGTATGGAAAGCTTTGGGGTAGGCCTATGTTTAGCAGTGGACGTCTTTTGGGTTAGATGATGATATTGAAATTTCACGGATTCAGACGCCTTATTATGCACATTATGTACCTAGGCTTTTTAGGAAGGTAATGATGGTATCGAAGTGACTTGTTAAAGTATTACAATATTCAGGACATCTGTAACTAGCAACACACAAGTAGTGTTGCTAGTTACAAATGGATGCGTTAAGTATTAGGTTTTCTTTTATTTTTAACCTGTAATTTATTATATTTTCGCTGAGTTTTATTTATCTTATATCCCTTAGCGAGGATAAAGTTTATATAATGACATTTTGTTTGAATTAAGGCCGCTGCATACGTAACGGGTTTTTTCACGGACCGGACGGAACGGGACGGCACGGGATATTTTAGAAATATCGTTTCATACGAAATGTATATGGAAGCGCATATGTCACGGAGACACGTACGGGACGGGAACGTGGCACTGACGGGGCGGAAAAAATATCGTCGCCAACGATGTTCAGCACGCCCCGCCCCGCGCGTGCCCCGTCCCGTCCGTGTTTCCGCTACATATGCACAGTCCTTCCGTTCGTTCCGGAGAGAACAGTAGTGTTGGACGTTAGCATCAGCGTCGAAAATGGACGACGAAAAACTAATCGACTGTATACGGTCACATCCAGCATTATATAATTTACCTACCTCAAAGTATTTAGACACTAAGTACAAGAATCATCTGTGGCGTAAAATTGCAGTCGAATTATCACTCATTGGAGACGGTAATCATTTATTGCATTCATAACTTTACAACAGATAGAGCTTGGAGATGTCGGCGCGGAGTGTTGCTGCGCATGCGTGGCGTGCGCTGTTGGCATGCGCGGCGCAACGAACGTGACGTTGATCGATACTTGTCGAACGATCTGATGATTAATTTTTCAGTAAAGCAAAACATACTTTTGACATACGAAAATACTGATAAACTTGAGTCTCATCATCCAGAAGTTCTTTGTAGAGAGTGTGGTATTCTCCTTCCTCTTCCCTATTCTGCCATGTAGGATGTACCTACTTACAGAGAATCTCCTTTTCTTGTTCACGGTCGTAACTACTTTGTCATCTAGAGCAATAGCAATTAAAGCCAATTATTGAAATGAAAAAGCCATATTTTCTTCTTCACAACACTAACACGTTAGATTCGAATCACTGTTACGGTACGTATGCATTAAGAACACATTCCCGTCTTGAACGAGGCTGTCACATCCCGTTCCCGTTCACGCCCCGTCCGAGGTATTATCTCGTTACGTATGCAGCGGCCTTTACTTTTGTTTTGCAAAACAAAAGTAGAATCGAAGTAATTTGATTATGTATCTTAAAAGTAAGACTATAAGATAACTTATTGTATAAGCGAGTTTCAGGTAGACTGTATGCTTGTGTATGTATTGCTAAACACGTATTATTTATAGGAGTAAGGTCATCATCCCTCTAGAGTTATCCCAGCTGCAACTTGGGGTCCGCTTACTAATCTCACCGGATTTGACTGAATATTAGCTTTACCACAGAGCAACTGCCCTATTCCATAGTTATTCATAGATATTAATTAGTGTCAGTTTATTCGGAGGTAGGTATTGACTCCATATGACGACTGTGAACAATCTTCATGACAGCCGGGCCTAAGGTGCTCGCTGAGACATTGGGCAAGCGGTAATTAATAATTTATAGTAAAGAAAGTGGCCATTGCACAAAACCGATTTATTTTCAAGCGCATGTCATCACCCGGGTTTAAGTGTTCACAGTGGCTTTACATATGGCATAATTATAAGCACATATTAGGGTGAAGCCGCCAGCAAATGCTAGTAATTCAGAAAGAAAACCTTTAAAATAAATTACAATAACCTAATGTCATTTAACAGTCGCAAAACTTTAAAACGACGTAAAAACAAATGTAATAACAAAAGTAGTTAGTTGTATTTATTTCCCGAAACAATAACAAAAGTACTATCTCTGAAACAGCCTCGTCGCAAAATAAAACAATTCTGCCCAGTGATTCCCAAAGTTAGTAAAAACAACGCACAAAATATACAGAGGAAAATGTATGTGTAATTGAAAAAGTGCCTCTTTAAACTTGGTAAAATGCTTTTAAAAGAACATTCCTGTTCATGTAATAAATTCTTTTCTAACGGTACTGATACATTTATGAAATCACTTGTTATGAGCATGCTTGCGAATACAAAACAGAAAAGCAAACGAGTGTGTTTTAGCGAGCATTCTTACGAACGTTCTAGCGAGCATTTTAGCGAATAGACAGCTGTAAATTTGCCTTGACGTTTTTGCTGATAATAGAATTATAGTGAAAATGTTCGTAGCAATGTTCGGCTCTGTTCGTTGTTTGACAAAAAAAGCGTTGAATGCTCGTTGTTCTGTTACAAGTGAATGCTCAAATGTATCAGCAACATGAGGAGATGTAGTAAACTCTTTCCAAGAAATTAGCCAATGTGGAAAATTGGATACAAATCTGTTGTTTGCGAAGTCAAAACGCTTTTTGATGTTCCATTATTACCTTTCTAAAGTGTTGGTTGCTTGAAGATAACCTTGAATCGGAACTGAGAACTGTTAAATGTTTGATATATTTCTTTCTTCGTTTATTGCTAGGCGTTTGATGTGATTTGTTTTTACAGTGTAGGCGGTAACCGTCACTGTGAATTTCCATTCAAAGGCGTGAGATTGTCGATTGGAATTTGAACTATTTGATTAAAGAAAATTCGGGCTTGGTAGCATAAATAAAATTGACCACCTTAAATGTGGCAAAAGCATGTACCGGTTTTGAATGTCAATATTTTGTAAGAGACTACCGAATATCATGTTCAATTTTAAAATCCTTATGAAACAGAGGCTAGTGTAAATGTATTAAATGAAGACCAAGACATAAATAAGATCTTTGTAACTATATTCGTTTGAGATAGATACGTTTCCTATTTTTCTCAATTATTTTTTTAATTACTCTAAGCTTTGATATTTACAAATCTAAGAATAAATTATTTGTAAGAAACAGATCGCCGAAATAATATAATTGTTTTATTTTCAATTTTCTTTTATAATTGCTATTATCAAAGCATCGCCGAAATAATAGAATTATTTTATTTCCAATCTTCTTTAATAATTGCTTTTATTTACCTTCATTAAGTGTTTTTGAGCACTAAAGGTTACATTCTCTTTTATGAGAATGTCTGGTGAAAATTGGTATACACACATCAACAAAGTCTAGGGATATCTTAATCCTAAATTATTTACGAGTTTATAGTTTAGAACCTTGTTAGTTTCCACAAAAAGTTTATATACAGATTAAAACCTCTTTTATTCTATTTTCAAAATTTGAACATGGAAAGAAAAAAAACAAAATAATAAACAAAATATGGCGGCAAATTTGCTAGTAATTCGTTACATTAAAGAAAATTAAAACTGTTTTATTATAATTATTAATGAAAAGGGTTTTTAATTGTTTTTCTTTTTTAATTTAACGTGACGTACGAACTTTAAAAGTCATGTCACGTCGTCATTTGAGTCGAGATGAAATGTTACGAGCCGTGGGCATGTTAGAAAATGGTGCAATTCAACGCGTCGTTGCTGAGGCCCTACATACCAGTCAAAATGTGATATCAAGGTTGTGGTCACGTTATCGCAGTACTGGAGATGTGGCCGAACAGCACACAGGTAGATATCGTGTTACTACGCAGAGACAGGATCGATTTCTCCAAATGACCGCCAGAAGACAACCCAATATCACAGCGCTGCAACTAGTGCAAAGGCTCCAGGAGGACCACCAGCTGCTGGTAAGCGACCAAACCGTGCGAAGAAGGTTACATGAAGTTGATCTTCATGCTCGAAGACCATTGCGTGTTCCAGCATTGCGACGTGGCAATCGCGGTCGGCGGCTTTCGTGGGCTCGGGAGCATTTACCATGGAGTGACGAACAATGGTCTTTGGTGCTGTTCACCGATGAGTCCCGGTTTGGGTTTCACCCGGATTCACGAAGAACACGCGTTTGGAGAGCTCCAGGGAGAGTTAGCCGTCTACGGCACCCTCAGGAGGTCCACCCATACCAAGGCGGGACAATCATGGTGTGGGCAGGAATTCGTCTTGGCGGACGAACCCAACTCGTTTGGATCCAAGGCAGCATGACTGCACAAAAATACCACGAGGAGGTAGTAGAGCCCGTTATTGTCCCACACAGAACTCAAATAGGCCATGAATTTCTACTCATGCACGATAATGCTCCTTGCCATACGGCGCGGCTGGTATCGACCGCTCTCCGAGAGCACGATATTCAAGTTTTGGATTGGCCTGCACAGTCGCCCGACTTAAATCCTATCGAGCATGCCTGGGACATGTTACAACGAAAAGCTTTGAGAGATTTTCCACCAAATTTGACGACTGAACAACAACTTTACGAACACTTGCAAAGGACATGGGACCTCATACCGCAGCAAGACATTGACAATTTAATTTTAAGTATTAACAATCGATGTCGATGTGTAATCAATGTAAGAGGTGGCAACACTGATTATTAATGATTAGATTTTACAAGATTTTTTCCATTTTTATTAAAATTAATAGTTTTTTAAGAAGAAATGTTTGTTGTTATCATACTAATTTTCCATGATGATTAAAAAAATTAATTTTTTTATTTAAAACAAAAAAAAACACGAAATGTTTTTTATTTTTATTAAAGACCTTAAAATAATCTATGATTCTTCTATTTACTGTATCAGAAAATTCTTCATAGATTTTTAGATATTTGATGAAATATAAAATATCCCTAGACTTTGTTGATGTGTGTATTCTTAATTGTTAGCCTACATTTTAAAAAGACTGAATTTATTCTCGTATCTAATATTATTTCGCGTTTTTTTTCTAAACACGTTAAGATGAACGATAATACAGATAAAATATATTTTTCCTAGCAAATGGTCTACAAATTTGTCTTAGGGTTCTTGCCTATATAGGATTGAAGTTAAACTATCAAAAACATGACATGATATAACTCTGGATATCATTTTCTAAATATGTACATTGTACATATTTAATTTTAAATAATTGGTAAATCAAAATTTAACATATCATATATATTCTGTAGCAAGTACCGTCATCTGTGCTGTAAAGTGTCACTAGCCCATTTAATTCCTTGGCCGTCGTAAGAGATGATTAAGGTAAATACATGAAGCAAATAATATCATAGAGAACAGATGAAAAAAATAACATCAATCCATATAACCAACCTGTCTGGGCAGCGTAATAGTATACAACTTTCTTATACATCAGATTCATTATCAGTCTTAAACAGTCCACTGCTGGACTAGGTCTCTCCTTTGAAAGGAGGAATTGGCCTACTATACCACGCTGGCCAAACGGGTTGGTGTAGGGTTTGTATTAAGTTTTCCTTCTCTTACAGTGCTGTTCTCTGCATAATATGCTCCCTTTGTCGGCTCTTACGACACCCATGGGATGATATGGAATAATTTACATCAGATTATTGTAACTCAAATTGGTAGAGGCCTATGTGCAGCTCTGAAGTGCAAAAGACGTATGATGTAGTAGACATAGACACTCAGAATCTATCACATGCATATATTTTTATTAAATTACAACAAAATAATTGATTACGGCATCTTTTAAAAATCCGTTAAGCCAGGAAGAATTTTAAATTCTTTCTTTCTACGATGCAATTAAAAATCTTCTTGCTAATTGTCCACTGAATAATGCACAAATATCTATCACAAAGCAGAGTACTTGAACCGCCGGGACAATCGGGAAATAAATAAAAACCCCGAGCGATCGGTAAAGCAAACTAGATATAATCCGTTGAACAAAGGCACTCAATTTCATTTCTTTTGTGTTTATTTTAAATGTTTCACGAACGAAAGCATTACAAAGTCAAGCATGCGGAATGCTAGATGAAAATTCATACAAGATAAACAGTTAAAAAGTTCATATTGTAGAGTAAGAGCCGGCGCAGATATAGGGCGGCGCAGCGTAGCGTGATTTTCACTGTCAAACGATTTATTTTTTATAATCTTTATTAGAAACTGTCAAACAATTATCGGCATTGTTTTCACTTCGATGTTCAAAATCAACTATCGCTTAACAGTCTGTTGTTGTGTGTGTACGTACGTGTTGTAAACATTATTTTGTTATTTGATTTTGGACATTATTACTGAAAGACTTGAAATATCATGAAGTATTTAAGGAATTTTATATTAAATGTAACAGATTCAGTATTTAGGTACCTATACTCAAAGATGCTACAAAAGTAAAAAGAAGATAATAATATTATGAAGCTGAAGATTTTGTTTTTTTGCTTGAACGCGCTAATGTCAGGAACTACAAGTCCGATTTGAAAAAGTCATTTCGGTGTTAGAGATAGCCCATTTATCGATGAAGGCTTATATAACATCACACTATAAGCCGCGGAAGTGGATCAGTAGCCTTAAATCAGGCGGATGTAACCGCGGGCTCACTTAGTAATAATATATCTTCTACATACACATAACACCATATAGTTCCAAACTAATGAGTACTAGACTATGGACAAAGACACATAATTATATACTTTTCTTTTGTAAATACATAGAGACATTTTATACATAGTTTCAGTAGATACGTAAGTTTTTCGTTATTCAGTAATGTTTGTGCTTGAAGGGAGGAAGACATTTTAAGTGGCGTTTCTTAAATTTTGGCTTAAATGTACCGAAATCCTTGTAACCATCACTATTTCACACACTTTTGCTCCAGTAAAATAGTAAAAACAACAGCCACGATTATATTTTATTATTCGCGGTGCTTCAAGGGCAGGTACGAAGAGTTATTACAATATCAGTAAAATATGATAATAATTTGTGTCTTAACCGAAAAACGCGATATGATCCGATACCAGTCAAATAAACTGTTAAACTTGTTATATACGACTGTGTAGGACAGCTGTAGGAACCACTATTATGTGATATTTTTATGAACGTCTTCGTAGGTGAGAAAGGATTGCTTGCCGGCAGTGAAGTTGATCTGAGGGAGTGGGCGAAGTAAAGGCGTTATATGATTATTACATTTAATGTAGGCCTTGTGCCTACTTGCAGTTATACGACTTTTCTAAATGATAAATTTTACATCTACAATAAAATAGTAACTGCTACAAATATGATACAAATTGATGATCTGATCAAACGGAATTATGACCCGGTAGGTTTTTATGTACCTACCTATGTTTTTAATACATATACATTATTTATTCACCAGATTGCCAATTGAACGGTCTTTAATATAATACGGATATAATTATGTTTGAATTGTAATTGTGCAGAAAACCCGATCTAAGTTAATAAATCCGTCCAAATATGTGTTCATAGTTCGAACATGTCTGATGGAAGCGGTCGCGTGATGCTCCCTTCGGTCACACTGGGGTATAGTTATAGTCCTGTCTTTTCGTATTATTGTTTTTCCTGCTCATCGCATTGACGTGAAACGAGTCACGACAACATGGCTCGCATTACACCCTCACGTAGGGCAGTAGGTTATCAGAGCAATATAATATCAGCCCTGTATACCTATATACTAACCCACTGCTGGGCAATGGCCCTTCCTCGCTATGAAAAAGAATACACCATAGTCCACCACGCTGGTCTAGTGTGGGTTGGTAGGCTTCACATGTCTTTAGGGAAAAGTATGTGATATTTCCATTCATCGTAGGCCAAGATGGATTACTTACTTAAAGTAAAGGCGTATAATATTGGACGATTATTTGCGCCTGCTATCAGTTAAAACTGTTTTCTTATTGGCTAGTTTACGTTTACAAGAAAATAGAAACTGCTACGAATATATTCCTAAACTGAAACATACAAATGAGATATCTTCTATATATTAAAAGAATTTGTGTTTTATAATACGAGTCGGCCAGCCCGTTCTACGCAACCGTTTCGCATGTTTTATTTTTTAAATGAAAGCTCTCGCTGCATAGATTTGTCATCAAGCATTAGAAATTACCTAACTTGCACATTCATCAAGTTATATGCAAAATCAGTTTTCTCCCATACATTTTTTACGTTTTCATAGCCGCAGTCAATGACTTTCGGCTTCTATATATCTGGTTCTCATTGAGGTAGGCGTTTCGTTATAGGCCTAAAACATGCGCTGAAAAGAGCTCTTTCATTTGATGGTATGCTCATTTAAATTGGTTAAGTTTGAAGGAAGATAGGTGTGGACATTGAACTTATTTTTCAATATTTTGCTATAAATTTCTTAAGATTCCATTGCTTTCTCTCTCTACATGGACGGTTCTAAATTCAAAAATATTTTTATGGCATCTAATAAGTTCCTTGCGGTAAGTGCCAGGAAAAAACGTTATATACTCTTTAAGGTGACCTTGCCTTACTTTCATACGGGTGTGAGTGTGGTGGTGTGTAAAATTATACCCGATGTTGGTCAAATTATCGCTGATGGCAGGTAATATTCCCCGAATGTTACCAGTTAACCCTTAATGTTGGGTGAACTGATCTCTGATGTTGAGGAATTTTCCTAACGTTTTATGTTAGGAAAATTTTTGTGTTTTTAAATTACGGACTTTCTTCGGGCATCTTATTTTTTTTTTATGTGGAACATAATTACAGCGGTTCATAGTATCTACTATTGTCATATAATATGGTAGAAATTGTAGCTATGGTAAGAATAGTAGTTTTGAGAGAAAAAGTAGGTACTTTTGACAGCACCGGCGGTTTTGGTAGAAATAGTGTTAGTACGAATAGTAGTTTTGGTACAAATAGTAGTTTTGATAGGAATAGTATTTTCGGTAGGAATAGTAGTTTTGGTAGATACTTATATTTTGGCATATATTGTAGTTTTGGTAGCAATGTTATTTACGATTGCTACCAAAGCTACCATTCCTACCAAAAGTACAATTTCGACCTAAACTATAAACGTCCTTATTACATTTCTAAATTATGATGGATTAATCACACCCATACACAAAACAAAATAAATCGTGCTTCTCACAGAAATATTTAGCTGGATAACAGAAATAAAACCTATTTTCTCACTTATAAAAAAAAGCTATTTATCTATATTTTTAATTTTGATGATAAAATATTGACAGATAAAAAAAAGTGAAGTTAGCGTCAGTTAGTTACTTAATTTTCTGATTTAATAACGTATTTATGTGAGTAGTTGTGTTTTCAATTATAATGATGGTTCTTGGAAGGAAATTGAAAAATGCTCAGAGAAAGTTTGAACAAAGAGTCTTGGTCAATGATGGCCCTGTTGGAGATATGGTACCGGATGGTCCTCCTACTGCTAAAAAAATACGGGTGGAAACGGGTTCAGATTTGAATAATTCTACCATCAACAATTTTCAAGTGATTTCCATTCTTGGTGACGGTAATTGTTTATCCCACGCAATTTCTTATTGTTTATATGGAAGTGAGAATAAACATTATAAAATTCGTTTGGCCACTGTTGATAACATTGTCAATAAGTGGGATGTATATAGTAACTTCATTGTTGGGGACGAAGCATATGGCCAGACCATTACAAATGCAACAGATTACAAACGTGTGATGGGTGCCAATGGACAGTACGCAGGGCATGCTGAACTTCAGAGTGTAAGTGAGCAATATCTCGAGTGTCAATTCAGAGTTCACCTGGAAAACAGTAATACGATTACTGACTATGGTACTTGCGAAATTGTTCATAACTTGCGATTTTCTGGGCACCTGGACGAAGGACATTACAGTGTCCTAATGGAAAGAATGGTAGGGCAGCACAGTCATATTGAAGAACTTTCTTTCGTCAATGTTCAGTTATACATATGATATATGTCCCTATTGCGCGGCAAACCATTCAGTAATGCCAAGGTGGAAATTTCACGATACCTAAGGTGCAACGCAAAGCCAATGTTGTGAGAAAATAAGTTTTGTGATATAGTATATTTTTGGTAAGAATATCATCTTTTTACTTATTAGATAAGGCTACAATGTACTCATCATACCTATATGTAAGAGCTTTTTTATAATATTAAAATATGCTGTGGAGCAGCACGGGTCTTCTAGTATGTTTTGTATTCTTATTTATTGTTATAATTTGCATTTATACCGCACCCGATAGCCGGTTGATAGTTCACTAATATAATAATTATGGATATAGGTATATCAAAACTGATCCACTCCTGGGAAATGGGACTTTTTTGTCTATGAAAAAGGGAACGCCATAGTCCACCACGCTGGTCTAGTGGGGTCACATTTCTTTCGGGAACATAAGGAAGAACTCTCGGACATATAGATCTACTCACAATGCTTTCCTTCGCCTCTAAGCAAGCGATAATTAATAATGTATTACGCACATAACCTCAAAAAGTCATGTGGTGATCACCATGGCTTTGATGTCGAGATCTTCGCAAGAGCAGTAGCAATCTGTTGGTATCTCCAATTCGCCACTCAACTATCGCAACTCTAAGCGTATGTTCATTTATATGCACTTTGCCTAGATATTACATAATATCATACTCCATGAAAGTTTAAGCCGTTTATTTACCACAAGACAATCAAACCAACATTTACAAACAAGAACATGTATTAACTCGAAATAGAAATTAATCAAATGTTCAATTTAATGTTCTGACATATAGTTTCATGAACATGTAAATAATTCAAAACAGATCTGTTCCCGTTTTAGTGATCAAAGATGGCATCATAGTGTAAAATAGCGATCCAAATTTTTCGAAGACTGTACGCAATTACTTTCTCTATAATTGAGTGGTTAGAGTACATAATTGTTTTAGGAAGCGATGATAATTTATTATATCGTGGACTACAAGAGAATTTATAGCCGTCGGAAAATCTAGTGAGGCGCTGTCGAGGTAATCTTGTATGTAGCTATGTGGACTTAACTATCCGGAACTTCTGACTTTCGTTGCCTTACATTAACAATTGGTTTGAATTGTTGATAGTTTAGGATTTAAATGGCCCGTGGCATTGAGGAAACTGCGCTTATCTACAATACGTGTGGTTAAAAGCATTGGACAGCCTGAAGACTGCCTTCACGGTCCAGTGGATAGCGTCTGCTTATCGAAGGTCCCGGGTAGTAACCCGGGACCTTCGATCAGCAGATGCTATCTGAGAATTCTGAAGAAGTCAGTAGAGTTCTTCAGAATTCTCTGTAGCAGCTAGGAGTCTGGTGATGTGCCCGGTAGCCGCAATAGACTTGCCTCCTATTACATGGGACTTAAAATTCATGGCGAAATGTGGGTGTAATATTACATCTCTGCCTACCACTTCGGGGAAACAGGCGTGAGTCTATAAAAAAATGCATTGATCAACGTTTGATTTTTAGATGGGTGATCGATCACAACCCTTGTCAAGCCTTGTATGCACTTAAATCTACGAAAGAAACCATAAGTTTTAATTTGGTCTGGTAAACTGATGTTCGAAAGGTTAAAGAGTACCTACAGCTCTTTCAGCTGAGCTGGTTCTTAGCAGATTCATGACATTTCTGTTATTACATAAAGTCAGTATCTCCAATACCGTCGTGGCCTCCTTTTTTGGACCTTGAATAAACGAAAAGCGAATTTTCATAAGTACTAAAAATGGCTGCCACGAAAAACGTTCGTATTTATATGATAATGATAGGAAATGCTTTGGAATGCTGGTTTGCGCTATTTATAAGATATCACAAATATTTACGAAATCTATGGATCGCTGTTATGAATTTACACTATCGTATAAGTAGTCTCGATGCTTTTGAAGTTTTAAATGTGATCGATTTCTTTGATAGCTTTTGGGAATTTTGATGGTACCTATTTCTATTTTCGATTTTTTATAAGAAGATAACTCCTTATGAACACAATAACATGAACATGATTTCTTCCAGGCAACCTTAGGATGACAGATGGTAAATAAGCCTAGTGCGATAAATGGTGCAGTTTCAAAGACAACCAGAATAATATACTTATTAAAATAGTTCATAGACATACACAAACAAATACCTATACACACACACATATATATATATATATATATATATATATATATATATATATATATATATATATATATATGTACATCTAATACATACTATAAATACCATGAAAGATGTCAAATGGGCGAAATATAGTGCGTTTTTAACAAACCTTTATGCTAGAGGAACTATTTACGTAAATTATTATAAAATAAAGGCAAGTCAACCATATGTCCTACACGACATGTCATATCAATACATATTATGTGAACTTGACAAACCATACTGCAACTTTCTTTCAATTTTGTTCTGTGAGTAAATTATAAGAAGTGTGATTTCTTGGCACTAAATAATAAAATTGTTATGTGCTTATTTTATTAAGTCACTCATAGGATTATGAGTAACTTTCAAAATAAAAGTAAAGTTGAAATTATGATGAACGTTAATTAATAAAAAATATATGCGTGGAATTAAGATTAAGCATCTAGGAATAGCAAAAAACCGCGTCAAAAAAGGATTGAAAGTTGTGTCTAATTATATTATCAGCAAGAAGACATATTCTAATAGTGTCATATCTAATAGAAACTAAATTCGTGAGTTTATCTCATAATTTATTTATTATAAATTATTAGCTTTTATTACTCCTCCACCATTTCTTTATACACCATTATAATGCACAGTAATTTTTGTGGTTCACAAAAACGTCGGTAAGCACGGTATACTCGGATAAGGGCCCTGTTGGGGCTTAATGAACAAAAGGCTGGGCAGCGCTTTCAGAAGTTATGCCCAGACAAATTGTCTGTTGTTTGTCCTGGTCAGAGCTTTTATCATCCGAAAACCTTACAAACATACTTTTTGAAACAAGGTTAACCTACAATGTATTTTGTTGTCATATTATCTTTCAAGACATTTATGAACTTTATGAATAACATTTAGTTGTTGCCTGGCCTATTGCTATAATAGTTACGAGGCCCTGCTGAGTATTCGGAAAAACCCAGTAAAACTTTTTGCCCGACCCGGGACCTCCAATCAGCAGTCGCATACGCTATCCACTCGACTTAAGATTTTCAAACATAAAATTTGTAATGGGATTTTCTCAACCTGATTGGTAACACTTTTGCCCGACCAGGGAATCAAACCCGGGACCTCCGATCAGCAGTCGCATACGCTATCCACTGGACCACGGAGGCAGTCGAGGAAATGTGTGAAATAATTCATAAAATTATTATTAATTTATAAAATATTTGTCTAACACACGCCAGAATGACGTCTAGTCCGTACATTAGTTGGAGCATAACTAAATAAATGCCACGCAATAAATTGCTTTGCTTTTTTCCATTCCATCCACATAAATTGCTGGGTATATAACTACTGACATATGCACATCAAACTATAAATTTATATTTTTATAGCATTTCAATATGTTTTTGTACAGCAATTCAAATATTGGCAGTTCAGTCACACAGGCAATGCACACACGAATTTACATAAAGCTTTAACTTTATGTAATTTTTTATGTACGCCTACCGTTCCATATAGCTTGAACGTTTTTATGCGTTTGAATTTAGTTTGGCCCCATAAATGATTTTATTTTATCCTTACTTAACGGACGATATAAAAATGCCACATTTCTGCACAAAACTGCAAATGTTTTGTAAGTTATATATTGTATTGAAATTCCGTCAAGCGTAAATTGTAACCGCCTTAGTGAAGTATACATTTTGTACGAAAAAATATATAAAAATATCTGTGTGTACTGGCTGAATGGGTTGCCAATAGTCCAAGAACGCGCGATATAGTAAACATGCGTGCGAAGCCATCGAAACTCTTGGCACACCGTTTGTATCAGTGCTTTCCAAATTGACGAGTGTTTTTTATCGACTAAGAATATTTTCTCGGGAGATATCCTTCTTTAGGAAGCAGGCTTATCGAGATACTGAGTATAATAGGTATTGTTTTTTTAAATTAATTGTGCACTCGTCATTCAGGATTTAAAATTTTAAAGTAAAATGATGCGATGTAAAACAGACATACTTTTCAAATCATTAAATTGAGTGGACAAGAAAATTATTGCTGTATTTTTTTATGTCAGAGTACCTGCAGTGTGTGGTAGTAACCACAGAATAATTAATAGTACTAACGTACAGAAGCTTCACTTTTCAAACCAATTTATTGAAATTGCGACTCTTTGCACTAAGCAATAAAGTTCAATTCAGCTCGCATAAGCACTCAGTGCCTAATGCGATATTAACCTAACAGTTCCCGTTCTTTTCTAACACATAACGCTGTCGCTGTCTGGCGCGGAGTGGCGCGCTAGGGTTGTCGACTTGGCGCTGCTACTATATTTATTCATCGTCTATCTACCTACTTGACCACGTACCTAATAATAAATAATTATCCTATAAGTATCCTATCCCACTATTTGAGCTAGTAGAACAAAAGCACAAAAATTCTGGTCGTTTACATTTTTTCTATACAAATTCTTAGTTATTTCCTAAACGCGTGGACCGATTTACATGATTCAAACAGATAAAATTGTTTTTGAACTAGATCTTTAATTTGACACCATAATCGTTGAGATATCTCAACAAACAAAAAATCAAATTTTCAAGTTGCTCTCGTAATATAAATAAAATCAAATTTTCAAGTCGCTTTCGACACACAGTTAATTAAGTAATACTTTGCATTAGACTTGTGATGATACATTTTTGTTGTTAAAGGCGTTTAAGTATATAATTTGAACAGTGTATGAACACGGCGCGTGAGAATACGGAGCGGTCGCACTCGTTGCGTGACGTCTAATGTGAGTGGCGCGCGGCAACCTACTAAATCCAACCATGTCGACATGGTCGGCCGAGGTACTTGTAAGTTTGTACCTAAAATGCGAAGTGCGCCCGGCCTGGTACTACTTACGAAAAAGGGAGCTGGTAACTTACCTGCAACAACAAAAAATAATTAGCAAAGGTTCAATAAAAAAAATATTGAATAGAGCCAATTTCTTATTTGATCAGCTATGGAGCATAATAATTAGACATACGCAGTGTTGCCCTTTAACAATATAATTAAAACTAGCCTGACATTGTGTCACACCAATCATGTAAGTAATTTAGTTTTACGTCAATTTATTCAAATAATTAGATTTCTGATCTATCAAAGAAATATACTATATACGCTGTCCAATATAATTATTTTTTCTTAGTACAAATTATATTAGGACGTACCAAGGTTACGCATGCGTTTGAATTTCCTGCGTGTTAGTACCATTTATGTGGTGAGACATAGTCTTATGCTTAAGTCAAGACGTTGGACTACATTTAAGTAAATTCTGCAAACCTCTTTATTACGACAAGAACTTAATAGGACACCAGACTTAGTTATATATTTACAATATTATAAATCATTCCATAAGCTTGAGTTTGTTTCGAATATTTCTTCTCAGAATAGTCACACGTCACACGTCTTCTCAGAATAGTCTAAGAATAGTTTAAGAAGTCACTTTTATCAATCATTTGACTTTAAAAGTAGGTTTCCTTATTAACTTTAATTTCAGATTTATTTCGACGAATATTAGAGACAGATAATTTACAGAATGATTGCTTAATTTTATGCATTCACATAATTTAATTCAAATACAACCAGGAGTGTAACTAGAAATGAACTCATTTAGTTCAAGATTTACAACAAAGCCGCCTGAGTGTATACGGGGAGTTTAAATGTGCTACTCCAAAAATGACCACACGAAGTTAATTTACAATCGGGAAGAACAGTAAATAAGCTGCTGTACCATATTCCAGTATAGTAGTTATCATCATTGTCCTAACGTTATTCCTGTTGCATGCAAGTCTCGCCTTGACTGCTTACTGGACGGTCTAACCAGATTTAAAATAATATATTAATTATTTATAGAACTCAGGAACCCAAAGTGATACCGTTATTTTATTTATTTTTCAAGAATATAATCGACAACCCTCAGTCATGCTGGTTTCCCCACGATATTCATATATAATATAAATATATAACGTTCAGCAACCAATAAAATTACCACTTTAACGCAGCGGAAACATGTCCACTCTGCTCATTTCGAAGCATTTCAGAGGATAAAATACTAAACATTAAATTCAGAAACTACCAAATTATAATCTTCGCTACTACGTGAAATGTTATACATAAAATTAAATCTGAATTCGTGTCAGCACCAACGGATTGTAGGTATAAATGGTATAATTAAACTTGAGTGACTTCTAGCCGACTATTTTTGGGTGTCCCACTTTAATATGTACTGATTATTTTAAGCTAGGCGCCAGATTTCATCGCCATTTCCACTAACTACGGAATTCAATATTCGATCTATAGATAGATCTGTAGATTTTAGATTCGTTTTTGACATAAGCTCCATACAAAATATGTCAAACACGAATCTCTAATCTCAAAATCCATTTATGGTTCGAATATTGAAAATGGCCGTAAGTAGGCTAACTTGATTAATTTTGATGCTGGAATTGGCTGACAGGGTATTCGTGTGGTTATTTTCGCACGAATTGTGTACTGAAAAAGTCTTTGTTTTTAAATCGTAGTGAGTTTACATGCATGTCTGCCAATATCATATTAAATATAATATGACACACAACATTTTATTGAACATTATTTATCGTCGTCAATCATCAGAAATATGTATTAAATTCTTGCGTTCCTGACTAACTAACTGACAGACAACACACAGCAAAACTATTGGGCGCAAGATGTTGAAACATACATAGATAATATATGTTTCTTGGAGTCCGTATGGGGTACTAAGAAGGGATTTTCCACGAGATCAAGCAGAAAACGATATGCGTGGGCGTAGCTGCGGGCATCCCCTAGGTCTAGATGCTAGTATATGTATATTCAATTACTTGTCGTGATAGACATATCATCACAGAGCCCAAACAACTTAAGCTAGAACCATGAAATATGGACACTGAGTGACCTGCTAAAGCCTTGTTTTCAGTATTTCGTCTCTTTTTTACATATCTTCACGCCTTTTATCCCCGAAGGGGTAGGCAGAGGTGTATTACACACCCACACTTCGCCAGATATGTTTCGGTCCCAATGTAATAGTGGGCGAGCCTATTGCCATCTACAGGGCACATTGTTAAGCGAGCGATAATTAATATTTTTAGTTTAGTGCGGTGAAAGCCCCGAACGTCTGCTAGTATTTTGAATGTCCAAACGATAAATTTCACCATAAATGTGTGAAGGCAGCGATAGCCTAGTGGAGATACTAACAGACTGCCATGCAGAGAGTATCAGGTTCGAATCCACGGCGCGCACCAATGACTTTTAGTCAGACGGAGTTATGTGCGTATTGAATTGTTAATTATCGCTTGTCCCGTGCCTCGGAGATCACGTTAAGCTGTCGGTCCCGGTTGTCATGAAGATCTTTGACAATCGCTATAGGGCGTCAGTACCTCTCAATAAACTGACACTAGTCTAAGCCATGGAATATCGCTATCCCTTCGGGTTGCGGAGTTCAGACAGGCAGTCGCTCTGTGGAAATGCTAATATTCAGCCCAATCCGGTTAGACTAGTAAGCGGATCCCGGGTTGAAACTGGGATAACGCTAGGAAGATGAAGAGATGAGATACGATGTGACGCATTAACATTACGATGTCGTATGACTATGCGATATCAAACCAAGTTGCGATGCATCGTAGAAAACATTACTAAACCGTATCACAAAATTACGTCGTGTCATGAAAAGCTACGATGCACTATCGTACGTACCATTTTACGTAGCGATGTTGCCATTAATCCAACTTTTCAACGCATATTTCTCATATTGAAACTCATCTCTCAGAAATAATGTGCCTCTCACCATTAAAACTACCCATTAATGATCGCTGTTCTTACAAACTCTTACTTACCGCACCTACAAAACTTACTACTCAACTTCCCCCAAAAACATTCTCATAATTATTAATCTCCAAGCGCCAAAGTGATTTATACCGACAAGACGTCAAAATGGCATAAGAAAATATGTCGTTAACAATAAACGTCGGCCATGGAGCCACAATAAATAAATCACACGATAAGCCCTACTGTGTACGGTCAGCAACATAAGTAGGTAGATATTATATTTACAAAATTAGGAATGGAGTCCCAGATAATTGAAACTGACAATATCTTGAAGAATTTCTAGATGAAGAAAATTTACCAATATCATAATGTATAATTAAAAAAAATTATAGAGATGGAAATGGAAAAAGATTAGGGAGGCCTTTGCCCTGCAGTGGGGTAGGTTTGGTTAGCATAAAGTTTTAATTCATAAAAGCGCTTATTGCCTGACTACTACGACTACTACGTTGACTGCCTCGTTGGTCTCGCGGCATAAATGTGCACGAGGGATTGGGAGGTCTCGGGTTCAATTCCCGGGTCGGGCAAAGTGTTATTAGGTTTTTCCGTTAGGAAATTCTCAGTAGCAGAACGGAGTCTGGTAATGTGCCCGGTACGACAATAGGCTCGCCCCCTATCACGTGGGACCTAAACATTCATGGCGAAATGTGGGTGTAATATTACACCTCTGCCTACCCCTTCGGGGATACAGGCGTGAGTCTATAATAATAATAATACTATGTTAAAAACCTTTCACAGAGGTTACAAATAATTGGACTGGTGACCGCTGGAGCGCTGCCATGCTTCGGAGGAGTAAAACCGTCGTCTCAGGAGAGGAATTGTTAAACCATATCGGCCTTCGGCGGTCTAAAAACTCAGACACTAGAATTTCCTACACACTTATACGAAAAAGAAGGAATGAAAGAAGAATTTATAAAAGACTCAGCAAAGCTGTCGACTTGTATGGCATTTGTTGCTAACTGTACCTCGTATATCTATAGCAAGTAAATTAGGAACACAGCACACGCCATCAAACGTGAAACTTTGAAAAGTAGGACAAAGCGGAATTAAAGTTTAGAACTGCGATTTCAATCAACTCGGAGATTGGAAACGTATAGGTACTTTTCATGTAGTAACACGTTACATAATCGTTTGTAACAGACGGTGAGGGTTCAAATATGTTTATGTAAAATTGCGTTACTGACTAACTGACAGACAACACACAGTCTAAACTAGTGGGCGCAAGAAGCTGACATTTAGCATGTAGGTTCCTTGGGGACCCTAGGGATTTCACGTAATTCCCACGGGATCCGGGAGAAACGGTAAACATTGAAATAAAATTTGTGTGCGAAGCTGCGGGTATACTCTAGTCATCTAGTGCAATGTTAAACACTGGTGAAGGGATATTTACTATTTTGTAAACTCACATAATTATGTATCCTCGAAAGTGTTAGTAGAGGTGTAATATTACAAAGACATTCCAACATGACATGAATTGGTAGGTCTCATAAAATATGTATACTGTTACTGTTTTGGAGTCCTAGTCAAATTGCATAGCCATTTCAAATGTTTATTCCCTAGTGTTAGAAAATTTAATGTTAAATGACACACATTTAGCAATGGTTACTAAAACTACTTATTCCTTTACAACAGCAGTCAATCGATGCTGTTTACGTCGGTAAATATTTTGTTCGCCATACAACCGCGAATACGAGTTTCATATTCTGATAATGATGATTGTTTATAATTGTAAGGTTATGACTGTATAAATAAGTCAGAGGGCGGCTTTTCTCGTTAATTTGGTATGTTACTGCTTGTTTATTGTATTATGTAAATAAGAATTAGTGAGAGCATTCATTTATATGCGTAAGTACTGATAGGTTGGATCAGATGCTGGTGATATGTTTACGGATGAATATATAGTATGGTAGATCGCTGTTTGGCCCGGGAGGGCAGTGTACCGTATAAATATGTGCGTACAAATTTGTACAGTGTGAGGTTTTGGCTTGATCGTGTAAAAATCATATCATTTTATAACAAGAAAAGTCAACTTCACGCCGAAGGAATCAGAGGTTATATAACAGGATAAATGCCATGCCAATTGATAACATACATCTGCAAACAATATAGCCTCGTATTCATTAGGGGACATTTGTCCCGCGACCTTGTCGCCCAACACGAATTCTACGTGTTGCGCGACGTCGCGGTAGACATCGCCCGACATCGCAGGCGACATCTACGTGTCGCGGAACAAGTCGCTTGTCGACGGTGCGATAACGTCGACTTTGCGCGACTTCGTGTCCCTCGACAGTTTCCGACGGCATTTGACTTGTGAGGACGTGTGTTGCTATTTGTTCCGCGACTACCCGCGATTATAGCACACTTCGTTGGTCCACACTACCAACGAAACTGTGTTAACACTTAGGCGACATCTCGATCACAATGCCGGTATGTGGACGAGCGAAATGACGGTCGACACTGTCGCCGGACAGTCGCACGTAAATGTCCTGCGACTGTTCGCGATAAGTCGAGCGACTTTTGTCCCCTAGTGAATACATGTCTTATTATTAGTTTTCCCATAAAAACGTATCGATCGGAGTAACTTTAGGCGTTATAACAATAGTTTTGACAGCTGAAATTGTAATAAAAAATTTAATACAAGTTTATTGACAAAATAAATAGAATGCACAAGTTCATTATGAACTCTATTCCTAGACAAACTTTATTACACGTATAAAATAATGTATACAAAATCTAAAGCATCTCCAAACCATCAGCACGTCTACATATACTACAGAAAACAACTTGACCAACCAGCACAAAATTATTGGAACAACTCCATCTAGACTTGTTAATTAACGTTAAAAAGTTAAATAAACAGCCTGATGTCAAGCGTACTTATAACGATGTCACGAGGTTCACTGACTCATTCTGTGATAAAGAACTCGATTACGAAACACTTTTTAGTAAGATTATTGTACTGATAACTTTGAGCATTCACTTGTAACAGAACAGCGAGCATTCGTGGTTTTTTGTTTTATTTAACTCAACAACGAACAGAGCATTTGCACGATCTTTCTAGCAAACGCTCAAATCAGCAAAAACATCGAAACAAATTACTGTCTTTTCGCTGGAATGTTTGCCGGAACGTTCGTAAGAATGCTCGATATAACACACTCGTTTGTTTTCCTGTTTTCGTAACATTCGCAAGAATGTCCATTACAGACGAATGTTTAACTATTTCAACACCATTTAAAATAAAGTTAGATAACGTTTCAATTTGTTCCATAAAACGGAATTTTGAGCGCTTATAAGTTAATACGAATTACGTTTTTTATTCGGGTAATGAGATGTGAGTAATTTTACTAATTTATATTCATTTTGTGGAAATAAAGGGCTTTCTGAGTGCCAAAATTATTTTGACTGCAGATATCAAGTTATATGTACGTTTTTGTTAATGGTGCAATTTATTTGTTTTCCTGTTTTGTAACATCGCACAAATGCTCATTACAGGCGAATGCTCTAGTGTATCAACACCATTAAAATAAAGTTAAATAACGTTTCAGTTTGTTCCATAAAACGGACTTTTGAGCGCTTATAAGTTAATACGAATTACGTTTTTTATTCGAGTAATGAGTTGTGAGTGATTTTACTAATTTATATTCTTTGTGTGGAAATAAAGGGCTTTTGTGTGCCAAAATTATTTTGACTGCAGATATCGAGCTATGTGTTCGTTTTTGTTACGCCATTGATGACACTGTGAGTTTTAGAAAGCTCTGTTTAATGACCGAAATGCCATAATGAAATGATGTGTCCAAGAAAAAGATTTGTCAAATTTATAATTGTCTTCCTAAAGGAATATACTCTGTTTAAAAAACATGGTTACACAGATATATATGTAAATAGGTATTTCCTATAGTAAATAATAACATACCAATGACCTACAGTTCCGTATACGCAATTATAATATTACTTAGTTCTCATGAAAGATTTTATCGTTCAACAATTAATTCACTTAAAGATGAAACTTGTATAAATGCTCTTAACAGTCTTATTCAATTCAAAATCTCCACCACTTGAAGAGTAAAATATTTTACAACGTAATATTTTATACAAGATATCTTAAGCATTTATGCTTAAGATATCTTGTATAAAATATTAGGGTAGGGTAGGCAGCTACTAATTAAATTATTCTATTTATGTTATACCATAAATAGAATAATTTAATTAGTAGCTGCCTACCCAATTAGTTCTCTTCGAGCCTAATTTTTTAGAAAAAGTCGATTGAATGACATCAAAGAGGCCCTTTAGTCCTGTCGCTTACCCGCGATAAGGGTACCAAAGGACAATGGCAGATCTTCATACATCAAAATGTCTGAAATTAAATAGAAGCGTACAGTAATAAAAAATATATGAAAAAATTTGGCGTAAGTAACAGAGTCTATAAATGATTCTATTTTCACTCAGGAAAGGTGGAAAAAGAAGATATCGGTGTTTGAATTTTTAGTTCAGAATGAACAATGTAGGTAAAAGGAAAGTTATAGTATGAAAGTTAAACAACGTTTGAATTATCAAATGACATATGTCAGATTGACATCAAAACGCGGAAGTATTTTGTAGCATCTAACTGTCACAGCCAAAGACAAAAGCAGAGCTGCACATTTTAAATGGATTATGAATTATGTGAAATCGATACAACATTAAAACGATGTGACGTTTTTATTTGATTAAACGTTGTTTCAAAAATATTAGCTTATTGATATAATGTTGATTAAATATTAAATAACTGCATTTTAAACCAAACCAACTCTATAAAGATCGATCGTATCGATTACTTATTTAAAAATCGATACGGATATAGCACTCACGTCTATTCCTGTCACACCATTGTCTATGGCAACAATCAAATAATAAAGTATTCGTAATCAATTGGAATGCTTTTTATCATCATAAAATACTCCAGCTTTAATGAGACAAAGTGAAAATATTAAAAATCGTAGAAGAAAAATAATTTGTTTTGTTCATATGAAGTTTAAGGTCGCCACAACAAACCCAGACCAAATTCTGCCATTGTTCTTTGGGACTCCCATTCGAACGAAGACCCTTTTGAAAATATTGAATGGAAAATTTTAAGGACTCCGTCTCAAATATCGAGATTATTGAAGCCAATTTCTAAACTTATATTCGAAATTTCTGGGCGAAAATATTTTTATTGATAACCATCTTCTACCACTTATGTATTTTTATATGAAGTATCATCTGCACATGACAGAGGTTTGACCCATTTGAATAAACATACGGAAACTTTTCTAAATTGTTGAACATAATGTAAGGAAAGGGTCGGCATAAAGGTATGTATGGGTTATTTTAAGGACTCCAAATTGTAAATGCGAATTTCCTCGTCATTGTGTCAAGCGGACCTTGTAGAAATATTCCATTCAAATGGAAATACAGGTCGGTATCTCTTCTCTTTGAAAATAGATAAATCTCGCACAGGGACTAATTATGTACTGCAAAGGCCTATACAAACATGTACTCAGAGAACACTGTGTGTTTTTTGTGTATCCGTTGTTTCAATAGTCGTAGTTCTAAACAACATTTTATGGATGACAGACAATATCCAGTATGGATATGGGGCAGACAACATTTAGTGTAATGCCAAGCGCTGAAGGTAGTTTAAACCGCTACGACATCCATGTAGCCAATCAGAACATAAATGTAACTAATACCCACTACCTAATCCAAGCTATTTGGACTAGTTTTCGGTCTATAAAGAGATATACTTCATACAAGTTTATTAGCGGGACTTAATCAGTTGCGGTCGGCAGTGGCAGAGTTCCTCTTAACCACAACCGTTTATTTGCTAATCGGTCGAGGAAAATATTTCATTTACATGATCTAGATCCATTAAGCACAGTTCTATGACGTATACAAATCGCGAAAGTTTATAATCCATTAAGAGGGTATTCTCTCAGCAAGGTAATACATTTGCCGTGTATAATCACCGTCGGCAAGGGAGCGTCATACTATTTTCATAAATACATAGGCAGAGACAACAGAAAAACCACTTGCTTCCATCCTTACACACCTCACGTGCTTCCTCTACATTCATTACATGCTAACAATTGTACCGCTCAAGAAACGTACAAGAGTTATAAATGCCGCCTAAACAAAAGAGATACATTTATTAATAGTCGATTGTTGAGTGTTCACGCTGCTGACGAGGACTCGCTCTATAAGATTGATGTTGAGTAACTAGAGATATCAAAGCTAATACTTGTTCAGTGATGTTCGCGTCTAACACGTGGTAGCGAGTGCAGTGTTACCACGATAGTATAAACAGTATTTGAACTTCATACAAGCGGTCGGAACGCGAGTAACACCTACAAGCGTCGGGCTCGGTATCTAGTGCATACCGAGCATAAGTACGTTAGTACTATCTATTCTGTGGCTTAAGGTGCTTCTGTACACACTTAGTACTGAGCGTTAAAATACTGTGCAGATAACATTAGATGCCGTGATGTTACGTAGGAGTAACCTAATTGCCACGAGCGAGTAGTGCGAGTGAGAACAGTGGACCGTCGCGCGTCACACTCTGACACTTGCAGTTAGGCCAACTGCCGTAGCTAAATACTCGCAGCCTATCAAGTTTTTTTCAGTCTCGCTACTCGCTTATCACGGGCAGTCGGACAATATCTTAGGCATTAGGCGTGACTCTAAATTCAGAATACTAAAAACGTCTTTCCAAACGTGACAAATTATTTTAATATATTCACATACATACGCACATACGCGGATTTCACAACTTTCTTTTTTGGAAATTCTTTTATTTGGAGCGAGGTGTTTGTGAAACATCTGAAAATCGTCACTTTTGAAAGCTGTTATGTTTTTAGGGCAGGTGCTGAGCAGAGAAAATATAACCAGACTTATGGCAGCCGTTGCTCATGAAAGTTGCTGTGATTCAAGGAAGAAGAACACCACCAAGACCTGCTGATTAAACAAATCAAGTACTTGAAATGCGTCTCTATGTCCGATGGAATAAGCTTGAGGTCTGTACTGAGAGTAACAACACGCTTAAAGATGTTTGTTTGTAGGTATGTATGAAGTAGGTCAGTTAGACGATCAAATGAAATTGCTCAATGTAGAACAACAGTTATGTTAGTTACGATGGTCATGTCATTCTAGCACATATGAAGATCCCTGCTGCAAACATTTCACCACATAAATGTATCGAATCGCGAACTATCCTCTGGTTGATGGATGATGCTTCGAAGAGCAGGTAATACTACCGGTTTCGGTATGTCATGAATCATCATCAACGTCCTATCCGGAATAGGACATGTGTCCAAACAAAAATTAACATTTGGAAACCACCCGTAACTTCAGTTCCTCCTTATTTGAAAGGGAGAGGCCTGTTACTGCAGTGGACTGTTAAAGGCTGATGATGATGATGAACTTCAGTCAAACAAAATCATTTCATCGGAGTAGCTTTAAGTTTTATATATATCAATAGTTTCAAAAGTCGCAATAATTTACGTGGATTTCAACCCAATATCTTCGGCATACTTGTAGTAGTATTTCCGTATCTTCACTAGGCTATCGTTTTCCTAACTAGGATTCAGTATAAAAATACGTCGGACGGTAAAGAAGAATTTATGCTTTTTGCTTACACAGACTTTAAATAGTTATTCCAAAAATAACCAACGTTATAACAAGCTAGTATGCAAAGCAAACATCGTTATGTTGTAATAAATAACCATGACGTTGCGCTAAATAGTGATGCATGGTCCCGAAACGTGTATTTAGGGTTCAGCACGCGTCAGTCTGGCAGAGTTCAACGTAAAATGTGTCTTATTTGGTCTTGTGGAACGGTGTATAACTATTGATAATCTTTTTTTTTTTTTCAAATCAAATCAGTCTTTATTGCATACCAGGTATACAAACGACTGCCTCGTTGGTCTCGCGGCATAAATGTGCGCGTGGGATTGGGAGGTCTCGGGTTAGATCCCTGGGTCGGGCAACGTGTTATTGGGTTTTTCCGTTAGGAAATTCTCAGTAGCAGCACGGATTCTGGTAATGTGCCCGGTACGGCAATAGGCTCGCCCCCTATTACGTAGGACTAAAATTAATCTGGCGAAAAGTGGGTGTAGCTATATACCTCTGCTTACCTCTTCGGGGATATAGGCGTGAGACTATGTAATGTGTATGTATGTAAGTATACAAATAGATTTTAAGGTAAGGTTTTTTTCTTTTCTGTGCGGATTTTGATCCATCTATGCAGTGACATGTTTTTACATCACAGTAGTAACACTTTAGTTGCGTTAGCCAACATGTAACCAGTCGGAGCCGTGGAAGGAATTGAAATTGACTCATAACATTTCGAAATATTGTACGAGTACTTTGAATGGATATTTTATAGATTAATTCAATATAATTTGTTCATCAACATCATATCAGCCGAAAGGCGTCCACTGCTGGACATAGGCCTCCCGCAAGGCTCCACGAAGATCGATCTTAGGCCACCCGCATCCATCCGCTATAGCTTGTTGCTATGCGATATTCAACGCTTTATTAAATAATTAGTATAGTGCCCACTTTACGTGTATACTCTTAAAACATAAAGTTTAACGTACAAAGAAATGTCGTCCATCAAAACAGATAGGTAAATTAAATTAAGAAGTAACTTCTTATGCGTTCCAAGAATGGCGCAATTTTTAAACGGTTTTACTTAGCTTGACCTGTTTATTTGTTTGTTTGGATCAAATTTAGTAATTGGAATTTTACCCCCTTCCTGATGACATTGATCTGATATTTGGTACACACTCTTAATCTTGATGACAATACAACATAATATATTCCTTATAATTGTAAATCCAAGATGGCCGCCGATACAAAATGGCGGATCACATATTACTTCACAACAACCTGAATATGGGTATCAAATGAAAGGGCTTGATTGGTAGAATAGAGCTCACTATGAAAAATCCAAGATGGTGGCTGCCACAAAATGGCGAATTACCTACATATTTTTCACAAATACCTCAATATGGGTATCGGATGAAAGGGCTTGATTAGTAGAATAGGGCTCACTATGAACTAACAACAAAACTAAAAACTTGAAAATAAAATAAATCATGTTTTATGTTAAACGGTTTTATAACAATAAAAAAATATGTAGTTAGGTTATGTAAAAGCTAAAAAATAATTCGGTAAGTCCTAGCTACCAGATCGCACCAATCTTCTCATCAATCTCGGGTATTGATCAAAAAAATATAAAATCGTTGGGCGCGTGAAATTTCTATGAAAACGTTTACTCTGAATACGCTACGCCCAACGATTTTATATTTATCTGATCAATACCCCAGATTGATGAGAAGATTGGTGCGATCTGGTAGCTAGGACTTACCGAATTATTCAATTTACTCATCAAACTGCTGAGTATTTCATGAATGGTCCACTTATTTAACTTTGTAAATATTTTGCTCTTCGGTAAGCTTTATAAAGCCTGCCTGCTCGAAATTTAAGCTGTATAATGTATCGTGGTGCAGAGATACTTGGTCAGCTTAAAAGTTTGTGAAATATGTTGGCATAAAATTATCAACACTCATGTTATACATATTTTAAAAACTAGTTGACTTTTACTTTTATTAAATGATTAATTAGGAAGGTATAATGAAGATTTTGCTGTAGAACTTTAAGTTCGCATAATTTTATTTCGATGTTTTTAACCACACAAACGCTTTTGGTCTCTCAAGTCTATAATTATGTAGATTGATAAAGTCAATAACATTGAATAGGTATCTGCGTTGTGACGTAATACTGCTTGTAAACAGTGTTTGAGAATACTAACATTATTAAGTTACAAGATGTCGCTGGCGACTTCAACCGAGGTGAGAGCTGGTTAAATCAATTAAAAGCAGTCCATTTCACTGTCCAGCATTTTAACTATCTGCACACACAAAAGCATTACTTTAGGACAAACAAACAAACACATTTTCACATTTTATTACTATGGATTGACTATGGATTTACAGATAATGATAAACGAGATGGAAATTCAGTACACACTGTTCCACAGGACAAAACTTACAGGCCACCTTGTAAAAAGTGAGTCTTTCTTTCTCCTTGCGTTATCCCAGTTTCAACTCGGGGTCCGCTTACTAGTCTAACCGGATTTGACTAAATATTAGCTTTTCCAAGGAGCGACTGCCGGTATGACCTTCGCAACCCAAAGGGATAGCGATATTCCATGGCTTAGACTAGTGTCAGTTTATTCAGAGATAGGTACTGACTCTCTATAACGACTGTCAAACATCTTCGTAGAAACCGGTACCGACGGCTTAACGTGCTCTCCGAGGCACGGCACAAGCGATAATTAACAATTCAGCACGCACATAACTCCTAAAAGTCAGTGGTACATGCCGTGGATTCGAACCGATAACCTCTGCATGGCAGTCCGTTGGTATCTCCACTAGGCTATCGCTGCCTAGTAAAAAGTGAGTAACAACTGCAAACCACGGCGCTAGCTAAGTTACCTACATAAGTAACTAAGTAGCTGAACTAAGCTAGACTGAAGCTTCGCGGTTTGAACTACAGTGCAAAAAAACACTTTAACTGCAAGAGATAAACTAATGGTCTATGTTGACTAACGTGTACTAAGTTTACTAAACTAATATTGTCCATATTGAGGTTGTAGTAAGTACTTTTACTTAGTAAGTTAGTTAAAAATTAAAGTTTAAATTCGTTATAACTAAACATTTTTGTAAAAAGAGAATAAAAATCCTCAAAAACCGAGGTTAATAACCTTTGAAAAACTTTTATTTACCCTGACCTTTGGTATGGGTTTCACTAGCCTCTAAGATTATCTATTGATTGCATCACCATTTGATTTCTGAAGAAACTTGTCAAAAAGTACCACTCTATCCCATATAAAAACAATACTTGTCAAAAACACCAAGTCTCGCGACCGTAAAAAGTTGTGAGGTCCATGTAATACCAAGTCGATCAATTAAAACTCTTTAATGTTTTAAATAAATGTATTTAAAACATTAAAGAAGACTCGGCCGCCATGGACCTCACAACTTTTTACGGTCGCGAGACTTGGTGTTATTGACAAGTATTGTTTTTTATGGGATCTCATATCTTTTTGTAGATAGTCTTACTTTTGTCCTTTCGGGTACCTTCCACTTCTTGTATACCAACAAATAATTTTCTTAATTAAAGCTCTAACTGCAAATCTAATTTTGTAATCTTAATCTTAATATATAAAATCCTTGCGTTACCTTGGGTCGAAAATGGCCTGAATTGCTTCAAGAAAAGGATGGTACGGCCGTGCCGCTTTTTGCTCGACTTGGTGGGGTGCACTCCCGTGCCCCCAGATATAATAAACAAATAAAATACACGAGGCAAAGTAATTTCGAGAAAGCTCTAGTAATAAATCTAAACACATTAATTAGGTTTTTTTTTAAAGACAACTCCCGCACTAGGAAGAAATTCCTGTGTCGCGGGGGACTTTACAAACATTCAATCAACGGACACAAAGAACACCCAGACTCGAGTGGGAATCGAACCCACGCCACGCGGCGCAGTACCAAGCGGCGAGTTGACCGTTTAAACCACTACGCCAACCGTGCAGTATAATTAGGGTTTTACTACTTCGCAAGTTCCCTTTTCAGAAAACCGGGCATTGAAATTGAAACTAGATAATGTGTCAATCGCGTGCTGAGTTGCTGACGTCACACAGTACGCAGCGTGCTCATATACCCCAGCAGAGACGCGACGCACACTTTCATTGGCGTAGCCATAACGGCCCGGTCGCGGCCTACAGCGGCGAGCGTTATCGGTGAACATGGCGCGTTTACTCTGACGCGACATCGGTCGCGGCACGCTCCCGCTGCCGCAACGGAACAAACCGCGCCATGTTCACCGAAAATGCTCCGTTAAGGCGGTCCCCTCTTGCGCCGAATGTATGGGCTTCGATCCCACACGTGACAGCAGTTTGTGTGATCCCTAAGTTGTTGTCTTGAGTCTGTGTAGGTACAATTTTTATTTTGCGTTGAAATCGTTAAAATCCCACACCGGAGTTATTACTATTGTAAGAGCTTGAAAAAAAAAAAACAACGTTATCTATAAACTCATCAGTTATAACTTTTCTTAGCATTGTTATATCACGGTAGAAGATAGAAACACAAACAGTGTGTACCTATTAAAAGTGTTTTCTTACCATTAACCTACATACGGTATTATGTGTGCATAAAACACTGTAATTATAACTCCAATTAGGTACACGCTTCTTTGAGAATATAGTGTCTCGGATCTTGGTAGTTTAACGCCTCAAGGCCTTCTTGAGAAACTTTGAAAGCTTTATTTTGAAATAAAGACTTTTAAAAGCTCATCATATATTTAAAATTTGATTATACCACATTTTGCTCTATGTGCTAGAATCACATACCTATTATTGTCCGATAGTTTGGTTGCTTTACAGGCACCTTGCTCAGTACCAGTACAGAAATAATAAAAGTCGTTCCTAGAGAGTGTACTATGTGTACGCCCTGCATCTGTTATTCTTGCGCCCGGCGTTCACTTTGTTCTTCCTACAGAGTAAACGCGAGCGCACGCCGGGCACGTGATGGGCTCGAAGAACGCACACGCCCAATGTGAAAAGGTCGGCCTTAACAAGATAGTTAAGCAGCAAAAAAGCTGTTCATTCATTACATATTTTGCCCCCTAAGCATGCATTTTTTTTCAAAACCCATTTTGAAAAATTATGATAATCAGGTTACAAGTAATTTTGCTTGCATAATACGTGATTTATTTAAGTGGCCATACCGCCTTAATGATAAAAATACATAAACAAATCACCAAGTGGATTATAATTACTGTTTCAAATAGTAAAGAAATTAGTAGACTAAGTATTTACCTGAGTATCTCAACGCCTTGATGACAATCTGTAACAAGAAAAAACTGTCATTATTTTACGTTAAATAGTATTTATGAAAGCATGCATGATGCAAACCATTATTTGAAAATTATACCTTACATTTCTAACAAAAACAAGCTTTTTAGAACATCTGTGAGATGATTACAAACTTGAAAATTTATTAAAAAAAGTCTAGTAAATAAAAACCAAATTAAATAATTATAATTTGTTTATCCACCGTCGGAAGTTTGCTTTTCCAAGAAGCCTGGAAAATTCGTTTGATTAAAGGAACTGGGAAGCAATAATTGGAAGTCGGAATCAAATTATCTTTATTGGCAACGAAGCGGCGGCTGATTAATCAGTTTCAATGTTTAGTGTGACCAATCCAAGCTGAAAAATGCTAATATTCTGTTAAATCTGGTTAGACTGGTAAGTGGACTCGAAGTCGAGAAGTCTTGGATGCTACTGGGATAACGTTCGGACGATGATGAACTTAGTGTAACCAATATACCGCGATAAAATCCGTAAACTGTAGTTTAATATCAATGTGTAACATTCGCGTAAACCCAAGAAGATACTATAATGATTATATTTATTAGAGCCATCTTGTTCCCCAAGGTTCAATTTTGGGACCACTTTTGTTTATATTGTTTATTGCTGACATCGATACATGTTTTCAAAATTCTTATGCTCTTCTTTTCGCCGATGACATGAAAATCCATAAATACAAGGATTATCTGATGTCCATGACTTGCAAGCTGATTTAAACAGATTTGAGGCCTATTGTGCAATCAACAAGCTCCAGTTAAACGTGTCAAAATGTTACCATATGAGTATCACGCGTCAAAAATCAGTTATAGGTACAGACTATAGATTACACGATCAAATAATTAATAGGACTAATACAGTCAGAGATCTTGGCATTATTATGGACAACAAATTACTTTTTGACGAACATATTGAGCATATAGTGAATAAGGCGTCTAAGGTCCTGGCATTTATAATACGAAATTCAATCCACTTTCGTTCCCTAAAGCCAATTAAAATTTTATATTGTTCTTTCGTACGCGGCCATTTGGAGTATGCTTCACAAGTATGGAGTCCTCAGTATGAGATATACAAGTCTCGTATCGAGGGAATCCAGAAAAAGTTCCTAAGATATTTAGACTACGGAGCAAAGCAAGATTCTAATGATTATGAACACCGCTGTAAAAGGTACCATTTTTTACCGTTAGAGAATAGACGTAACATTAATGATGTTTGCTATTTGATTAATATTGCTAATGGTTCTATAGACACTCCTGAATTAATATCTAAGTTACATCTGCGTACTAACCAAATGGGACTAAGACAAAGACCAGTACTTTCAGTATTCAGTATTCAGTATTCAGTATTTAATTGCAATTCCACAATGTTTTTACAGGTGTTATGGACTTATGAGTACGTACATTATGGACCCCGTTTGGGCATAGCAAGTTTTACTTATTGCTAAAAAAAAAATACTTGATGTACCATTCGCGACGACGACCTATAGGCGGAACGCCTTTTTCCTGCGCGCAGCACAAAGTTTTAATAAACTGCCTACAGATCTTGGTATAGACCTATTCTGTACTAATCCATGCACAGTGCGACGACAACTTGCAAAAACATTTTTCCTTTTTTAAATTATTCCGGCGAGTGGTGTTAAAACTGTGTTAATAATAATATAATATTCTAACTACATTCACACAACACCATCTAGTCCCAAACTAAGCAGAGCTTGTACTATGGGTACTAGATAATGGACATACATACATATATATATATATATATTTTTTGTAAATACATACATATCATACATAGAAACACCCAGACCAAGACAAACATCCATGTTCATGCACACAAATGTTTGACTTGCACGGGAATCGAACCCGCGACCTTCGACGTAGCAGTCGCTTACACTCCCGCTGCGCCAACCGGTCGTCGAATCATTGATATATTGATATTATTGTTGCTAATGCAACTGCTATGCAACCTTTATGTCAATTAATTCCTAAAATTAAACTCCTTTATGTCTGTTAAATCTTATTTCATGTTTATATTATAATATTATGTAAGATACTTTGATGGGCGGCAGCCCGTGCAGGTCAACTCATATTTAACACCACTGAACTGCACTGACTTCTACTCCCTACACCTGAGTCCGGTGCAGGGAGTGGCGAATGGTCTCAGGGGTAGCGCAGGTCGCGATGATCCCTTAGGCAAGGCTGGTGGACTATCCTTCTCGAGGTTGCCGCCCGTTCTTGGTCCAGTTCCTTCAGAAATGGATGCAACCAAAACCTCCAGCCGAAACACAATCAACAGGCACATTACACACGCACATACACACACGTACACACATGCGCGCACACATCCACATGCAGGAACACATCTCTTCATCACGCCCCTTCGTGGTCGGGAGGGTGTGGGCTCGTAGTAAAAAGTCACGGGTAAGAGTAGCTGACCACCTGCGCTAGGACCTGCGCAGTCGAGCGCCGTACGCGGGGATGACGGAGTCCTGGGGGGTTGAGCCGAGCGGCGCTGGCGGTAATGTGACCGTGAGGCAACACGCCCTCTTTGGTCCTGATTTCAAGCTAAACGGTAGCCCCCGCTGTGAGCCGCAGCGGGGGAAATGGCCATCGTGTCCCGTCAGAGGGCCACAGGCTAGGGACGTAGGGTCCACATCAGCAGTCGGAATTTATTTCGGCTGTTGATGAGGTGGGTGAAGGCTATACGGAGGGCGCAAGCGAGGGATGACGGCTAGAGTTAGTAACTCGGCTCAGGCCGTTGACCCAAGCGGGCGCCCGAAGTTGTGCTGTAAACCAGCCCCGCGTTCCTATATCCCTCTGGTAATCCTAACGCCCGGTATGACGTTCCCTGATGCGGGCTCCATGGAGGGTGGGAAGCCAGAGGGATGAAGTCTTAGTAAACTTGCATGGATACCGAAAATCCCAATATTACCCCAACTGTGACGGGGTCAGCGAAAGCTGTTCCCGCCGCATCAACCAAAACCAAACAGATGGTTGACGCCGTGGCCTCGGCTGCAGGTGTTAAACCATCCCCCAAGGACGAGACTTCAGCGCTGGCTAACGCTAGTACTGGTCCCGTCCTTACAATCGTCAGCCCGTTTGAAATCAAGCGGGCAGACGACTCCTCCTTCGCAGGCTGGCAAGTGGTAAGCCACCACAAGGGCAAGGGTAAGGGCAAGACCACCAATCCTGCCCAACACCCGCCCACTACACAACCGAGTGGCCCCGCTGCTACCAGCTCTGCGAAGAAGAAGAGGGCAAACAAAAACAAGAGACAGCGCCTGGCAATAAGGCGGAAGGCGGCACAAACCGCTGCCGCAGCCGGTGCTGCCTCTACAAAAACAGCGGAGAAGGCCGCTATCGCAGATCCCAGTAATGTGACCAGCGCGCAGCCTGCGCTCAGCAGTAGGGGGTGTACGAAGGCCGGAGGCAGTACGGGGAAGCCGCCTGCCGCCAAGCGGCGGGCTGGTCACCCTGGACGGCATCCAGCCCCAGCACCACCAGGAAACACGGCAGGTAAAACTGCCGAAAACAAGGAAAGAGGTGAGGCCAAACGTGCTCTCAACGAGACCAGCTCGCCTCGAGGGGAGCACAAGATGCCCCGCCTCGACTCCTCCACGATACAGGGTAAGTCCTATGCACAGGCCTCCAAGGCATCTCTGGGCGTTGCAGTAACATGCAAGCGCACAGGGAACTTGCCGAAGGAGTTCGTGGACCGGATACTCACGGAGATTCAAAGGAAGATCCTGAGTGACGCCTGGTCGACTAAAACCCCAAAACGCCCCGCCCCTGCGATCACCGGGAAATCCATGTACGCGGACGGGGTCCTCAAACTCTGGTGCGCCGACGAGGCAACGCGTACCTGGCTGACGGAGGCGGTCTCTCTCCTGGTCCCACCACCGGGCTTCGAACTGGAGGTTAGGGGCCAGGAAGAGGCCCCGAAGAGAGTGCGGTGCGGCATTGTCGTTCCGAACGGACAGGGAGTCTGGGACGACGTGCGCGACGTAGGTCGGGCTCTTGAGTTCCAGAACCCCTGGTTGGCGGTCGACAAATGGTCTCTGCTGCACTCGGAGAGACAGTCAGGTGGGTGGTTCCTGGTCGTGGGCGTCCCGGAGGAACAAGTCCCAGTCCTGGTGCAGAACGAGCGCCGCCTCGCGTTGGGGCTGGGTGCAGTCTACGTCCGGTTCCGGGACTCTAAAGGCTAGTATGTCGACCATCCTCTGGGATGCGACAACTCAACACAGCAAGTCAGCAAGTCTCAAACACCCAGTCAGGGTGCTCCGCGGAATCCAGCCCGTCAGAGCCGGCCGCGTCTGGCTCGGGGGCTGGCCCGTCAGCCGAGGGTAACTCGGAAGATGAGAGCCTGCTCCTGAGTCCGGTGCGGCGGGACGACGGGGTGGAGGCTGGCGACATCCTGGCTGGCCTAACGCAGCTGAAGGTCGGGGAGAAGGGGACATCACCCACAGATGAACCCTCTACCTAGTGACGTCAGCTGCCTACAAATCAACCTCCATCATAGCCAAACGGCCACTGCGCAACTGCGCAAATGGATGGAGGTCCAACATTCAGCCATCGTGCTCATCCAGGAACCTTGGATAAGGGGTGGACTCATTAGAGGCCTCTCCAGCCTGGGAGGTAAGATTTACTCTTCTACTGACCACACACATCCAAGAACCTGCATACTTACAACTAAAAACATCAGAGCCCAAGCTTTAATGGAGTTCTGTTCCAGAGACATCACAGCAATACAAATCGAAATAATACAGCAGCCAAGGAGTATAGCGGTCGTTTTCGCATCGGTCTACATGCCCGAGGCCGAAGACCCGCCTCCGTTCGACCTCACGCGTCTGGTTAACCAGTGCGAGAGAACCAATACGGAGGTCGTAATAGGAACGGACTCCAATGCCCACCACCAAATGTGGGGCATGGACTGCAACAATAACAGAGGTAAGTCATTGGTTGAATACTTATTCACCACTAATCTTACCCTATTAAACACAGGTACGGAGCCCACCTTCGTCACTAAACGTAGTCGGACAATTATCGACTTAACTCTCGCAACAGAAGGAGCGGCTGAACGCATCAAGGGATGGCACGTCTCGAAAGAGGCATCATGCTCAGACCACAGATGGATCCGCTTCTCCATAAAAGTCGATATACAGCCCACACAGCCCCGCAGGAAACCACACAACACTGACAAAGCAAAGTATGTCCTACTACTTAAAGAGAAACTTACCCTTACGGCCACGCCGCCGGTACTGGGTGACACTGTACAGATCGACCATCAGGTATGTATACTGACGCAGTCGATGCTTGACAGCTATTATGCAGCTTGCCCGGAAACCACTCCGCCTTCAACCCCGGGGAAACAACCCTGGTGGGGCGCTGAACTTGAACGTAAGCGCAAGACGGTAAGAAAGTCTCTAAATAGGGCGATGAACACAAGCGCGGACGCAGATTGGGACGCTTATAAAGCCGCCAAATCAGACTACAGGAAATGCCTCAGATTCAGACGCACCATGGGATGGAGAAAATTCTGTGGGAGCATTGAATCTTGCCAACAAGCAAACCGGGTAAGGAAACTACTGGCCCAGCAACCAACGGTTGCACCAGGTACTCTCCGTAAACCGGATAACACATACACCACATCGGAGGAGGAGACAAGACGCGCCCTACTCGAAACACACTTCCCAGGTTGCGTCCTCACCCCGGTAATAACGTGGCACGATACACCAACAGTGGCGACCGAACACGAATGGAGACACGCAAACAACGTGGTCACAGAAGAAAAACTCCGATGGGCCATCGATAGCTTCCACCCCTTCAAAGCAGCCGGACTGGATGGCATCTTCCCAGGGTTATTACAATGGGGAGGAGAACCTGTCCTTAAAAGACTCCTGGCAATTATGAGGGCTAGCCTGGCCCTCAGATATGTACCGAAGAGGTGGAGGGAAGTCAAACTAATCTTCATACCAAAACCAGGCAAAACAGACTATACCCATGCAAAGTCCTTTAGCCCAATAAGCCTCACCTCCTTCATGCTTAAAGCCTTGGAAAGGCTTTGCGAGAGGGAACTAAGAAGTGTGGCTCTTAAGCACCTACCCTTACATGCCAACCAACATGCATACAGCTCAGGGAAATCGACGGAATCGGCCTTACATCAGGTCGTGAACCAGATAGAAGCTGCTATACAACAAAAAAGCATCTGCCTGGGCACCTTCATCGACATAGAAGGAGCCTTCGACAAGACAAACTTTTCCAGCATAAGCAACGCCCTAGCCAGGCATGGTGTGGACCAGATGCTCATACAGTGGATCCAAAACATGCTCAGCAAAAGGGTAGTGCGCCTGCAAGGCGACACTCAGACAGCCTTGATAACTAAAGGGTGCCCGCAGGGAGGTGTACTCTCCCCGCTATTGTGGAACTTAGTCATCAATGAACTCATAGACAAACTCAACGCGAGATACTTCTTTACAATAGGTTATGCAGATGATCTAACCATACTCACCTCAGGTAAGGTAACCAGTACAGTGTACGACCTAACCCAACAAGCCCTACGCATAGTAGAGTGGTGGTGTAATGAGTACGAATTATCTGTAAACCCGACCAAGACCGAACTAGTTATGTTCACACACAAACGCGCGCTGGGTACTTACCGATTGCCCAGGTTATTTGATACAGAGCTTAAGCTGTCTACCGAGGTCAAGTACCTGGGCGTCACTCTCGACAGCAAATTGACATGGAACAGCCACATGGAAAATAAGCTCAATAAAGCCAGCATCATCTTCTGGCAGTGCAAGAAGATGATAGGTAAACGCTGGGGCCTATCCCCCAAAATTGTCTTATGGCTCTATAAGACAATAATACGTCCGATGGTAAGCTACAGCGCAGTAGTGTGGTGGCCTCGGACCAACCTAATAACGGCCGCCAACAAGCTTCAGAAGCTTCAAAGACTTGCATGCCTAGCGGCCACGGGCTGTATGAAAACAACGCCAACAGCTGCACTTGAAGTGTTGCTGGACCTGCCTCCATTGCACCTGTTCATACAACAGGAAGCAACGATGTCGGCAGTCCGGCTAAGAGCTCTGAAGCTCTGGAAAGACACTAACACACCGCACACTAACAACTTAAATACACTCTTTAAAGAAGTTCCTATCACACAAGCCATTGGCGACCGTATACCGAAACAATTTGTTTTCGACAAGAAATACAAAATCCAACTGTACGAGGACATACACGAAGGAGCAGTTAACCACAACGAGCTCACGATCTTCACAGATGGGTCTAAAACAGATACAGGTACGGGTTCAGGAGTATTCTCCGAGGACCTAAACATCAACATCGCAGCACCGCTGGGAGCCTACAACACGGTCTACCAGGCCGAATGTTTTGGCATAATCCTAGCTGCCACAGCAATCATGGCATGTGAGGTAAGGGAACGATCCATTAGGATCCTCTCAGATAGTAAGGCTGTCCTCTCAGCCCTCAAAAGCCATACTATTACCTCGGCACTCACGCTTGAATGCCACCAGAAACTAACAGAGGTAGGTAAACTAAACAAATTAACACTGCAATGGATTAAGGGCCACAGTGGCTCAAGAGGGAATGACGCAGCCGACGTACTTGCCAGAGGAGGGGCCACTTTAGAGGTGGTGGGACCCGAGCCCATTATTCCCCTCCCTTCTGGTTTTTATCGCAACCTGGTAAGAAATAGGACCAGGACCAAACACAACCAGTCCTGGATTGGTATTGAAACATGTAGGCAGGCCAAGGAGGCTCTTCCCGCAGTAGACGGTAAGATAGCTAAACAAATCCTCCGGCTGTCCAAACAACAACTACGGACAGTCACGGCCGCCTACACAGGACACGGATTCTTTAATAAACACCTATTTACTATAGGTACCACCGACAGCCCGCTGTGCAGGGCCTGTATGGCAGCAGACGAGACGGCAGCCCACCTGCTCCTCGACTGCCCTGAGGTCGCACAGTACAGGCAGCAGTACCTGACCAGATACAGCACCCTGAGGGAGGCCGTGGGCCACATCAAGAGTCTGCTGGCCTTCCTCGAAGAGCTGGGGTGGCTCGAATGACGACACCATTTCCACCCGCACGCAAAATACACGCCAAGACGTGGAGTTGCGGAAACAGCCCGTGCCATCAAGTATCAAGTAAGTAAGACACTTTGATAATATGTTTCTATAAGTGGAAGCTTGTTATTGGCAATTTGATTATGTAGTACTAGAAACCTAAAATTGTTATTAGACTGTAAGCTTTCCTCAAAAGAATAAAATAAATAAATAAATTAACAAACTGATAATGAAGAATAGTGTCTTCTCTGATCACGATTCCCGTAAAAATGATACGTCAGATAATCATAAATAATGAACTTTCTAGATCATTAAGTAAGATTAGTAAATTGAATGCCACTAAAATAATTTATCGCAATAAAATCTGTAAACAGTGTTTAATTGCAACGTGTAACATACGCGTAAACGCAAGAATTTTTTTTTATTTGCTCAAACATAACATAATCTTAATATATAAAATCCTTGCGTTACTGACTGACTGACAGACACGCTACAGCCGAAACTATTGGGCGCAGGAAGCTGAAATTTGGCAAGAATGTTCCTTGGGGACCGTAGGGGTGCACTAAGAAGGGATTTCCCGAAATTCCCACGGGATCGGCCAACACGGGTAAATTTAAAAAAAATGCAGGCGTAGCTGCTGGCGTCCTCTAGTGTTAACTAAAAGAACATTATTATATTTGCCTTTGTATAATCGGTTACCGGGACAAAGGAAAGCAGATATACTGTTTTGAAGTATAAGCTAATAAATATAAATTACAGCAAAATTTCGTCAAAATCCGTTCATCAGCTTTCGCGTGACAGAGTCACATACACACATCTATCCTCACAAACCTTCACGTTTATAACAGTGGTAAAATACTCACATTTCGAAATCTAGTCAAAGTATTAATCTTAAAGGTTTTACCTGACTTTATTCAACAAACATCTGTTATTCAAAATGCTATTTCAAGGAGTATTGCCGTGCCTTTGTAATTATAAACTTGATTATGAAACGTTTCGGCCCCAAGCACGCCCTCGGGAGGCATACAGTGATGCTATTTCCGACTGAAACTGTTTTTGAATGAGACAATCACATTTCTTTAGGGATAAATCTTATGGGGATTTTCTATACCGGTGTTTCTTATAAGATACATATACAGGTATGAATGATGATTTATTAAATGGTCGAAGATTTGTCAATTTTCTAATGCCAATATATTTTGGGCAAATAATTTCACCTTGTACTATATTATCATATGATAGGTAGTAGCGCTCATAGCGAGACTTAGCCTATCGTTCGTAACAGATTGACATAGTTAAGCAACGCTTGCACAGGTCGCCACTTGGATGGGTGACCAAGTGTTGCATTTACATGTGAGCGCTACCGTGCTTCGGAGGGCATGTAAAGCTGTCGGTCCCGGTTCTTGTCTTAGGATAAGAGTCGTTAGGCCACGTTGGAGGCCTTCGAGCGGTCTGAAAAAGTCCGACACTAGAGTTGGCCACACACTCACAAGAAAAAAAAAAGAAAAAAATTACAAAACATTTGCCAGGTGTCGCCATTTTTTGCCCTGGGTCTATAATAATTTTATCGACTGTATGTAAGCTGGTTCAGTGGCCGCCTCACCGCTTGACACTGCGCCAAGTGTTGTGGGTTTTCTCCCCACACGAGGCAATATTTTGTCTGATCAATAATTTTTTGTTTCGAGTCTGGTGCAGATAACAAAAATATTAAACGATATCGGAGGCTTTTTGATTTCCCATACCAAAACTACCCACTTCAAACAAATGATTAAACAAGATTATAATATGAACTTATAAAGATGGTTGGTAACTACTATTAGACTAGCTAGAATAACGCAAGGTAAGACAGATAAAGTCGTAAAGAACCTTACCGAACTATTTGTAGATGAAATAAAGCTATACAAAGATATGAGAGTATCCGTGTGGTGACGGATTAAGAATAAGTAATGTCATCACCCCATATCATATCATGGATGTCGTAAGAGCCGATAGAGGGAGCATATTACGAGGGTCAAACTGAAAGTTCTTAGAACTGGCCACTTATAAACAATATAATAAAAAAAATATTCTAAAATTTGAAAATAGAACTCTTTGCCAATATTACTGAGTATATATTTCATTCATTTGTCATTTGTTTTACGATTTGGCGGCAAATTGAAAATTGTCTGTGTCACGTCAACATGAATTTAACACGAGAAAATTTTCGTGCAATGATTTTTTATGACTTTCGATGTCATTTAAGTCAACAAGAAAGTTATGATAGACTACGATTGGCCTTTCACGATGAAGCCCCATCTCGTGCGACTGTTTACAACTGGTTTAATGTGTTTAAACGTGGTCGCACTAATCTCACTGATGATGTACGTGACGGACGGCCTTCTACGGCGACGACTGAAAATAACATCTGTGTTGTGCGGCGTATGATAGAGACTGACAAAAGAGTGACCTATCAGCAGATTCGGACAAGCTTAGGCATCGGTATGAGTCAAGTGCACAAAATCCTCCACGAACATTTAGCGGTCAGGGAGCTTTGCGCCCGGTGGATACCTCATAATTTGACTAAGGCTCAAAAACTCCATCGTGTGGATTGGTGCCGTAAAATGATTGAAAGATTTAACGGAGGTGACTCAAATGCTGTGTTCGACATACTAACAGGTGACGAAAGCTGGATTTACTGTTATGATCCTGAAACCAAAAGACAATCTGCTCAGTGGGTGTTTCCTTTCGAGAAGTTGCCAACTAAAGTGAAGAGAGATCGAAGTGCGGGAAAAAAAAATGGTGGCCTCGTTCTTTGGAAGGATAGGTCATTTCGCAACAATTGTGTTAGAGGATCAAAAAACAGTTTCTGCAGAATGGTACACTACCAATTGTTTGCCACTTGTCTTGGAAAAAGTTCGAGAGAAACGACCTCGCAGTAGGATCCTCCTTCACCACGACAACGCCTCGTCGCACACCGCCAAGCGAACGATCGACTATTTGGCGACATCAAACGTTGAATTACTGGGTCACCCGCCGTATAGCCCCGACCTCGCGCCTTGTGATTTTTATTTATTTCCAAAAATTAAAGAAAAACTTAAAGGAAAGCGGTTTATGAATGCTGAAGAAGCGGTGGCTGCGTATCGCGATGCCATTGAAGAGACCCCTAAGGACGAGTGGGCAAAGTGCCTTTCCCAGTGGTTCCATCGCATGCAGCGGTGTATTGACGTCAATGGACAATATTTTGAAAAGATATAATAAAACTAATAACTGGCTAATGTAATCAGTTTTTGATTTTCTAAGAACTTTCAGTTTGACCCTCGTATGTAGAGAACAGCACTGTAAGAGAAGGAAAACTTGATATAAACCCCCATACCAACCCGTTCGGTCAGCGTGGTATAGTAGGCCAATTCCTCCTTTCAAAGGAGAGACCTAGTCCAGCAGTGGACTGTTAAAGGCTGATGATGATGATAATACAAAGATAAATACGAATATCTCAATATTTTACCCGAAACTTCCGTATTATGGGATTAAAATAATTTATTGAGGGTTTATTAAGCAAAACTAATTAATAAAATTTGGCTCCATTTCCTGAGGAGTATTTATATTTTTTTCCGACGAGGAAATCCGATAGATTGGTCACATGTTTGACTCAGAATTGACCCAAAAAATCTGGGGATAGTTGTAGTGTAGTAGTAGTGTATTGTTTGTTTTAATGAGTTGCTTTCATCAGCAATCTGTTGATTTTCTGTGTTTATTTGTAATTTGTGTTGCTCGGTATAAAAAAATGTTTAGAATTCATAAATGATTTAAGCTTTGGTGATTTTTAAATTTTATTCAAGTTCATTTAGCGGGTCTTAATAGGCTAGTTGACAAAAATAAATCATAAGTCCGTCCTTTAGATTAATCAAAAATAGGCGATACGTATTTTTTATTTGTAAATTAAACCAAAAATGACTAAGATATAGCTCATTAAAGTTACGTATAACGTCACACCGTGCTGCATTGTTGCGCACTAGATGACGTCACACGTAACTTTAAAGGGCTATATCTTTGTTATTTTTTATTTAATCGAAAAAAGAAAAAATACGTGTCCAATATTTTTTTATAATCTAAAATACGGACTAAATAAAATGTAATTATTTTGACCCTGGAAACTACCCTATTGCGATAGCTTTAAGGCATAAGTACCACGACCGTTGCAAGTCAGTAGAAATGTCGGCAAGACAGATATGCCTTAAATATCTTATTTGTCGCGATTATGAACCGCTAAATAAACTTGTGTAACGATGCACAGATAGCGTAGTGGTTTAAGCGATTGCCTTGACGTTTGGCACTACGCTGCATGTCATGGGTTCAATTCCCACACGAGAAAATACTTTGAGTGATGCAAAAATTGTTGTCTCGAGTGTGTCCTTTGTATCCGTTGGTCGTATGCTTCTTAAATCACAAAATTTATTGCAGGTACGGGAGTTGCCCTATATAACAGAAAGACTTACATAGCCTGAAAATACCAACATATTCAAAAACAAGTTATGTACATACACACGCTATAATTCATCGTCATCATCCCGATCCCTCGAGCAACTGTCAAGTGTTAATACCGGCATAAGATGGAGGCTGACGGCTGACACGACCGTATTCTCAACGGAACGATACTGGCATGACATCTAACGAGGGGAATTAAATAACGATATGTCTAATACACCAGAGGCAGGTTGAAAATAAGGTATCTTCACCAAAAGTTGATACAATATTTACAACACTAAAATAATACATATTCTACGCTGAAAAAATATAGCAGCGATAGCTGGGTGGACAGACCGACGGACTGCCACGCAGAGGGTCTCGGGTTCGAATCCACGGCGCGCACCAATGACTTTTCGAAGTCATGTTCGTATTAAATTGTTAATTATCCCTTGCTGAACGGTGAAGGAAAACATCGTGAGGAAACCTGCATGTCTGAGAGTTCTCCATAATGTTCTCGAAAGACATGTGAAATCTGTCAACCCGCACTTGGCCAGCGTGGTGGACTATGGGTTTACCCTTCTCATAATGAGAAGAGGCCCGTGCCCAGCAGTGGGACAGTATAAAAGGCTGATGATGTTGAGGCTGAAAAAAGTAATAATTCATACATCACCATGCAAAGCAAAGCAGAGCTTGTAATATGGGCACTAGACAAGCGGCTGCTTCGCAAATTAGCACTGCGTCGTGTGTCATGGGTTCGATTCCAAAACAAGGTAAAACTTTGTGTGATCCAGAAATTGTTGCTTCGAGTCATGTTATTTGTGTCTTTTGATTTAATCGTTGTTAAGTCCATCTCGACACAGAATTGATAGCTGATTCGCTTCTTTTTAATAAAAGGACCTACATAAACAAACTATACCAACATATTCTAAAACGGGCTTAACAAAACAGTTATGTACATACATGTCATCATCGATCCCCCGTGCAGCTGTCAAGTGTTATTACCGAAGCAAGCAAGATGGAGGCTGACGGCTTGACACGACCGTATTCTCGACGGTATCGACATGACACCTTACGAGAGGAATTAAATAATGATGTGTCTAATACACCAGAGGCAGGTTGAAAATACCTTGTTTTTACCCGACTACGGCGAAGCCAAAATAAAGGGTTATGTTTTTGGTAGTCTATGTATATGTATGAATGTAAGTATGTATGTATGTTCCACCGTGTCAATAGATTCGTAATAATGGCGCGGATGACATGAGCTATATAATTTTTATTAAAATTTTCTATTACGGAATTAATAGCTCAGATCAGATTTAACTTGTTTGGTATCAAAAGAAAGATATTGGTGAGCATATTACGAATATGTACATATATTATACTGCTTCACTCAAAATATAACTTTAAAACGCGGGTGTACTTGCTTGAGTATTTCTGTATATTTCTGTATATATACTTTTCTGGATTTATATCTGAAAGGAGCTATTTTCTTGTTTCGTTCTTTTTAGTCTCTCTTTTGACGTAGTCGGGTTTAAACTTATTTTTCATTTCATCCTTTTCCGTATCCCAATAAGGCATGTAAACTTACCGTGCAATATTTACATTGTCATATTTATAGGACGAAAGAAAGAAAAATATGTAACGCAAAGCGTCTGAACCGCGTTAATTGTTAACTGTCAATGAAGTTAGAAGTAGTAGTATGTTTATGTAATTGAACATAGTGATTCTTTAAATTTAAACCTCTCCTAATTTGCTACATCCGCTGCTGTACCATTGTGAGTCAATAAGAGAATTTAGCTTGATTCTAGTTTTTCGTACCTTTGCAAGGATACTATGTGCTGCGTGTATTTTCCATAATCGCTCACGGAATGAAATGGGGTGGTGACATTACGTATTTGTTAAAGCCTGTTCAAATTAATTTGATTTTATCGAAAATATTAAAAAATACCGAATCAGGATTGGGAACAAAAGAGTGATCTAACCAAACATTGCTAGTAACATTTTTACGATCTTTCTAACGAACGCTCTAGTCGGCAAAAAGGTTGAAGCTTTACTGTCCTTTCACTAGAATGCTCGCCAGAACTAAAAAAACACTCGTTGTTGTTTTTCTGTAATGTAACTTTCGCATGACTGCTCATTACAAGTCAGTGAAATGTTCCTCGAGCGTACGCCTGGCGTGCGCTCGGCGTTCACTCTGTAGTACTTTTTTATGGTAATAGGCGGTAAACGAGCAGACGGATAGCCTGATGGTAAGCAATTACCACCGCCCATGGGCACAAGCAACCCCACAGGACTTACAAGTGCGTTGCCGCCCCTTGGTGTTGGGAAAAGGGATAGGATGAGGGAGAAGGAATAGGGGATAGGGCCTCCGGCACTCTCACTCACCGAACGAAATGCAACAGTTTAGGCACTGTTACTTTACGTCGATTTTCTGTGAGAGGGTAGTACTTCCCCGGTCGAGCCGGCCCATTCATGCTGAAATCAGCAAGGCTCTACTGCCTTGAAGTACAAAGTGAACGTCGGGCGCACGCCGAACGGACGCCGAGTGTACGCTCGAGGAACGCTCATGAACATTGTGAGGGAGGCCGCTTTGTCTAACTATAAAAACAAATCCCAATCAATCTAGACCGAAATTTATATTAAATATTCTACATCAAATAAAATACACACTGACACTAATTGAACTGAAAATTCAATTATATTCCCATTGTCTCTATATTTTCATGATGAATTCAGGAGTCTGAAAAAATCAAGCCTGAAAGATTTATCTGAATTTCAATTTGATATTCGGTACAGTTGTCATTGACGTTGAAAACGAATACATTTTTTTTTCTCATCTATCGAATATCGATAACTGCGTTGATAAAAATAAAAGGTGTTGATTTATTGTATTCCATCGTATTTTATTATTTCGCTACGCGTTATATGCTGTATTTACACGATTGGGTAGCTAGAAATCGTATTTTTGGTCCGTTAACGGTAAATTCCCGGATGCAGCCCGTATAATTCCAAGCCGTGGCCAGTAGCCGGTTTCACGGTTATTGAATTTTACTGTGTTTTTATTTGGCGTTGTGATTATGTAGTGTAATTCGCTCCAATTCAAACACCTTAGGTCGCTACTAAGACTACATTGTGATGATGATGATAGTGATATCTGAACGCTTATTTATATAATTCAGTGCTTATTTTTCTCTCGGTGAAGACCTTGTTGCAGGACGTCTAACCGTAGTACAATTTCCCAGAGTTCGATTTTATGGTACCTACCTGAAATCAAAAATGTCCAGTTTTGTTTCTTATCTTATTCTTTTTGTGTCTCGTTCTGAAAACTTTCATTAGTGAGTCTCCCTACACCCCTCAAAGTTAAATTTGAAGCCTGGAGAGAGTACGTGCGGGTCGCGATAGAAAAGAGGTTCGACAAACGCGCTATAAACCATCGCAGAGTCCTCGATTTATCTCAGTGGTGGGTTCAAACAGTGGCCAACCTGATACCTATGGTGAGACCATGGCCTGGGTAATACAATTTAATCCAAATACTAACTCACACATTGTTATGGTTGTCATGAAGATCTTTGACAGTCGTTACAGGGTGTCGGTACCTTCTAAATAAACTGACACTAGTCTAAATCATGGAATATCGATATGCCTTCGGGTTGCGGAGGTCAGACAGGCAGTTGCTCTGTGGAATAGCTAATATTCAGCCAAATCCGGTTAGACTAGTAAGCGGACCCCAGATTGAAACTGGGATAACGCTAGTTTGATGATGATGACATTGATTAACATTTCAAAACATTACAATTAAAAATCTTATTCTGTAATCTATCGCGCTTTCAAAAGTCACGTATTTCAGACATAAATAGGTACATAAGTGAGACATAAGTGTTATCACAATTGAAACATGGTAGATATAACTCCCCCTTAATTTTCATTAATTTTTATGTTTGTATAAAATCAGGACAGGGTTCACAGAATACATTTACTTACCTACTAATTTTCAAAAGTGTAGTCTTAATATTTTCGGATTAAAATGGCTGTGACATACGGACGGACAGACAGACAGACTTGGTGAATATTCGGGGTTCAATTTTTGCCCACGGAACCTTAAAAAACAGGTGTTGTTTACGTCTCCGGGTTACGCTGAGTGGGTATTAACATAATTTATTGCTTGAGTATGATATCAATAACTATTAAATTTTGCATTAGTAGATAAATCTCCTTACAAAGATATCATGTAAAACCTTTATACTGGCAGTTAAAAAGAGTGGCCACGAGTTTTATTGCCCCTCCTTTCTCGTGGTTCTACCTATTGCATTGCGAACGTTGCAGTAAATGTAAATATATAATCATCTATAGTCCGTGCCACGAGAACATAGACTTTTTGTAAACAAAGAATTTCTACTAAGTGACTTAGCGACAGTTCTGTCAAACACAAATAATGTCAAATCTAATGACCGCAACGGTACATAGGTACGTGTCATTGGAAACTAATATGTCAATGGATCGTGTTTTATACGATATTATAAGCTGTCAACAGGATCTTTTAATATTTTGTTGTACTGGACCCTGGAATATCAACATTTGGTTTTACTTCATTGAAATATTACATTCTTTTTTAGATGTGAAGAAGGGGTAAGTGTGAAGTTAAATGCACGTTCGTATGATCGCAATGCTCGTCCCGTGGCCGACATTGCCGAAATGCGGGTGCAAATTGCATATATAGTAAACTATTATTCGCACACAAAATTCTTTACATCTAATAAAATGTAAATTTACCGTAACATTTTAATGGATTTTGTTTAAGTTCATTCTGACGTTTTCATTCATACACAAAGTAAAATCTCAATTCCTAAAAAAAATTATGCGATGTACCTACTAGCTAGTTGTCTGAAATATATATCACATTTGTAAACAATTATTTAATATTTTAGGATAGCCAGGCTAGGAGCAAATAATTTATTGCCTATGATAAAAAAAATCAAGTCCATTATAGAGTATCCTGTTTGTACTCTATTATTGACATACATGGTACTCTATTATTGACTTGAATTTACTTACGTAGTGTTAAAAAACTACAAAAAAGTCGCCAAATTAATGAAAATTCTTCCAGGTTAATCACTCACACAAATCAGGACCACTCTTGACATTCGAATTTATATATTTCTAGGCACGAGTGGAAGTCATAGATAATAATATTAAAATATATAAAGGCAATATATTAAAAAAAATACCGTTTAAAAAGTATCAAACTTCACTAAAGCATAAAATGTAAAACACAACTGTTTGAAACAAAGGTTGCGAAGCCCTGAATGTGTGTTTACAAAAAGTCTATCTTCTCGTGGCACCATCTATAGTAATTAACTTTAATTTATGAGGGTCGGGTCTCCCTTGTTTGACCGAAAGGAATTTGACAAATTTTCACTTCTCAAAAAATTATTCGCATAATTTCTTTTGCCAAATTATTACTTAGCAAAAAGTCTATTCACAAAAAATTGTAACGCAAACCTAATGTTTGGGAAATGAACGTTTAAACTATATCTTGTTTACCAACTAGTACTTTTAACATTTTTTATTTAGTCAAATATTTCAGTTGGAATAACAGTTTTAACGCAAAATCAATAATAAAATTATCCTAATCTAAATAGTTCAGTTCCGAGTAACCTACTAAAACAATCTCTTTTTCTATTAATGCAAGTCGTTTCTGGCACTCGCCGGCCGCTACCGCGGCACCGCTCGCTTCGCTCGCTCGGCTCGTGCATAGGAGGTCACAGTTCTAACCTAACCTAACCTAGGCATTTTTTAATAATTAACCTACTCTAACTACTTCCATAAATAAACTAATATCACCAAACGTTTATTGTCTGAAGATTGTTTGCTGTAATAAATCATTTGATTAAAGACCAAATGCCATAATGACATTATACTTGGTAATATTTTGCCAAGTAAAAATTTGACCAAATAAAAATATGCGTACTAAAATCATTCGAAATATTGCAATGGTATAAAAAAAGTTTGCTAAAATTTGTTTGGGTAATGAAATTTTGTCAAATTCTTTTCGGCAAAACGGCAGGATCCTATGACGTTCATAAGCGTCACTTTGTGGCCTAAATGAATACCTAAATGATTTTGACTTTGACTTTATTATGTAGCGTTCCATAAAAACGCCGCTACATAACAGCCTTTGGCCAATTATAAAATGAAATGGCTCTCTGAAGGAACCCACAAACTCCAAAACTTATTTTATCGTATGGTTATCACCAACAAATAGGGTGAAAGTCAGATTTAGGTGTTAAATTCTCGCGGGCGGAGCCACGGGCAAAGTCTATTTGTTTATAAATTCTCCTAAAACATCCACTAAATCAAAATAAAATAATGTACGCCCTGAAATGTATTTCATTTTAAAACTGGTACCTACCCACCTGAAATAATAGGCTGATAACCGTTGTAGCAACATTCCGGTGAACCATTACAGGTAAAAGGGTCATGTACATAAAACCTCTTTGTTAGGGTTCGTTTCCAACGAAGATGAACGCAGATGAGCGGTGCGTAATGAAAACATTAAAGTAAAACTTCGACAGTCTTCTTATTCTAATGTTTAATGACCCTGATTGTGACTAAGAAAGTCGCAGGTTAAATGTATTATTTCTTTGTCATCATCATCTTCGGTGATATCCCGGTTGCATCCAAGACTTAAACTCTGGAGCAAGGGACCTGATTACTAGTCCAGCCAGATATGGTAGAATATCAGCTTTTCCAAAGAGTGACTGACCTCCGCAACCCAAAGGCATCGGGATATGCCAGGCTTAGACCATTGTCACTTTATTTGAAGCAACACCCAAAAACGCGATGGCATAGACATATTTAATACCGTTTGATCTAACGACGGCGATTTCTAAGTCTAAGGCCTAATCTTGGATTCAATTTCCACCCACGATTTTTTTCGGCTAATCAATGCCTCCCAGGATTAAGAGTGAACAACTCCCACATTATTATCTGATATAGCACTAAGATATTTTTATCAATACCTATTTCATTTTTGTAGCTTCAAGAGCAGCCAAGTACTCTCAGCATTGGTGGATGTTTTTCGTGCACACAGCTTGGCTCCTGCCTCACACATCTTATCTGAGTATGCAGCCTTAGCTTCAGTTAATAACATTTGAACGAGCCAACTTATTCTGCGACCTATGCATAGTTTTGACGTAGAGCTGTGTTTTATGAAAGTTTTATAGTTTGATTTACGAAGCTATTTCATAGTTGAGATTTCGCGCTATCGGAAATTCACTTTCATATATTATGACGTTCGAGCACGTTGCGGGTTCCAAGAATGTTTTACTGTATACGGGATTTTTTACTTTCACGAGTGTCAAAAGTCGCCTTCAATGGTCACTAAACCTACACAACTGTTATAATAGTGGGCATGCGGGTAAAACTGGTCCCAAAAAGCAATCTCGTTATCATCATCATCATCATCAGCCTTTAACAGTCCACTGCTGGACTAGGCCTCTCCTTTGAAAGGAGGAATTGGCCTACTATACCACGCTGGCCAAACGGGTTGGTGTAGGGTTTGTATCAAGTTTTCCTTCTCTTACAGTGCTGTTCTCTTACGACACCCATGGGATGATATGGGGTGGTGACATTCCGTATTCTTACTCCGTCACCACACGGACAAAAAAAGCAATCTATACCAATATTAAAAAAGTAAAAGATTTTGTTTATTTCTTCGTCCTTCTTTAACGATAAAACTTCTGAATGAATTAATATAGATTTAAAGATCAGAAAAAAACACAAAGATAAAATAAATATAAATAATGTTATTTTCATTTCCCTAGTTCGCTAATGTAAAACCAACTTTATACGGTTAGACCCTACAGTTGTCTTTAGTAAAAAGTTCTTAATTAAAGCATTTTCAGTCCATCACCGCTTAAGTACCCAATGAAACCGTTCTTAGTTCTTAGTGACAGCCAATGTATTGTTACTTGGAACTTAAAAGAGCTACTTATTTAGATAGGACTCTTTATCTTGCTCCCGTTTTTGCTTCTTGTTTGAAGGTAGTGAGTTAATTAAAGGAAGGTAAGGGTAAATTGCGCTTTATTTGAGTATCAGTTGGTCTGAGGAAAACAATCTATTAGGCATGTAGTATGTGACTTATCAAGACTGTGATTGCTCACTTATTGTTTGCCGATGTGAATCGGTATTCTCCTGCACCTAAGCTAATATTTTTTTCTTCGATTACAGAACACTATTAATATAAATAGTCGATACTAAATATATAACAAAATAAGTTGATTTTTTACATACATACATACATACACATACATATCGTCACGCCTTTTATCCCCGAAGGGGTAGGCAGAGGTGTATTCCTAAACCCACTTTTCGCCAGATATACTTTAGTCCCACGTAGTAAGGGGCGAGCCTATTGCCGTACCGGGCACATTTCCAGACTCCGTGCTGCTACTGACAATTTCGTGACAGACAAACCCAATAACACTGCCCGACCCAGGAATCGAACCCGGGACCTCCCGATCCCACGCGCACATTTATGCCGCGAGACCAACGAGGCAGTCTTATAGGGTTTGATGTCGAGTTTTCCGTCTCTACGCAAAGATGGTATTTGCATCGTGTTATCCCTTAGTCGCCTCTTACGACACCCACGGGAAGATAGGGGGTGGTGACACTTGTATTCTATGCCGTCAACCACACGGCTGCTGTTGATTTTTTTAAATACTTTTTATGAAAGCATAAGATATTTGGCAGAGGCCTAGTCCAGCAGTGTACTGTTAAAGGCTGATGATGATGAACAGATTTGGCAAAGATTTTACAGTCGGCCAGCGGAAGAGATAGACTTTCTGCGCCGACCTCAAGTAATATGGCAACAGGGCAGGCAAAAGAACTTACTTACTTAGAACAGACTTTTATGAAAGCATTTATTTTTATGTATTTTCTCAATTCAATTTCAAAGAAGATGACTGAAGACGATGATAATGAGGATGATTTAATATGTGCTCGACTCCATATTTAAAAATGTTTACATCAATAAATGTACACTTTACTCAAATAAAGGGCAAGGCCCTTTACATTATAGGAAAGAAAATCTACATTTCCTTTTACCATCCAATTATGTTACCATGTATTTCTAATCCACCTAATTGAAACATCGCCACGTTTTAAGAGATATTATAAGACTTTAATCTAACATGTCTGTATTTTAATGAGTGTCGTATTTATTCCGGAAAAACAGCTTCAGTCCTAACGGCTCGGTCACGACCTAGTACTTTACGTATTTACATGCCGCGCTTTACTCCGCCGCAGCAGCGCAAAAGAACTCAGATTTACATAGAACCGCAGACCTTAAGGATTTCGTGTGCCGATTCCAAGTGGAGTCTGCCCCAAGTTAAGTTCGTAGTTGGTGGCGCTGGCGTCGTTTCTCTATGTCTCTTACTCTCTTAGTTAAGATATACTGTGGGAATGTCCGTCTCTCTTGCTTCTAAACTGGGGGATCGACTGCCAAGCGGCAATTTGGTTCGCAAAAAAGTTTGTCTTCAGAGCGCCCATAGGAAATGTGCTTCTATGAAAATTTCTGAGTTCTTTGGCCGCACGCTGCGATCGAAGACTTGTCAGAGTAAACGCGCCATGTACATCGAAATTGCTTGTTGCTGCCACCCACTGCTGTAGGTCGTGGCAGGGCTTAACTAACAACATTAATTGGGATTTTGTAAAATGTCTAGAGTGACATTTTCATTTCAATCAGCTTTAAGAAACCTTGTCTTGTAAAATCTATCGCGTCTTTCGAAGTCACGTATTTCGGACACAATTTGAGCCTCACTTGCAAAATTATTTCGTAATAATGTTTTGTTGACCTCGATAAAGCAAGATGGCGGTCGGAGACCCTTGGAGTGCCAAGTCAGAGCTGTCACATTTGAAACATAACAGGTCGTTCTAAGTTATCACGGCTTGCGTATACAGTTATTTTGGAGTATACTTTGCACAGCGTTTATACTGCCATATTTTAATTAACTTTACAGACTTGACGAATAAAGAATATCTTTAATAATAGATTTTACTTTAATACGGGTCGGGCAAAAGTGTTACTGGGTTTTTCCGAATACTCAGTAGCAACCCGGAGTCTGGTGACGTGCCCGGTAACGGGAATAGGCTCGCCCCCTATTACGTGGGACCTAAAAATTCAGTGCGAAATGTGGGTGTAATATTTACACCTCTGCCTACCCCTTCGAGGATACAGGCGTGAGACTATAAATAAATAAATAAATAAAACTCTAATATACAGTAACTTTCCTTTACCATACTATTACTGACTTCAATTAAAGTAGACAGCAAGCCAAGGAATCTTACGGTATTTGAGATCAAGTTACCTGTCTTCTTAGTAGAGGAAACTTAACTTAAAAAATACCATAAAAAAAGGAAAAATTGCTTGTGAAAGCAGATCGACGTTGCTTGGTTTGTTTAAATTATTTTTTCAATTCTCAGTGTTCTACGCAATATTTACAATGGTTGCATTCGGGTCGCTTTGGAACTTAGTCACTAGTAGTTTACGAGTCTAGACCAGATTTGGTAGGATATTAGCTTTGGTAGGACAGAGCGACTGCCGTCTGTCTTACGCAACCAGGAGAGACAGCGATATTACATGGCTTAGACCCAGGTAGTATTTATATATGTTTATTCATTATCTAGTACCCATAGCTTTGGTTAGTTTGGGACTAGATGGTGATCTCTTAAACTTTGAGTCTCACTGCGACCACGATCGGTGCAAGACGAAACGTCGGAAACAAATAGGTATTTATACCTTAAACAAGTTCATTGTACGCGATTAAGACCCGCTAATTTATTTTGGTGTGATGTATACAAATCATGAAAGTTTAAAATCGATTACATGGTGATGTGTGTATGCGGTAGAATATTATTATTACCCTACAGTTGATGTCAATTTTCGACATTCATATTGTCGAAAAAGTAAGCTTGTTAATTAAAAATAAACATTTTGATTCAATATATTTACGTAAAATAAAAATAATAAAAGAAACTACTCATCGCCGGATGCGATCGCAATTTATTTTTCTGAAAGGGTCGAGGTACTTTACAAGGCTATTCAAATTAAAGAAAAACATCCCTTATTCAGTTGGAAAATTGGTTGGCATTAATTTGTGAAATCTTGTTGCTTTGCTATCGTTTGTAACCCTACTGTTAGTAAAAATCTACGTCTAATGGAATCGTTTTGTTGAAAGATGTACTAAAGATTTGTCATACAGGTTTCAAGCCTGTACTAGGTCAAAAAGAAAGCACTGGAGCACTCATAATGTTTCATTGACAACTTTCCTATTGTGTATTTGTAGCCTATTTTTAGAAATGCATCATTATCATCATCAGTCTGTATCAGTCTACTGCTGAACGTAGGCCTCTCCTATGGCGCGCGCTCGGTTTTCAGCTTTCCTCTCCCAATCCCTGCCCGCTGCCCTTCGAATATCATCGCCCCACTTATCTACAGGACGCCCTACACGTTTGCATACCGTAGAAATACATAAAGTTTAGTTATTATTTTAAAGGTCATGAACATTTTTGACAGTTTTTACGCAGAGTCAGTGCCCTCAAATAAATTGATACTGGTCTTAACTGTGGAATATCGCTATCCATTTGGATTGCGACGGTCAGACGGCAGTCGCTTCATGGAAAAGCTGATAGTCTGTCAAGTCTGGTTAGACCAGTAAGCAAACCCCGGGCTCCCAGGCGAGTAAGTCTTGTATGCAACCTGGATAACGCTGATGATGATGATTAGAATAGCGAGAAACAATCACACAACGAGTTAAACACATCATCAGTTTAACGCACAATCGTTGCTACTATTTTTATCTCGGTCTAATGTGTATTAGACTATACCCTATTATACAGATAAAACCCAGTGGCCAAAATTGCCAAGTGATAGCTAAAATGTAAACAACCGGTGCCTGTTATCTTGTGAGTTGATGTAAAACAAATCACAATGTTGGCAGTAGCTGTAATTTTGGCAGCGCCCGTATCAATGATAACAGGCTGACGTTTCATGTTTCGTACTGGCGAGCACAAAAGTCTTAGTTTGAAAATTATTCTTACTAATTACCATAATAATATTTTAAATGCGAAAACTGTCACGTTGTAACAGAGCGATTTTTAGTATGACTAGAGGATGCCCGCAGCTAAGCTAGGCCCGCACATTTAGTCAGTCAGTAAAGAAAAGTCTGTGTATATGAAATTGTACTTGACTAGCTGGCAGACAACGCACAGCCGAAACTACACGGCGCAAGAAATTGAAAAGTGTCATGTACACCTCCGTAAAGACGAAGAGGGTGTGTACTTAAAAAGGATTTTCTGATATTGTTAGTAATACTTTAAAAATACTAGAGAATGCTCGACCTTGTGAGAATTTTGGGAAATCCCTTGTTTTGCACCTTTGGGGTCAGAAAATTCATGCCAAATTGCCGCTTCTTGCGTTCAATAGCCTGTGCTGTCTGTCAGTCAGTAAGTAACGGAAGTATCTGTATTTATAAAATTCTTGCATTACTTTCTCAATAATCACATTATTTATTGATGAAAACCGTGCAAAAATATATACAGTAATATCTGAGTTTAATGCCTTCATACATACAAACAGGACAAAAATGGAAACTTCATTTTATTATAAAAATAGATGGTTCAAAAATAGTAACCCAAAGTCGCTCATGAACTGCACTTTATTAGCAACTAGCGACCCGCCCCGGCTTCTTGTTTATAATAATATTCTTACATACATACATAACGTCACGCCTTTTATCCCTGAAGGGGTAGGCAGAGGTGTATTTCTACACCCACTTTTAATAAGGGGCGTCCCACGTAATAAGGGGCGAGTCTATTGCCGTACCGGGCACATTTACAGACTACGTGCTGCTACTGAGAATTTCGTGACAGAAAAACCCCATAACACTGCCCGACCCAGGAATCGAACCCGAGACCTCCCGATCCCACGCGCACATTTATGCCGCGAGACCAACGAGACAGTCGTATAGGGTTTGATGTCGAGTTTTCCGTCTCTACGCAAAGATGGTATTTGCATCGTGTTATCCCTTAGTCGCCTCTTACACTTGGTGACACTTGTATTTTATGCCGTCAACCACACGGCAATAATATTCTTGTTTATAATAATGTTCTACAAAATTCACACAAAACCATCTAGACCCAAACTAAGCAGAAGCTTGTACTATGGGTACTAGATAATGGATAAACATACATATATACTCCTTTTTTTGTAAATACATACATATTATACATACATACATTCGCACGGGTACAATGCTTATAGTTGCGTGCCGCCGCGCTGCGTCTATCAGTATTTACCTACTATATTATGCATGTATTATACATATCAGCCTTCCTCTTGAAACACTATCCATTTAAAAAATCACTTAAAAATCCGTTGCGCAGTTTTAAAGATTTAAGCTTACTTAGGGACAGACAGACAGGAGACAGACTTTGTTTTATACTATGTAGTGATATCTCGGCTATATTTGCTTAAAATATAAAATCTGGCTATCAATAATTGAACTGAATCTCGATAATTCTGTAAAAAACTCGAAACCAATTACAACTGTGCTACCATTTGAGGGATCTATATTGAGTTGTATTATTTGAATAAATATATTTCCAGTAGACAGGTGTTCTCGCCAGACTTAGCCGCACGAAATTTCGTTAAAATTGATGGTAAATTTATTTACCGTTCGAGTTACTAACTGGTTTCTGTGAGGGTGTACACGTGTCACTGTATCACGTGTTGATTGTGAGATTTATGCTTCTAAATATACCTTCATCTGCCATGTATATCACGGTTGGCGTAATGGTTAAAGCAGCGGCCTCGCCGCTTGACTCTGCGCCGAGTGTTGTGGGTTCCATTCCCACACAAGACAACACTTTGTGTGATCCGTAAATTGCTGTTTACGACACGAGATAAATGGACCGATTCGATTTTATTAGGTTTTCGGATTCACGACACAACTGAGCGGGTAAGTTATGAATTATTTAATACCGTCGTACGCGATCAGCGCGCCCGCGCGCTGATCGTGTACGGCGCTTAGGTCGCGCGCGAACTGCGTGCGGGCGGCGCAGAAGCGGCGCACGAACAAAAATGCACGCGCGCAGCTCGCGGGCTGGTCGCAAACGGCTCGCGAGCTGCACATTCGCGGCACATTCGCCAGATGTGGACGCACCCTAAAGAATTATTACCTTGCAAGAAAACGCAGCTGTGGCGTGGCCTCCGATAAAGAATTCAGCTGAAATAACTCAGAGGGCAAAAAGATTAAAGATAAACTCGCTCATTGCGTCCGCTTAAGGTTTTCATTTTCACATTTACCGCTCAGTTGGGTCTGCTCATTCTCCTGTTGCATGCTCTTTTGTGGTAGGAATAGTGACATTATAAAATATTCTATGGGAATCAAGACGATTAAACAATATCTTGGTGAAAAAGCAAACCCATTTCATGACAGTGAAGTTCGCTCCGCTTAGCCATTTACAGCCCATTGCTACCACTCTGCCGTATATATTTCCATTGCAGCAAGAATCCACTTGACACATTTTCCATTATTTTTAAAATAATTTGAACTACTGGTGCAGAAGATCGCCATTCAGCCTATCCATTCATTATAAAGCCAAGATATTTTCTCTAGCCTTCAGAAAAACGGTCCGTTGATTAACTCTTTTGTGCTCGAGCGTACTTCACTAGATAACACGTAGCTTATCTAGATTACATATTGAGGTGCCCCACGTTTGGTTAATAACGTAACCAGCGCTCTTTAATGGTGTACCTGGCAGGTTATAGCGGAATAAAAACTACATTCTTGTTGAATCCGTGAAGAACTGCGTGATAAAAGCACGAGGCGCCGATACAGTGAAGTGCAGCGAAAAGCTTTTTCACTATCATACTATTAGCTGTATTGTTATTACTTCCTAGCTAAAATCATTCCAAGGTGAAATAAGGTCATTTATCATCCTCATCATACTCCTAGCGTTATCTCGGCTCGGAGTCCACTTTCAAGTCGTGCTTGATTTGAACACGATACTCTCTACATGGCAGTGTGTTGATATCTCCACTAGGCTACCGCTGCCTTGTAAAATAAGGACAATATGTAGTCGTAAAGTATAATTAACCGTTTGCAAAGCCTCGTGGGGCATAAGAATTCTTCTTAATGTTAAGGTATTACCTACTTGCAATTATAGTGGTGTCATGAGTGTATTTAGCCTAGCATCGCAAAAACTTCTTTCGTAAAACTAAATGCGGCTGAAGTTCTCAGAAATAATATAATATAATAATATTTTACCACATTCACACAACACCATCTAGTCCCAAACTAATCAGAGCTTGGTACTATGGGTACTAGATAATGGATAAACATACATATATACTTTTTTTTGTAAATACGTACATATTATATGTACATAGAAACACCCAGACCAAGACAAACATCCATGTTCATGCACACAAATATTTGACTTGAGCGGGAATCGAACCCGCGACCTTCGATGTAGCAGTCGCTCACACTCCCGCTACGCCAACCGGCCGTCAAAATGAATAATTTTCTTATCCTATTTTTTTCATCTTACAGTGTCTATGAACATGATTAACCAACAAGATAGAGAAAATAGTCGTCCATCAAAATTTCCTAAATCCCTAAAAAAGTTTTTGTCTTGCTACCCATTGTGCAAGTTTTTTTTTGTATGTCCTTGGAAAATAATTGTACCAAATGAATAGCGCCCCCTACCGTCAACTTCGATCAACAAATTGATTATGTTCTGTTGCCTTATGGTAGGGACTTATTTGTTTGAGTACAACTCTCTTGTGTCGTATAACGGCCCGGTCACGACCTACAGCGGCGGGCGGCAGCGGGAGCCGTTTCGATGTACAATAGACTCTTTACTCGTCCGCCACTGTAGGTCGTGCCCGGGCCGTAAGGAAGATTTTCCAAGAAATGGCTACGGTTATGTGTATATATGACCTCATTTGTTATGAATGAATAAAACCATGTTCTTTTTGCGTCTGGGATTTGAAATACTCAGTTGCTTGGCTTGGCTTGTTTGGTAATCGAAACCTTGGCGAAGTTATTTAATATTTTATTTTTAATTATAACATCCATTGTAACGGGAGAGCCAGTACCCTCAAATAAACTGATACTTGTCAAAACCATGTTTACCGGCGCCCATAGACACAAGCAACACCACAGGAGTCACGAAGGCGTTGCTGCCTCTTGGGGTTGGGAAAAGGGATAGGATAAGGAGTGGGATGAGGGAGAAGGAATAGGGGGTAGGGCCTCCGGCACTCTCACTCACCGAACAAAACGCAACAGTTTAGGTACTGTTACTTTACGTCGATTTTCTGTGAGAGGGTACATATTACTTCACCGTTCGAGCCGGCCCATTCATGCTGAAAACAGCAAGGCTCTACTACCTTGTCTAATATCGCTATTACTTTAGGTTGCGGAGCTCAGATGGCATTCGCTCTGTGGAAAAGCTGATATTCTGTCAAACCTGTTAGACCAGTAAGTGGACCCCGGGCTCCGAGGCGTGTAAGTCTCTAATGCAAACGGGATAATGCTAGGGCGATGATGATGATGACCTACATGTGTTACAAGTCGGCTAAGGCTATGTATTTACTAAGTACATAAATATGGTAACAGGCAGTGTGGGAGAAAATCAACTCTTAATACCTACCATTACTGTCATCCTAACTTCACTCAGTTCGAATAAATACTATTGTTATTATCTGACTTCCTCCGTGGTCCAGTGGATAGTATACTGATGTCACTATACAATTAGAGTGCGAGTCCCTACTAAACTTATACTTATATCGTTCCACCCATAGAATAAAGAATACGTTCCACCTAAGTTTACCTTTTCGACTCCAACGAAACACTTCTCAAAATTCTCTTCACAGCAATGAAAATAAAGTACTCAGAATAGCTAGGTTATTTCAAAGACTTATGTTCTGTATGTCGTAAATTCTTTCAACGCAGCTATGACGTAAAACTTCTATAAACCAAACATAGTATATGAGATAAACGATAAAAATTAGTTAACATAATTTATGTAGTGTACAAAAGAAACCCGGGTGAAATATTTACTGTCCGTCTGTCAGTGGCGTCGTTAAACCGGAATTAGAAAAACTCAACACTAAATTATGGATAAGACTGTAGTTAGGCTATGTGTTGAGAGTAGTGGAGAGTGGAGCGACTTGTCTACGTTAAAAGCACTGTGCTTGAAAAGCTTAAAAATGGATACAAAACAATATTTTGATTACTATGAATGTTATTTCTACTATACCAGATAATACTAAATAAAGAGTTAACTAGAGGATGCCCGTACATTTTATTTAAATTTATCGGTTTCTGCCCGATCCCGTGGGAATTTTGGGATATGCCAGCTTAGTGGACCCCTAGGATCCTCAAGGAACATTCATGCCAAAGTTCAGGATCTTGCATCTAATAGTTGTGGCTGTGTGTTGTCTGTCAGTCAGTCACTAACGCAAGAACTTTATATCCCGCGCCGCTTATGATAAAAAGCAGACTTATTTTTACGCTCAGTTCTGAGCTTATTTTGGGAACAACAAAAGATAAATTACCGAACATTAACCTTGGTTTAGGAGTTCGTAAAAGTCGTTTCAAGAATTTGTAACAACTTCAGTGCAATGGTACTTGGTTAGGAGAACTGGACGCTTTTGAAGTGACATAGGAGTGTTAGTGAAAAGAAAATTTAGTGATTTGAGGTGAAATAAAAGTGTGAGTGTACTGTGATTTGTACTCGACAAAACAATCTGTTGCTTCTGTTTTGTGTGAGTATGTAGCCAACCTTGGTATCGGAGTTTATAGAGTGCCCAAAGGCCTTCGTCATAGCCTAACGATTTTGATATGTGAAAATCGGGACCAATAGCTTTTCCTCACGTGCGAAGTCCGGTAGCGCTTTTATATAAATGCCACAAGTGGCCACCTAGCACCAAGTGGAGATCTGTGCGAGCGTTACTTAACTTTGGCGATCTGTTACGAACGGCAACCTAAGTCACACTATTAACGCTACCTAATGCATCCTCAAACTACTATATTACTTCTCCTTGATTCGCCCGATTAGAAATACTATCGTTGTAAAATCTATCAGTGCCTATTTAACACCTTAAAATTAATGTTTTCTGTTTTATGATAAGGATGTTAGGTATGAGATTTATAACAGTCGCATCGTTATAATATTATACATCAGTGCGGAAGGTTAATGTTTACAAATTACTGAGCATTATAGAAAGTTTTGATTGTGTTTTATGAAATTAAGGTTTATACAGTGATTATTGAGAAGTTTAATTAATAGTTAAATAGTGGCGACTCATCATCAAGATAATATTCAAGGGGTTTTATTATGTAAGTATCATCATCATCGTACTAGCGTTATACGTGATACCGAACATGTAACACCGAATACCACGTCGGCCGTAATCTCACTACCACGAAGTACTTGACATCGAATGCACGCTACAACGAATATAGTAGCACCTATATTTTCTAAACACTGTGTCTTGATACTGATGATGAGATGAACCTAGGAAAAATACAAAACTTTACCGCACATAAATCGAACCCGGGCCCGAGGATTGTAAACCAACAAAATATTCAAAAAGTTTACAAGATCTACGAGTCCAGACTAGTTTATATCGTTAAACTAATCCTGGACATTGAAACTTTTTTAAGAAGCATGTCTTCATAAAATGAAAATATAATATTATTTTCTGTAAAAGAGCCGACGGCATGTAACATTATACCAATATACCTACTGCAAAATTAATTTGACAACTTCGAAGGGCATTTCGTAGAGAAAGAAGGTGTTTTTAAAGAAGATTGTTTTACTTTTTATGCGGTCGAGATAGCCTTCATATTTTATTTAAAATTAGGTACATTTTAATACATTACACAAATAGGTTTTGTTTTTGCCTTGTTTTTTACGTCTTTAAGCCTTAAACTTTTGGTAGTAAATGAATAAATAAATTGACTTGTTGATTGCTAAGTGCTTTGTTAAATTTTCTCGCTTTTGCTATCAAGAGATCGCGACTTCGTTCCTTCCTAATGCAATACTTAGTTAAATCTTTAAATAACACTTAGCTGAAGATTTTATTGAATATTATTATCTTGTTGAAGAAATTATAAGTAGGTACATATGTAATCACTCAGGTCTTTGAATACTTGTACTTATATGTCTATATGCAGATATATAAACTTTCACAATTTGTATACATCGTACAATTTTATTGAAACGGGTCAGTACTAACAATTTTATTAAATACCAGTCGCCAAGTTACATGGTACAATAATGGCTTTTAAAATAAAATTTGGTTATTTGTAATTTATATGCATTCTTTGAGCGTAATTCATTTTTTACAATTTACAATGACATAAGATAAAAGTATTCATAAACTACAGCAAGAAGTCATTTGGCTATAGAGATATGTTGTAATATCTACAGATTCATTAGTTCCATTGCGTATCAGGCTGCTTGATGTTGAAAGCACAGTCCGCTCTCGATGTTTTTATCAAAAGGAAAAGCAGCTGTATAGTCACCTTTATCTTTTACACATGTCTACAAAAGGTACCAAATGCTACTGTGATTTTCATGTAAAAGGTCAAGAAATACTCAACTCTAGTCCTAAAAATATCCAACTTTAAAAGTAGGAATAAAAAATACATGTTCGCACAGCAATACACCCTAGCAAACTAAGGGCCAATTCTGGTAATTGTATTTGTTCAAATTCATTCATAAATGATATTCTCGTAACTTAACTGACACTTGAATGAGATCGGGACTACATCGAAAGTTGAACCAAGTGTGAACTAGTGTGAACGGTATTCTGCTAATTATTAGTAGAGCAGGTAAGGTATTTCTAGTTTTTTCACAATTATACCATCGTACATAATATAACCACATGAGTAAATAAACCGAACAGAGAAACAGCTTCTTAAGAGCTTGTAAATTTGTTACCTATTTTGGTAGGGTTGTCACAATAGGTTAAGACAAATAGCTTGTTGGGTATACGACATATTCTGGAATGGACAGATTCGTGATTCGGCAGATTCCCAACTCGACAGATTCGTGAATTGGGCAGATTCTTGGACTCGACCGATTCGCTATACGGCAGAAGTACAGTTGTAAATAAAATAGCGAGTGGAACCAAAAAAGCATGCTCCTGATACTTTTAAAAGCACGGAATAAAAATATACATTTGTTACCAAGGACACGACGTGATGACGTGATTTATTTGACATTCCCAACGATACCACTAATAGTGTTGAATATTTTTCTGGTAATATTTATGATCTATTTTGCTAATAAACATAGGAATCGCCTTTAGCTATTATGTGCCACTACTTTTACCACGGGGATAGTTATCTAAAATAAGTTTAAAAAGAAATTGTGTAAGACAAATTCATGTCTACAAAACAAATGACTATAAAATGATCAACCATCGATAGGGCTTACAAAAAACAGGGCGATTTTCGACCTTATTGACAATTCATGATAAACTTCTTTTTGGTATTTTCTTGCTTTCTGACATTGATACGTTATTAAAATTATAAATTCTGAGTTACGTCAATAAGGTCGAAAATCGCATGCACCTGATTTTTGTAATCCCTATCGATGGCTGATAACTTTCTGATAGTCACTGGTTTTGTAAACGTTAATTGCTTTTATACAATTTCACAACTAATGAGTTCACGAGGATCCTCTGGGGGATCTGGCTAGGAGATCCTGGTGGACAACATGCAAACATGTTAAGTATTTCGTTGCCAGCATTGACAATATTTATTTCAAGATCGAAATATTCGCGAAACTTTTGCTCGAGAAATTCAACAAATGAGATAAAATTATCAGGAGGGAAAAACGAATTAAAAAAAACCCAATTGTACGTTACCATCGTTAAAATCTTTATAATGTCTGAATTATTTCTATTATTGAATATTAAATTTTTTAATTATTGAATACCTATTGAAAATAATTCACACGATCCAAGGAACCAATATATTTACTTACCGAAATTTTATTACTTAGTTGTATATTAATTTTAATTTGGCATGTAAACGTATTGGCATCCAATAACCATCCCTATTAATGTATTTTCCCATACAATGGCAAAATTCATGTTTTTGTTTTTGAGTTTTTGACATTACCTCTAAGATCAACAAGAGATTATAAATTGATTATATCGAAATTATACTATAAGGAGATTAAGTGCAGCAGAATACCAATTGTGAGTCAATTCAAAATGAAATCGCAGTTCAGTCAAAATTCAGTGTCAGTCTCTGTTAAATACGAGAATTGGCCTTCTATTCACACATTTACTTTCCTCAAAACAAGAAAATATGTATATTTTTATTCTTCCCCAGTTGTCAAGAACACGACTCGTTTTGATATAACCTCTTTTGTTTTCAAGATGCCTGGTGTTCCCATTCAAATCAAACTTGTAATATTTTGTTTTAAAAATATTTAGTAGGACGATCTTTTTAAGTATTTCTTTGTATTTGAGTCACAATAATTATTTGACTGAAGAAATGAAAACCATTTTCAAGAGTGGTTAAGTGTGGTGTCTCTGCTTCAATCTGTTGTTTATTTTCTAATTTGGAAACTTCTAGACTACGAAACGTTGTAAGCGGAGGAACTATGTTTGAACTGGTTTCTGTCATTATCAGACCTGTATTTAAACTTCCCCTCTGCTGGGCACGAGTTTCTACTCACAATGCGAACGGTTAGGCCATAGTCCACCAGATTGATCAAGTTTAGGTTGGCAGATTTCACATATATTTTGGTATCTTTGTGAAGAACTCTGAGACATGCAGGTTTCCTCACGGTATTTTCATTAGCCGTTGAGCAAGCGATAACTAACAATTTTTCGTTGTTACATGTCACGAATATTTGGTTTTTGAGAATGCTGTGTTTTTAAATAGCACGATGTCCCTATTAAAAGATCCTCAATGCCCGTGCCAAAACTCATAACTGTTTAAATCATATTTATGTGTGTCTCAAATACAAAGAAATACTTAAAAAGATCGTCCTACTAAATATTTTTAAAACAAAATATTACAAGTTTCATTTG